>OY294051.1:3866935-3980491 GCA_958510825.1 Brachypterus glaber | reverse complement strand
TGTGTAAATAGTCTGAAATCCTCAAAAATTTAATTTTTTGGCACGAAAATCTAAGAGTCCTAAAAAAAATTGATTTTATGATGACATAAAAATTAATCATCTGGCGCCACATTTTTTTCTTGAGGACGACTCATTGCGAATTCTGTATGCTAATTTTAGAAAATTGGTTTTTTATTAGCTGTAAAATTCTATTTTGCAATCGTAAATTATAATGACAAAATATTCTTCGCTGCTGTCCTACAAAATATAACATTACAAATAAACAGTTGATTAATAACACATTTTGAAACTTTTTGATTTTCTTTTAGTAATTTGAATTTAGTCCAGTCAAATAACGAGAAATTCCTGTGTTAAATTCATAGAGAAGGAAAGAGAACCATTAGTCCAGTCTGCGCAAGATTATTTTGTGACAGAACGGGGCAGCGAAATGACGTAACGCAATATATCTGACCTTGCGCAGTACGGATCTCTATCAGCTGTGAAATGCTGTCGGTCGTAAAACAATTCATCACCCCAGTATTCATTTGTCTTATTTCCAAAAATCCCCCAGTAAAAATCTTAAAATGTCCAAAAACAGAGATATGGCAAACCAAAACTGGGGTGACGAATTATTAGTAGTTTGTTTATACTGTAAGTACTGTCAGATTGTCGTTTGTTACTGTTCATTTTTCGACTTGTACTGTGTTTTAATTGTTTTTTTGCTACATTTGTTTATAACTTTAAACCTAACCTGTATTGTTGCTTTATGAAGAGCAAAGGGTCAATCCCTGGTGTACTCAAAGTAGGTGTACAAAATCCCGAAACTCGAACACACCTCGAAAAATTCTTATAAAATAATTTAAAAAAACTATTTCGACGTTTCTTCGTAGATATTTATTGTTTTTTGTTGAATTTTTTACAATTTTTATTTGACACACAAAACTAAGGTTAAAAATACTCGTCAAAAACAACAATAGTAGTGCGCATGTGCAAGTTTATCTCAGATGCGTTACGCACATTTATCACAGTATTCCGCAACGGCTTTGGAGGTCTTTCCTTGTCTATGGTTAAATTGCAGTAAATGTACACGGGCTGACATCAACGAACTAATAACTCTTCTCTCTAGAATAGGCATTTCATTCGTTAAAACTGACAAAAACGTCGGCAACATATACATTTGTCTGTCTTACTCGCACAGCTTTGTTCTAACAGAGACAACAGTAACAGTTACTGGTAATTGTTATTGTTCAGGCCTGAACATACCTACTATTTGTTAACAAACAAACCGAGATGTTGGCGATACTTTATATTAACGGTATGCGTATTCTAGAGAGAAGAGTTATTAGTTCGTTGGCTGACATTTTAAAAGGTATTAGTGGATAGTAACAGGACACTCCTGTTAGTTTTTCACCGGGTGATTTGCGTAAGGGGTGTCCGCTATCTTGAATTTTAGGGGTGAGTGCGGTATTCTCGCTAAATATGTATCTTACGATAAAAACGTATATAACAAATTTTGTTAATGAGAAAATTTCCAACATTTTTTTAATATATTAATAACAATCGAGTTATAGATATTCAAAAATGGCCATGTTGGAGGTGAAATTGGTTTTTTCGATTTTTCAGTCAAATTATTCATCGGAGGACAAAAGTGGTTATAAGCGAATTTGTAGCTCAAAATTCTCTGTCTCATGTCGACGCTCAGTGTCATAGTCCATGACTCATGGAGAAGGACTTAATTTTTTTTTTAATTGTTTCTCTTTTCAAAAAACGCTAGTAATTATAATTGCTTCAATCACAAATGTGTCTGAATAAATAAAAAAGTTATAACTTGTAAATATATTAATATTTAATAAGTTAGTTAAATATAATTGGTATGTAATAACACAAAATTACGCGAATAAAATATAAAACGGAGTAAGTAATTAGCTGTAATTGAACAACGGCCAAGAAAGATCTTCAAAGAACAAGCTATTATAAATAGTTAAATTAAATAAGTATGCTTAAAACTAAAGAAACTTAACTATTTCTCGAAATAATTTTCTTCTGAAAAGTATGGTTTTTGATCTCAAACCGCTCAAGAAACGTTGCTTTAAAATTAATTGGTGATGCCTGTTTGTAATGATTGTAGTCTAAAAAAATCAAATTTTCGTCTATATTTTGTAAGCAAAAACATTTAACAATAACATCCTTAGGCCCGGTTGTACAAACCTGGTTTAACTTGAGCAGAGTTCCTTTATCATTGAAACAAATGACAGTTGAGCTAGTTTCAAATTTGAGCGAGGTTTGTACAACCGGGCCTTAGTGCAAGTTAAATTATTGACAGTTTTGTTTTATTAGGTATATCAAAAACATTTTGCTTGTAAAATTTTTCACATAACATTACATTTTTGTTACATTTTTGCTTAACCTCGTACTATTCTACTTAATTAAGCATCCCCTAAGTCCAGGACTTGTGTGGGCTAGTAGTAGAGGGAACCACCGGCTTTAAATTACTTTCGAACCAATTTATAGGGAGTATCCGCTTATTTACGCCTTCGCCAAATTTCAATTATTAATTAACTGAAAAAGGCAAATCGGCGCCGGTGAGAATCGAACTCACGCTATTTTGGGTAGTAAACAGGTCAAGTACGACGCGGTAGTCCACTACACCAAAGCAAAATGTTTTTGATATGCCAGAACAAAATTATCTAAGTTTTACGAATGATATTTAAAAAAAAATTAACAAAGTGCAAATTATTAGTATGAGTTTAACTTTCTAATAAAGTATTGTGCTCGAGATTGTGCCTAAATCATCTTATTTTTTCTGAAACGTCGATAAAAAAAGAATATGTCTGTCGGTCTATACGTCTGTCTGTCTGTATCCACAATAACTTAAGAACGCTTTGAGCTAGAGACTTAAAATTTGAAATGCAGATGTATTTTTATATTATATTAGAATAGTTCGAAAACAAAACTGGTTGGGGGAGGGGTAAAAGGGGGTTAAATTTTTGTTTTTGTCCTATTTTTTTATTATTTACAATAAAAGAAAAATTGAAAAATCACCTAAAAGGTAAAATAAAAAAGCGAACCTAGTTTTTAGTGCACCAGAGTGCACTAAAAACACTCGAAGTGCACTGAAATGGTTTGAGTCGAGGTGCGTATAATATTTTTCCCACGACCTAACACCTAAACATCAAAAAAACGCAAAAATTGCCTTAAAATTAGTTTGTCAATTTGAGGTTATGTGTTTGACGTTTACTAATTTTATGACAGCAGATATGCCAAATCAGCTGATTGTCACTTCCCAACCGTTGTCATAGGCAACGGGTGCAAATAGGCATGTAACGCTATTTTCCTATACCTTTAACATGGGCGTAACATTCCAAAATTACCCCCACCCCGCCCCCATAGGAGCATTACGTAATACTTGCACGTTCCCTAAGAAAAAAATGTAGGTATATCGACACTTCCAAGCAACAAGGACGTAACTCAAGTTAGACCCATTTTGAGTTATACTCATAGGTAAACGCCTTGAAAAAAGACACACCTGGTGGTACTACTCGGATTTCTCCACAGGCCATTTTAACCAAAATTTTACCTAAAAACACTAAAGTAAAAAATTTTAAACTTGAATATTATCAGAAACAAACAATAAATAAACAATAAATACTTATACAGTTAAATAGAGAATTTTATAAGCTTTCAAATGACGTATCGCATGTCTTCCTTTTCCACTTCAATCA
Organism: Brachypterus glaber; assembly: GCA_958510825.1. Taxonomy (NCBI): domain Eukaryota; kingdom Metazoa; phylum Arthropoda; class Insecta; order Coleoptera; family Kateretidae; genus Brachypterus; species Brachypterus glaber. Next base: position 3,976,790 of record OY294051.1, on the reverse strand, counting down.
TTTACCCACCCTTAAATAACAAAAAAAAATATTTTAGAAATTTAGCTGTCGTGAAAAATGACAATATATGAGTTACGGCTTTGTTGCTTGGGGGTATCGATATATATCATTTTTTCCACCGCTCGGAAGCAAGATACAGCAAGTGACACAGATGGCTATATTAAATAAAAAAAAATTAAATACGAATAAATTTTAAATTATACTTAACGAATATAAATTAATTAAGTATACACTGTAGATAAACTAAAGGAACTTGAAGTGTCTAAAGTAGCTTTTATTATTTAACGATATTTATGATGTATGCATTCAAAACCACATGTTTGTATATCTCTGTTCACTGAATTTTTATCCAGTCTGTTAATTTATGATAATGAATTTGTTATTATTTATTATTAGTTATTAATAAAGATTGAAATTATTTTTATAGCTATAATATTCAAATTAAAATTTATTGTAGTTTGGATGGATATAACATTTTTGTTTAAGGTAGGACCGACATGCGGATTTTTTCTATTTTGCGACTCTTATAAGCTCATAATCACACGCGTTTTGCGTGTTCTTATAGGCCCATAAGAGGTCTGTACTTTTTGTTCTTTTGGGTTGGCAACAGACCTGGCCTATCGCTTGACGTTTTCCGTGCAAATGTCAACTCGCTTTAAAGTTTAATTTTCTACATAATTTTGTGTTTAGGTTATTTTTTACCGTTTTATAATTGTGACTTAGTTGCTTGCAGTGAATAAGAGAAGACACGACTATAAAATATATCAAAATATAATTTGTTCTTAGAATTTTAAACATGGCGTACTTGTTTCATAACACGTTTTTAGCGCACTAATACTCGTGCGCTAAAAACGTATTCCATGAAACTAGTACTTTAATATACTATTTTTCGCAGAAATTAATTTTTTTTGTATATTAGGCTATGTGAGTGCCATTTTTAAAAACGAAAAATGTAACTCAAATGTTATTTTAGTTTGTTTTGCCATATAGGCAATAAAGTTTAGTTATACTTACGCATGCGCAGTGTAGTTATAAAACTGATTATGTTTCTAGTTAGTTACGTTAATTCTTGCATAAACCAACCTAAAGTTTAATTGAATTAATTTAAGTTTAAATTATGTCAAAAGCGTAAAATGTCTGATTTAAGTGATCCATTATTTAAAACAGTAAAGTGCAAGGTTTCAGTAAAAAATCCAGTTAACCTCGGTTGTTGCCTGCGTTCTAATCACAAATTTTGTGATACAAAAGTCCCTTGCTACAGAAAAATTAATTTAAAACTTAATTCTAGTTAGTGAGAAACAGTATATTACGCACCGAGTACGCGAACCTAGTTTATAGTGCACGAGATGCAGCACTTACAATTTTTTGCATATCTGGTGGTTTAGAAAAAAACCCTCATCACTGTAACTCTACATAATTCCATAACAACAAATATTTAACACATAAATATTTAGCACACGAAATTGAGATTTGATTGATATTAATAATAATTTTATATTAAAAAAAAAAATTGTAGAACCTTGACACTGTCAAGTTGACAGCTGTTTTACGATTGACTTGCCGGTTGCCTACACTGTAGCGCGCAAAATTCCATTTTGCGCTTGCTGTCATGGTAACGATTAAAAAAGTAAAATACTAGGAAATAGGTTATTTTTCGGTCAGAAAACTTCATTTGTTTTTGTAGAAATGTTAACTTTTTTATTAGATCGTAGAAAAAAGTATTTTTAGTGAAAAAAATTCACAAGAATTTTCTTGTTTTTTACTATTATGACAGGAAAACGTAAAACACGTGGACACCGATTCTAAAATATTTGCAATGAACTCTTTACATGATGTTCACGTACCCGCACTTTTTATTTTCCTACATATCTACCGTAAGAACAATTTTGCACGATTGTAGAATAATATTTTACTTGACTTTCCAACAATACATTCTCCAGAAATATGTTTAACAGTACCTATACCTGATAAAAATTCGAATTTAAATAATTCGAATTCTACACACTGGGAAAAATATTCTTTTTCTTCAAGCGTACCAAAATGTTCATATTTTATAACTGAACACACTAGTTAGAAGTGATCTATTTTTTACAGTAAAAAAATGAGTTCATTGTTGTACGCCGTAAAAAAAAGTTATTTAGAAAAACCACCACTAGCACTCTTCGACTTTGATGACAGCCATACTTCAAACTTGTTTGTTTATTATGTAAACAGGTGGTTGACTCGAGATTCTGTGCAAAAACCTTGTGTGAAATTAATTAAAAATGATTAAAGAAGAATATATGGTTTATACACCTACAAATCTCTCCGAAATTGCAAATGCTACATTAGACAAGTTACCATCGAAATCTCGAAAAGTGTACGATTTAGCCTACGAAAAAAATTTAAAATGAGCCAAGAAAGGTTTAAGTTTATTTCGAAAGGGTTTTATTGGCCTATTTTAATAAAAAAAACATACTTTATTACTGAATAAATTAAATTCAAAAATTAATATTTTAAAAAAAATATATAGGATGCTTGAAGAAAAAATAGTATGTATGTCGTCCGTAATTTCTACAGACTAGTAAAAAAAAGCTTCACTTTTCCTCTTAGTAAAACAATATACTATTATTCAATAAAATACATAAATAGTATAAGATTTTCCCTAAATTTTCCAATCTTTTGAAACTCTATGTGATCTTTTTATCTTTATTTAATTCTCTTATTAGCAGCACATTTAAAAGATGGAATTACAAACAATATGTTTTATTTTTTATTTATTCTTCAAAAAGATAAATTTTTCATCTTTAGTTTACAAGAGAATACGAAAAAAAAATGTCAACAAGAATGTGTTTTTCGAAAAAGTGCAATTTAAAATGTCTTGTTTGTAAGCGACGCGACGTCTGTTTAATCAGAACAAATTTGTGGTATTACAAGCGTCGCTTTTGTGGCGTCTGGTAATTTTTACGTGTCTGCTTTTGCAAGAGAAACAGTTAAATTTATGTATTAAAACATTAAAGAATATTGCATTTGTAATGATATTTTCATAATCGTTTTTGTCTTAAAAGAGAACTGCACAGTGGGCCAGGAAAAATTTTTGAATTTTTGTATACGACTATTTTTGATACCTCTGATTTCGAATAAAATAACAAAGAAAAAATCCGCGCCATTAGGGTGGTCCAAAAATTTTTTTTTCGATCAATAACTTAAAAATTCAAAATGGCGGAGTCAATATGACGCATCGGCTTTTGAAACTTAACTGTATTTGCACGAAATTAGGGCTAATTTTTTTTGAAAAGTCATAATTTTTGGGGAAATACTTAAAATTAAAGCATTTAATATGATAAAGATATGATCAACCCTAAAAATACATTTAATCCCCAAAAAATGGCCAAATTTTGAGTTACGTAATACTTGAACGTTCCCTAACACCTAAACATAAAAATAAAACGGAAAAATTATCTTAAAATCAGTTTGTCAATTTGAGGTTATGTGTTTGACGTTTACTAATTTTCTGACAGCAGATATGAAAATCAGATAATCGTCACTTCCCAACCGTTGTCATAGGCAACGGGTGGGTAATAGGCACTAACTACTAACTAGGTTGTAGGAAAAATAACAATTTTCTGGTAAAAACATTATAAAAAATGTCAAAATTACAAGATATGATTATATTTTCTTATGCTATGTAGACGTGTCAATTTCCAAATTTCTTTTCCCGTAAATTATTTTTAACGACGTTTGTTAATCCGTCCGAATTTATTGTATTATAAGCGTCGGTTCTGTTGGCGTCTAGTAATTTAAACGTGACTACTTTTGCAAGAGAAACAATCAAATTTATGTATTTACGAGTCTCGCAAACGACGCGCTCTCTGGACTGTTTACGGCGCGTAATGCGAACTTACCGAATTATAAATAACTGATGAGTCGGTTTGACAAAAGGTCGTTAACTCTACGCGCCACAATTCATAATATAATTAGCTTTCGAATATAATATGCAGGGACGGGCCGAAGAAAAAAAACTGCTGCCAACAATGTAATACTTTAACTGTTTTTTTTTAATGGGAGGCGTTGGTTTACGTTGACAATGGTTTGGTTTGGTAGTTTGCTGGTTTGGTGTTTTTTTTTAATGGGAGGCGTTGGTTTACGTTAATAATGGTTTGGTTTGGTGTTTTTTTTTTAATGGGATGCATATTTCAGATGTAATACTTTAACTGTTTTTTTTTAATGGGAGGCGTTGGTTTACGTTGACAATGGTTTGGTTTGGTTTGGTAGTTTGCTGGTTTAGTGTTTTTTTTTTAATGGGAGGCGTTGGTTTACGTTAATAATGGTTTGGTTTGGTGTTTTTTTTAATGGGATGCATATTTCAGATACGATATTTCAGAATTTAGAAGGCGATATATTTTAAGAATCAAATGTTTATTAATGAATATTCCGCAATTTTTTTTTCATGAAAATACTATTAAAAGCATGTACTTTTCGCCAATTAAAAAAAAAACTGTTAGATCGCAAAGAAAAAAGTAGATATTTTTGTAAAATTCTGCAAAAGAATGTTACATAACCTTAAAATAATTTTTGGCATACGTCAAAACAAAAATAAGAAAATCAGTGCGCATGCGCTGGATTCTTCTCATTACTGCGGTGAGTGAATCGAAACGAGTAAGTGGATTTCAACACAGAAAACCGCAAACAATAAGCAGAAACCGGCAAAGTGCATCTTATAATCAAGATGGCCTCGACGGGGACTGCATTACAGCACACTAGATGGTTTTTATGGTGGGCAGAAAATATCTAATTGAATAATTAGCTGACTCCTACGTAATGATCCGTACGAGACTTGAAAGCGGTGCTGGTTAGGGCTGCTAGTCGGGACAATTCAGCATTTTTATAGATTTTCAAAAAAAAGAGAAAAAATCTCCAAAAATTTCATTAAATTAAATCAATAGTTATTTTTAATAAAAGAGCGAAAAGTTACATTTTGCGATTGAGTAGGTTTTTAGTAGCCGAGGGCCTCCGGTCCGAGGGTAATAAACCTATCAAAATTTAACTGTTCGCCCGTGTATTATACAAATTTTTTTTTTGATTGCTAATAATTATAATAAATTAATTTTAAATAGCAAAAAATATTTCTTTTTACTGTCTTATTAACTATCTAGTTATCCATGACATATTGCTATCCAATCAAAACTCTAAAAAAACAACTGAATAGTTTCTTTTGCGTGCGGTTTCATTTTCAAATAAGCTTAGTGTTTTGATTAATTTGTGTTAAAATGTGTTTGTTGTGAAAATAATAATACTTCTGAAACCGTTCTATAAATATTATAATTAATAAATTTGATTTTACAATTGAAATTTTGTGTTTGTGACTTATTTTAGTGGATCGATCTAGATTAAACGCTTAATCATATGTTGAGGTTATGTTATAGAAGAAATTTTTATTTATATGAAATGATTTTAATACTTGTATCTGGTCAAAAGGAACAAAGATCAAGCCCAAAAGTGAACAAAAGCTTATATTTCTTTGTAAATACGAGTATAATGTAATATTTATTTATTTTTTAACGCTTAAAAATAACAAGTTTTTTGGCTCTAGGGCTCGCAAAACATAAACAAAAAGTGTCGCTTTTAGGATCAATCGAATTAATAGTTATTTATGGTACTAGTGGGTAAAGTAAGATATTGCCCATGAGAAAATTAACCTGCGAGGCGTCGGCCAAGCAGGTTAATTTTCGAGAGGGCAGTATCGGTTTACCCATGAGTGCCATACAAGGTTTTATCCAATAAATAGCTTAGGAATTCATATTTTTATTAAAAATTTTAATGACATTTACAAGAAAATAATTTGACAAGTGACAGTTGAGTGGGTAAAATAAATAATTATCCACTCAATAAAGTAAAAGCCACGCGGGGGTTATTATTGAGTTTATCTATTTAAAATAAAGCTGGTAATTGTTTTATTATCTGTATGTATTGGATAAAAGATATTTTCTTGCAAGATGGCAACCCTACAAGCAACGATGCATTATACCGACAAGCACTGACATAATTTACTTCGTTTAAGCTTTATTCTGTCATTTTGCATTAGAATTTATTGGTACGCTGTGCGTTAAATTGCCATGATACAATGTACGAAAGGTCGGGTGTTGTGGTTGGGCGGAAAGGTACCTCGGGCACTTTTGTGCGGAAAAAATGCTAAACGACCGAGAAATGTGCAATCAACAACATATAAAACTGAGATAAATAACACAACAAGTTTTTTATTAATTTATTACCAAAGATTCTAATAGCGTCCCCAGCTAGCATTTTTTTTAGTCGCTACCTAAATAATTAGAAGAGCTACAATCCATGGGTTAAAATTACGAAAATCTGGCTTAATATACTACTTTGGGAACGTTCAAGTATTACGTAACGCAAATTTTGATCATTTTGGATCCCCCCCTGTAACGATATTTTCCTATACCATTAACATGGGCGTAACACTCCAAAATGACCAAACGTTATCATAAAGGTTCTTGCCACTATTTTGAAACTGTATAAATATTAAAAGAAGTTATTATTGGAGTAATGGTTATATATTCTCATAAATTACTTTATGGTAAAAAGAATTATAAGGTTCGTGAATAGACTAAATAGTCGGATTTCTTTCAATACTTTTTACTAAAAGGTTCTCTTTGTGTAGCAAAGAAGTTATCAAATTAATAATTATGATTTCAGATCTCTGTGGAAGGTAATATAGTTTGTTAATGCCTTAGCTCATAAAATTTTCCCTTCACCTATAAAATTTTTAATTTCGAAACCTGCTTTAATTTCAAAACACATAAAATTTAACTAATAAAGCATAAACGCTTCCTTATCTGTTGCGTTTAAAGATATACAACACTGAGAAGAATTGCTAGGCATTAGGGAGCGTTTAAGTATTACGTACCGAAAATTCTGATCATTAAAATAGTAAATAAAATTCGTTTATCCAATACAGACAGATAATGAGACAATTACCAGCTTTATTTTAAATAGATAAACTCAATAATAACCCCCGCGTGGCTTTTACTTTATTGAGTGCATAATTATTTATATTACCCACTCAACTGTCACTTGTCAAATTATTTTCTTGTAAATGTCATTAAAATTTTTAATAAAAATATAAATTCCTAAGCAATTTATTGGATAAAACCTTGTATGGCACTCATAGGTAAACCGATATTGCCCTCTCGAAAATTAACCTGCGAGGCGTCAGCCAAGCAGGTTAATTTTCTCATGGGCAATATCTTACTTTACCCACTTGTACCATAAAGTACTATTGCGACTGGCTTTTAGTGCATTCGATTGATTTTTTCACTCCGCTTTTATTCTAGTGCACTAAAAGCTTCAATCGCAGTGTCCTATTTTAATGGAGATCTCTACAACTAGAATTATGAAACAAAAGATGTCTACCCTATCTCTATCTCATTTGTGCTACACTTTCCAGCCAACCAAATAAATACTGTATTTGTTTTTTATACAACAAATACAGTATTTATTTAGTTGGCCGGAAAGTGTAGCACTAAGCGGCACGAACGAACATAGCTAATGTGAATCTGTAGAATAAGATAATTCTACTGAAATTTAGATGGCGCCAGTAATTTCTTTAATAAAAAAAATATTGTTACAGTTTTCGTCTGGCCAAGTAAATATTGTATTTGTTCAACAAAGAACAAATACAGAATTTGTTTGGTTGGGTGGAAGTGGGAGTGTATGTATGTCTTCTATCCTTTTTGGGTAGAACTTTTGTCCCTGTCTAATCTAACGGGAGAAATCGCCATTTACTGAGTCTCTCGCACACTTGCAAGAAGTGCTCTTATCGCTTAGCGATAAGAGATGATCATCAATCATGGCAGACAAATATTGTTGTTCTAGTTAATATTCTAATCTTATCAATAAAATACTCGTAGCAAACAATAAATAACGCATAAACAGAAGTTGATTATCTATCTAATAATGTTGAAAACAAATGAAAATCTATATACGTCCAAAACAAAAAGAGACAAGTCGATATTAGCTTCAAAAAAAACTAGATGAAACGTTGCAAGCACCCTGTCAAAACAGCGGCACTATTGTACACTAGAGCCATCTAGTTTGCAAATTTCAAACTAGGTGTTTTGTTTGATTTTTAATTCTGTATCTTTAAAACATTATATTCTAGCAAAAAACTGTATATAAAATTTTTTATAAGGCTTAAAAGAGCTTTTATTTAAAATATATTTTTTTGAAATCGGGTTATAAATATGTGAGATATGCTAAAAAAACCTTTTACTGCTTTAAACGCCAATATCTCGAAAACAATGTGTTTTAGGAAAACGTTGTTTATAACATTTTTTGACCAATTTAAAATTATCTTTTATATAAGTGCTAAATTAACCATAAACAATAGTAATTGCCTTAATTATAAACAAAAAACGCTAAAAACAGGAGTGTTACCCTATTTTTACCCCCTTACCCCCAATCGTTTACCCCAAAATCTAATCAGCTCTTCGGAATACGATAAGAAACAATATGCAAAAAACCGCAAGTCGATATTTCATGTAGAAATGGAAGGTTTACACACAGACAGACGGACGCAAAAATTTTTTTTACTGATTTCGACTAAGAATGGTCTAAAACGTCGAGAAATGTGAAAAAAACGTGATCAAAGATTTTGACTTTTCGGCGAAGATTTCAATACATCGACACTCTAAGTAGCACTAAGTGCCCTTGTAAAAAAACAACAAAAAAACTAATACTTGGTTGCCATACAAAATATATGAACATTTCTTTTTGTTTGGCTATTTTTTTAACAGTAGATTTCTGGTATGCTCAGAGACTTGTTTAGAGCATTTGATACGCATGGGCTCTAAATGTCATCTCTGTGTAAAAACAGATTTGTGGTAAAATGTTACGTAGCCATTATAGGAAGGTAAGAAAAGGGCGGAGAAAAAATATACTGTGGCAACAATGCAAAGGAATTTATAGCTAATACATTTTTTTGTCGTCTTCAATATACAGTTTTATTATTCTGAATGATTATTAGGATTCTGGTGTGCAGCCAAAAATTATGAGTCTTAATTTAGAACACACTGTGACTATTTCTTCTGGACTTACACATAAGTCCACAAAACAGCAATCAATACACTTCATTAAATATTTATTAAAAAGGCAACAAATTGTTGCCAACAATGAACATGTATTTTCTAATCATATCTGTCAGATTTTATTACTTTTAAACAATAAAGTGTGAAAAACCAATGAAGTCTATAGAAAAAATACTCTATTCACCTTGTACTAAATTTAGGCTTGACGCTACACTCCGGTAAATATTAATTTATTTTTCTTGAATGAAAGTAATACAGCATGATTTATTTTTTAAAGTAATAGTGACTAAAACAAGCTTTTACTAAAATATTTCTTAATTTTCCCAACTAAATGTCCAATTTTCCTATTCGGAGGACCGCACCACTAGTCCAGGAGCCCACACCCAGTAGATTTTTTTTATTTCCTAACCGTTGAGACTTTGTATATGTGTTCTTTATGTCCAGTCAAGCAACTTCTTACATAAGAAAATTCTCAGTAGCGGGGCGTTTTTTTTTTGGGACCAACCCTTAACTTTAGGGCGTTCGACAACGGTGTTGCCCGAAATTTTTTTTCGGGCAAGGTTACCACTTGATTTTAAATATTTTTATTAAACGATCCCGATAAAATCAGCTGTGAAGTCCTAAAAGTTATGACGTCATAACATTTAACCTTGTAACCTTGTCCGACAGAAATTTTTGGGCAATACCGTTGTGGGACGCCCTAAAGTTAAGGGTTTTTGACTGGACATAAAGAACACATATACAAAGCCTCAACGGTGAGGTAATTAAAAATTAAAAATTCTACTGGGTGTGGGCTCCCGGACTATATAGCTCCCCAACCCTAAATACACACGTCTGCGAAATTGTTATCACAAAATGTGATCTAAACATAAAATCCTTAATTAAGAGCAATATCTCCAGACATATTATCAATAAAGAAACAATTTATTTGACATTTCCATCAAATAAATTTACTGGTTTAGAGCACAACTCACAAACAAAAGCCTTCTGCTATTAGCCTGGGGAACGAAGACGATTTTTTTTAGAGTTAGAAATCAAAACATATTTCTGCGATACTTATAATTTCTCAAGTGCAGTGATACCTACCTAATAACGTAATAATCTATTTAAAGCCTAAATCGCGTTCAAATTCTACACTGACAATTTGTTGCCGTACACAGAAAAAAAGGATTTCTTGAACCAAGGACACGTGTATTTCGATATGTTCAATTTCTTGTTTCAAGGCCAGCATTTCTTTGAACCAAAGTCAATGTCATTGAATGAAGAGCGTGGATCTTCATTCAAAAAAACGCGCTCTTCATCCAAGGACATTGCATTTGGTTTAAATAAATGCTAGCCTTGAAACAAGAGAATATGGCTTCGAAAGATACATATCCTTGGTTCAAATAATCCTTTTTTTTTCTGTGTATTAAATTAAATACTAAACTATTTTGAATATATGAAACACCAAGAAACTTTAGCTATTGAATACAAGTTGTTACAGTAAAACATAACGTTGTTCTGTTATTGCAATACACTAAAATAATAATTCCTTGAACTAAGGACACGTGTCTTTCGATATGTTCATACAATATTCTCTTGTTGAAGATTAGCATTTCTTTCAACCAATGTGAATGTCCTTGGTTTGGACTTCCAAACGAAGAGCACGGGATTTTAAATGAAGATCCGCGCTCTTCATTTAAGGACATTAAGTTTGCTTCAAGCCTTGAAACAAGAGAATATGGTTTTGGACATTAAAAGACAGGTGTTGTTTCAAGAAATCCTTTTTTTCTATGCATGTACAAAAATCAGTTGAACATGTCGCTTAGCAAATATTAAATTAAAAAAAATCAAGATCTCTAGGTTTGGATATATATTACTTATGTACAAAAAACTATCGTAATTAGTAAAATTAACATTGAAATTGTACTATCCTTTGCCCAGACTATTATCCTTGAATCGGGAACAAAGCGTCGGGAATATTATCGCGTAGTCCCCGCCTATAGAGCAGATTTTGCCCCTGATAAATCACAATGAAATCCCGACACGCACATTCCACCCTCCCCCCCTGCATCCCGGTCGGACGCAATGCGTGCCTGGGTCGTCGTAGGCGTCGAGACGGTAATTAGGGTGGAAAGATTTTTTTGTATTTTTTTTTAGTCTACACAGTGTTACAGAAGCCTGCATATGATCCAAAAGATACTCAAAGCAATCCAAAAATGACCAACAAAGCAAAATCTTTTTATTTAAAATATATATATATATATATATATATATATATATATATATATTTTAATTAAATTGCTAGACTAAAGAGGCTCTGTAGAAAACAATTTAATTTTATAAATTACGAAAAAAAAATTGTATAATGGTAAAACTACAAAATTACAGTATACAGTGTGTGTCTAAAGTCCGGCCCCCATTTAACTTTTGAACTGTTTAAAGTATCAACCTGAAATTCGGACCACGTAAATAACATAACTCAAATTATTTTTTGGTATATCTATATTTGATCATTTTAGGTGTCACAGTGGAGGCAAAGGGACCAGAGGGATTTTTTTTAAGAAAAGTGTGGTCGTATGATACATGTTTTTAAATTCTCTTTTTTTTTACTATAAAACTTTTTATTTTTTATTTTTGTACTGTAATGTTAAATTTGTATTAAAAAGCAAAAATCGAGGCAAAAATAATTATTTCTGAGAATTGAAAGACTTTCATGAAACCTTGTTTGTTCGAAACAAATTTTGTTTTACAGAGAAAACTTGTAATTTTTAGTAAATTCCGCCTAGTTTTAATTAAAAAATGTATAATTCAGGTCCACCCTCTGGGCGAACTAACGCACAGAGGTCCCTATTGAAAATTAATAAATTGACAACATTATTTTTCATATATATTATATATTTAAAATAGTGCTTTTTTACGCAAAAGAGTGAGCAAAACAATTTTTACTCACTAGTGGAAAAAAACTTAACTTTCCATATTTAATATAGTGCTAAAAACAAGTGTTTCTAGGAAGGTGTTGAATAAATAACATTTTTCAAAATACGTAAAGAAAGAAATACTTGTTTAAAGAATATGTAATAGAACAAAAAGCGTGGCATGACAATCTTTCTCGCACTTGTTTTCTAAACTTGTGTGATAAAAATAGTTCATATGAAACTAGTACAATGGATAATACACTGAGAACTGAATACTACAAAATATGCAAAATTTGATAAAAAACATTTTTGTCCACATATGAAATGACACTCGCCCACAATGCGGATCGGGGGTCGCCCCGACGCTATCCGATCAATATGAAGCGACGCGCCGCCGTCGCTGGGTCAAAGTGAGGTAAGTCAGGGTAGTAGACAGACACGACTGGGGGCGGTTGAAGGGGCGGAATGGAACGGGAAGGGGGGCGGCATTTTGCGTATCTGCCGGTGTCGTCGGCTTTTTATGCGAGGATATTTTTCAGCTTTTAGCGCTTTGTTTGCGTCGAGATTGAATACTTATCAACTTTATTGCAGGTTTTTTCATATACAGAGTGTTGAAATCATAGAGAATCAGAAATAGTTACTATACAGGGTGATTCGGAAATGCGGGATTCTCTCTAGCTTTGCAGATATAAAATATAGAGGTGGCATACTTACTTGAACCAAGATACGTGTCTTTCTATATGTTGAAAGCCATATTCTCTTGTTTCAAGGCAAGGCTATGTCCTTCATTCAAGGACACTAACTTAGGTTCAAAGAAATGCTAGCTTTGAAACAAGAGAATTAGGCTTTGAACATATTAAAAGACACGTGTGCTTGGTTCAAGGAATTCTTTTTTCTGTCTACTACTTCTTTACAATAGTTCATAATGTGCCCGAACCAGAAAGAATTTATGCTGGACGAGTTACTGAAACATCACTTTAGCAGCATTTTCGACTATTGCGAACGAATGTACTAATGCACTAATGGTAATGCACTAAAATTAAGAATATATATGTTTTTTGAGGTTATGCTATTATCTGTCAAATTACTAACATTAAACAGAACGTGTATTGTACGTGAAGTTGCCTACCAGCGATAAACCGAAAGTGTTTCTGCAGGATGGACATGTATTTGGCTTTCCTTTCGGTAGGTACATGCGTATGAAATTGATCAAACAAAACTGAAAAAACTGTTAATTTTTAAGAGTTTAATAGATTTATTTTAACGAAAATTGTCAGTAGTTCACATGACTTTAACAAATTAATAATTTGTATTTGAATCGGAAATATATTTGACCGGTTTGTTTTTCACAACAACGCGCCTCTCTTATTATAGTTAACGATCTATGAGGGTGAAAGTCGCCCTAAGTTTTTCGAATAACAGTCTAAAAACTAGAAGTGGGCAGTAGAAATTGGACACTCTAGACCCTGCTCTTAAGAGGCTTTTCTACCTTCAAATTTTAAAAATATTTTGTTTTTAAACATTTTTTTATATAGAAAGAAAAAAGATATCTTTTTACATTTTTAAAGTGACAATTTTGCCATGAAATTTTTTTGAAAAAAAAACATCAAAAAACGGTAGCCTTGATTCCGCTCGTTTGGATACACTGAAAAAAAAAACGGGATAGTATTCAGTATTGCAGTCGCTATAGCCCTAAAATACCAAAATAGAAGACGTTTTTTTTTTTGACTACTTTATTAAAAACTCATTTTTTTTCCCAACCTCTGTTATTATTTCAGTCGGGCAAAAATAACCGCCCCTTCGACGTTTAATAACAGCCTAACGGCGCCCATGTCTCCAGACAATAAAGTATATCTGGATCCCAGATTCTAAGTACCCGGGAGTTCGGTAATGACCGGGAAACTAAGGCCTATATTTTGCGTATCTGACACAGTCAGTGGGTCTTTTTTTATGACTATTCTACACAAAGAAAATAATATTTTATAATAAGTAAACTTTACTGCATACTGAATGTTTTTTGCGCATATGGAACCCAATCAAAACAATATTTTAACCTCGATTTAAAAATTTAAAAAAATCCAAATAATTTTTGAAAAGCAAGCAAAAAGTTGAGAAAAGTCATTATAAGAAAACTAAACTACAAATGTTTTGTTAACATGAAGAAATATAACTCAATTCTCAATAGAAGTTTTTTAGTAAAAGATGTGGTAGAAAATTTAAAGCAAAAACAAAAATTGTCGCTCGGTTGATTAGTCGTTCTGTCCGGGAAATCTTGTATCCACGATAACTTAAGAACGCTTTAAGCTATAGACTTGAAATTTGGCATACTGGTATGTTACCAAAAGTTTTCACTCGGAATTGTTTTTGGTAAACATTGGGGTGGGGCAAGGGGGACAAATGGGGGTAAATACAATAATTTTTCACAAAAATTTGAAAATTGCTATATAGGGTTGCTGAAGTTAAGTATGGAAATAAAAATGTTTTAACTCCAGCCCCACAGGGGTGAATTTGATAATAAATTTTTTCCAATTCCACCCCCTAAGGGGGGTTAGTTTTTGTGAAAATTTGTATAATATACCTATATATAACATACCTATATCATAGGGGTTTTTAAGATTGCTGAAAGTAAGTCTGATATTAAAAAAAATCTGAGGGGCGGTGGGTAATTTTCGTGAAAATTGGTATTTAGGGGTTTTGAGGGAGCTAAAAGTGAATCTGATATTTTTTTATATGATAATGCAATAAAAAAACATATATTTTGGTCCTATGGGGGGGGATAATTACCCCCATTACGCCGCCCTCATCTACGCCCTTGGGCACAATGGGTAATAAAAAAATCACTAAAAGTCATTTCAAAAGCCGCGGCTAGCTGCCTTGATCCAGTTTTTTACTCAGACAGATTCTGAGCCGAGTTTATGTCTGTATATTTGAATCAATTTTAAAAATTTTAATTATCTTTAGATTTAGGTACTTAGCCTAAATAAAATTTAATTGAATTAGAATATTCTCCCTCTGTGTGTGGTTCTTTTTTATGTCTTTTCCACTTTTTCCCCATTTATTCCGCTCTTTATTTCTCAGGCAGATTGAATACTCATCAACTTTTTACGATTGCGAATGTAAAAAACCAGCGAGCTTTCGCTCATTTCGCAGGAACGATAAAATCTTATTTTCTAGAGCACAGAAAGAAGGGAAAACTTTTTTAGAGCCCAAACTTATGTTAAAAAATGCTAAGGATCACTGCTTACGCAGAAATTTTTGCTGTAAAAAGTCCAAACCAAACTTCGTGAAGATATGTAATGCTACGCAATCCATTATACAGAGCGGTAAAAAAGTCCCCCCCCCCCCTTAACTTTTGAACCAGTTGAGATATCGACTTCAAATTTGGAACTTTTAAATAAGACAACTTAAAATATCTTTTATCATATATTTAATACTTTCAGCTCTTAAAATGTGGGCAGGGGGGCATGGGGGCACATTTTTTTAAATGGAAAGGGGGGTCGTGTAATACATCATTTTAAAGCTTATAAAATTCTTTATTTAACTCCATATTTTTAAATTTAAAAAAATATTTTTTTTTGGGTTTAAAATGGGGTAGAAAATGGGTATTAATGTCAAAATTCCTCTAAACAAATAATTTTTTAAAAATGCCTAATTTCATCATAAAGAAATGTTAATTATACTTTTAAACTAATTTTAGTTGACATAAATAAAAATTTATTAAAAAAAACTTAAAAAATCCAAACCTTGAAAAACATTTTTAAAAATTTTTAAAATGTTAGTTTAACTAGAGAATTTGATAAGCTTTAAAATGATGTATCACACATTTAAAAAAATGTCCCCCCATGTCCCCCTGCCCACATTTTAAGAGGTGAAAATATCAAATATATGCTAAAAGATAGTTTAAGTTGTCTTATTTAAGAGTTCTATATTTGAAGTCGATATCTCAACTCGTTCAATAGTTAAAAGGGGGGGGGGGGTGACTTTTGGACCGCACTGTATATCATTTACAGTAAATGGTATATTTCGAAATAAATATAATTTAAAAAAAAATAAAAAAAATAAAAGAAAAATTCAAAATGATACGTTTTTTAATTGTTTTAAAAAGTTTAACCCCTCATAGCTTTGTTGTTTTTGGGGGGAAAACAATAAGGATCTGCCCCTCGTACAACTTGATTTTTCCTGAAATTTTCAAGTCGATCGGATTATTCGTTCTTTTTGAAAATTCGAAACTGCCATATAATATTATTCTAGCGCAGGCGCTGTGAATAGTATAATTTAAAAAAAAATAAAAATGTGAAAAATATAAAATTCCTCCTTAGTTTAATTCTCTTTTTCCCTCTTAGCCGAAGATTTACAATAGATCCAGATAAACTATATTACGCATATGGCCAGCATACACCCACATGGGATCTGGTTTCTTTTGTTATTACCCAAAAAAATATATATTTATTTCATACGCCTTTCTTGCGACTGTTTGAATTCTCACCATGTTGTGAACCAAAAAAATTATGTCATAGTCGCAGCGGCAATTTTATTAACATATCGAGTTTCAAAACATACATTACAAAAAGGAACTAGTTAACAAGAAGTTGAGTAAGCTTTATTAAATAATATAGTTAAAGTGTGGCACACGGATCTGTCTCCGTCAAAGGAATGCAGCAGAAAATTAAAATACAAAGGCTCCCAGACTAAAATTAAAAAAAATATATTCCAATCAATTACCTTTAAGGATACAATAAATTTATATTATTTAACAGTATTTATTTTAAATCTATTCTACAGTATTTCGGAGTTGAATTTTTCGTAGAGTTTATTTCACTGTTTCAGAACCGGTTGGCAAACTTTAAAAGAACAATGATAGTTTCAATTAGAGAAAAACCTAAGAATAATTATTTTTCAGGGTAGCTCAGTTAGTTAGACTCTGAGTATACTTTGGAATGTCTTGGGTTCAAAGCCCAAACGGGGAACAACTTTTTTTTATTTTTTTATTATTTACCTATGGTCTTTCTTAGTGTTAATTATTGGGTAAATCAACTTTCAGTGTTTTGTTTAATACTTACAGATACGTTAATCGTTTAACCTTATTTTTTGTACTGACCTGCAACAAAAAAATAATAATTAGTAAACCTATAATAATACTATAAGTTACTTACAACTTTAAGATTTTTGTGAGAAAACTCAGAAATTTAAAAAAAATCAGTGATTTTTTCAGAAAACTTCATCTAAAACATGTATTGTACACATACCAGAGTAATGTTTTACAGTGTAACATATAATGCGGAATAAAATAATTAATAAAATATGTAATTAATTTTTATCGAATGAAGTAAATATAACGTAGAATTACGGGCGACAGATACTCAAACACACGTGTACAAAAAAAAAACAAGTACTTTATAAGTGCAAAATTATATGGCCATTTTTTAAATATTTTTTTTCCTTTTTTTGTTTTTTTTTGCCTTTTTTATAATTTTTTTTTGCCTTTTTGTCATTTTTTTTGTTATTTTTTTTGTTACTTATTGTTTTTTTTTGTTGACACCTGAAATTACATGTTACGTTCATTCTAGTGTAAAATAGAAATGCATAATTGAACAACGCGGAAAATAAACAATAACAAAAAATAACTTAATTAATTTTTATCAAATTAAATGTAGATAATGGAAATAATATGTTTAACAAACATTACTTATTTTTAATTTGAAATTATAACAATTTATTACATTGTAAATTCAAAATTAAAAGAATAAATAATTTAAAAACACACGTGTATTAAAAAATTATTTAAATTGAATAAACGGAATATAAACAATTAAAAATTAATAAGCCGCGTATACACGGAAAAAAAATTATAGCTAGGAGCGCTATAACACACATACCAAGCAAATTATAATCGCTTATTATATAAATACAAGGCTTTCTCTTACAATTATGGCAGTCAGTGCAAAAATTTATATGAAATACTTTAATTGTTTAGTGAATAATAAAATATAACAAATAGTATGGCATTTATAGCTTAAATAGATTTAATTATTGTCCGTGCTAATAATTTTTATAATATAATAAAATTTCTGTAAATTTATAATAGTGCCTGTAATAAATATAATCGTGTCTGTAATATATATAATCGTTTCCAATTTATTTTTAACATTATTAGTTATTGTGTCCCTTATAATCTATAGCTTAAATCACTATAATTTGCCACTGTTACCAAATATCTTATAATGTATAGCGCAGAGCCCACTAATTTCTTTCCGTGTAAGGCAATGTAATGCTCCGCGTTTCATAGACTTCCTTTCTTTTTTACAAACACAAAGTTTTGTAAAAAATTAAACTTTAAATCGACATTGACATTTGCACGCAAAACGTCAAGAGATAGGCTTTTGTATGTTGCCAACCCAACAGAAAAACAAGTAGAGACCTCTTATGGGCCTATAAGAACACGAAAAATGCGTGTGATTATGAGCTTATAAGAGTCGTAAAATAGAAAAAAAAATTAAAAGCGCTATAACTTCTGAACAAAGAAAGATAGGACGTTTATATGAAAATTTCTTCATGAAATTAAATCTACATTTTATTGCCAAAGTTTGTTAAGAGGCTAATAAACCACCCTGTATAAAAAAAATATTCGAAAGGGACCCTAATGATTTTTCTTTTAATTTTAAAATTTTCAGTTGAGATAAAGATAAACATTTATATAATTTGAAAAAATAAGTATTATTGTCACTGTTCTCCAGAGCTACGAATAGTATAATAAATAAATAAAATTAATTAATTTTTATCAAAATATTAAATGTAATGGAAAAATAATGTTTGATGCACGTGTTAAATCCAAAATTTAATGAATCCAAAGTTTAACGACAATATTTACTTTACTTTACATTTTTGAATAAAAAATGCATTTTCGTCACTTGTTTACAAATCAGCATTAATATGCATGAATGCCTATAGTTTAACTTATACAGTAGTTTATTACATAACAAGAGTTGTAAATGAGCAATTACGCATGCATGAAAAAGTTACGCACTCAATATTAATGTAGATGATAAGTGCAAAAAATATCCGAATTTTCAAATAATTTTTTAAAATTCAAATTAGGTTTTAGAGTGAAACTTAGTGCTCTCTTAACACCTTTAATGATAATAAATCCCATAACGAGACGTAATTTTTTGACATTTCAAGAAAAACATTTTCCGCAAAAAAGAAAGATAAAATATAGCGAAACAAAACAAAGAACAACCAGCTAATATTATTTTAAGTGTCATATAAATCTAGATTCCTCCGTTTCACTTTGTTTAATTTGTTTTTAATTTCAAAAGTAATGTAACATAATGTAACTTTAAACACAGTTGCTGTTAGCCATTAGTCGTCTCTATATCTAGAGAAGTTCATTCTATTTATAATTTCTATATTACGATGTATGTAACACAATAATAATCCAACATAATAATACTAATAATCTTGATCATCTTGGCTGTGAGATTAAAGAAAATATAGAAACAATAAAGTTAAGATAGTCATAAATTAATTATCACTATGTTAACCAATGAAAGGAAAGATGACAAATAAATTTAATTGGTCAATTTTTTAATTTAGTGATAAGTTAATCATCTATAAACCAGCCTTAACTGTAACCGAGAACTTGAATTGACAGATTTTTCAAAGAAATGTCAGATTTATCAATGGAATGTCAGATTTATTAATGAAATGCTAGATTTATTAATAAAAAGTCAGATTTATCAATATGTCAGAATGATCAATAAAATGTCGGATTTATCGAAGAAATATCAGATTTATGTCAGATTTATTTATGAAATGTTGAATTTAGCAATGAAATGTCAGATTTTGCAATAAAATTTCAGATTAACCAATGATACGTCAGATTTATCAATAAAATGTCAGATTTATCAATGAAAGGTCAGATTTATCAAAGAAATGTCAGATTTATTAAAATTCAGCAATGAAATGTCAGATTTATCAATGAAATGTCAGATTTACCAATGATATATCAGATTAATCAATAAAATTTCAGATTTATCAATGAAAGGTCAGATTTATCAAAGAAATGTCAGATTTATATTAGATTTATTAATGAAATGTTGGATTTATCAATGAAATGTCAGATTTATCAATGAAATGTCAGATTTATCAATGATATATCAGATTTATCAATAAAATTTCAGATTTATCAATGAAAGGTCAGATTTATCAATGAAATGTCAGATTTATCAATGAAATGTCAGATTTATCAATGAAATGTCATATTTATAAACAGAATATCAGATTTATCAATGGAATGTCAGATTTACCAATAAACTGTCAGATTTTATATTATTATCATCTTTTATTTGGCCAACCCTGCTTCGATTGATCAATTTTCATAATGTAAGAACAGTTTTACATCTAAAGCTAGAGCTTTTGTCTAAGACTGTAAGGAAACCCCACCGAATTCTGTATGCGATTTTATTCGCAATCCGAATAACAGGAAATGAATGGATGATTTTTAAAGCACAATTTGTATGTGTTAGTGTGTTTAAAAAGCTTTCACACGAACATCCGATCATAAATTGTCAATTCGAATGTTTTTTGCACTATAGATATATTATCAAAGGAGCTATAGCTACTTGAAAGGCTGGCAACGTCGATTAAAAAAGCAATGTCGGAGAAGTTCAAACACA
The DNA here is from genome assembly GCA_958510825.1 of Brachypterus glaber. NCBI lineage: Eukaryota > Metazoa > Arthropoda > Insecta > Coleoptera > Kateretidae > Brachypterus > Brachypterus glaber. The sequence goes on along the minus strand of OY294051.1, from coordinate 3,956,135 downwards.
TTCTTGCAAGACAAGTGTTTGTCACATAGTGTCGTGGATAGCTCTAGAATATTAAAATACCATACATTGTAATATAGTTAATTATTAAACTATTTTCTATTTTGCAACTCTTATAAGCTCATAATCACACGCATTTTGCGTGTTTTATAGGCTCATAAGAGGTCTGTACTTTTTTTTCTTTTGGGTTGGCAACAGAGAAAAGCCTATCGCTTGAAGTTTTCTGTGCAAATGTCAATGTCACTTTAAAGTTTAATTTTCTAAAAAAAATTGTGTTTACGTTATTTTTACCGTGTTGAAATTGTGTTTTGGTTAATTGCAGTGAAAAAGAGAAGAGATGACTATAAAATATATCAAAATATATTTTTTTCTTGGAATGTATACATGGTGTAAACTGTAATGCCAACCCAAAACAAAACTCCCTAAATCAGTCATCAATTTAAATATAAGTTTTTGTTAATTTAAGAGCAAAATAGAAAAAATTGTATAAAGCACTCGTTTCATAACACGTTTTTAGCGCACTAGTACTTTAGAAAACTCGCCGCAAGCGGCTCGTTTTCTAAACTTGTGCTCGAGGGCTAAAAACGTATGTTATGAAACTAGTACTTTAATATACTATAATATACCCAGTAAAAAATCTACAGGTTTCTTTCTATTAGTACAAAATTAACACAGACCTACAAATATAAAAAATAGTATTCGATTGAGAAAATTCCTTGTCAAAGTTTAAGTCCACGAATAAAAAATCTCCAAGTTCCTTCTTAAATGGAAATTACACTGAAAAAGAAACACTATTGTATTGTATTATGTATTGTATTTGATTCAAGTCTTAACTATTGGTCTGTTACGTATTGAATAAAGCAAAACATTTGATTTCAGTTGAAGATATGGAAACTATTGAGGCATTTGATCTGAATAACACGTAATTGTTTTAAGTAAATAATTATCTAGGGCCGAGACACTTTTTGCATGTTCCTTTTTGCGTGCCTTGGTCCAAATGTCATAAAATACCCACGTTTTTTTTGTAAAATGCTTAATAAACAAAAATTGAGATCAATGACCACTTAAAGCATAAATATTTTTTCGATAAATTGTGGAAATCCATAAAAATGATAAAATATTATAAAAAATAATTATTCAAAATATTTAAAAATAAAAAAATATATATATTTGATACAGGGTGTTTAAGAAATGCAGTACCTAGAATATTTTAAGGGATTCAAAGGCAAAAAAAAGATCAGAGAAACATTGGTCCTAAAATGACTCATAAGGAAGCTTTAAATAAGGGATGTAGCTCTTTTTGGACCTTGTAAGGGTTACGTACTTACAAAAACAAAAAAAGGAACTTTAGAGGATCCCATGGTTGTCCGTCCGTCTTTCACAGCCATTTATATCAGGAACTATGCAGCCCGTTTGAAATTTTACAAAACGTATAAAAATCAAGGCTAACATGTCGTTTTTTTTTAATAAAACAGCGCATCGGTCGGACCGTCTCCCCACTACAATCACGTCAGACTTGATCAATCGTTCTATCTTTGTTTTCACCGTCTGGTATAATCTCAAAACGGGCTGTATAATCTAGGAATCTGAAATTTGGCATATAATTTGATTCTAGATAATCTAGCCCAGGTGTATTTTTTAAAATATTTTTTGTCAAAAAGTCCAAAATTAAACTTTTACAAAAAGTTGTTTTAGATAACCCCATCCAAGTATATCATACAATTACAGTGTTATAATAACACTAGGAGTTTAACGTCACAATATTTACTTTTTAATTAATATTTATTAAATATTAATATTTAATAAATATTTATTATTATTAATGTGAAACATTAAAATTTAATTTAATGCCTAAAACTAATTAAATTTTTGCCATTTATTCATTTAAGAAGTGTTACAGTGTAGTGCAATATCCTTGTAACAGTTATTTGCTAAATTTTTTGTTAAAAATAACCGTTAAAATCTAATGAATATAATGATAAAAAAGATATTTTATTCAATAAATACAGATAATGAGACAATTACTAGCTTTATTTTAAATAAATAAACTCATTAATAACTCACACGTGTTTTTTTACCTTACAGATTGGAAATAGTTATTTATGGTACTATTGGGTAAAGTAAGATATTGTCCATGAGAAAATTAACCTGCGAGGCGTCAGCCAAGCAGGTTAATTTTCGAGAGGGCAATATCGGTTTACCCATGAGTGCCATTCAAGGTTTTATCCAATAAATAGCTTAGGAATTCATATTTTTATTAAAAATTTACAAGAAAATAATTTGACAAGTGACAGTTGAGTGGGTAAAAAAAATAATTATCCACTCAATAAAGTAAAAGCCACGCGGGGGTTATTATTGAGTTTATCTATTTAAAATAAAGCTGGTAATTGTCTTATTATCTGTATGTATTGGATAATTTTTTTTTGTACCCACTCAATTGTCACTTGTCAAATCAATTTCTTGTAAATGTCATTAATGTTTTTAATGAAAGTATGAATTTCTAAGCTAAGTAAACTAATATTGCCCTCTAAAATTAACCCACTGCCTCCCGTGGGTTAATTTTCTCATGAGCAAAATCCTATTTTCCTCTCTCGTACCATAAATAGTATACAAAGTTGGTCGAAAAGTAATTTTATAAAATACTATTAAAACCTTGTAAGCTAAATTCTTAATCGTAGCAATATTTTACATTACTCGACAAATAACCATTTTTACCCACGTCAGAAAGTTTAATTTTTATCTTATAAGTAGCTACAATATTCTCAAAATATTTTTTATTAGGAAATAGTATTTTCCTACGACCCCCTATGAAAATGACTTAACCACACTCTCTTGTTCTTTAGAAAACGCCTTATATCACCCTTATTCGATATTTTCATATCACCCTAGTTTGATATATATGTATGTAGATTTGCCTAATTTTGTTTAGATATTTACGTTGTAAATTCTACGAATTTTACTCACCTCGTTTTATATGCCATTTTCCACCTTTCATTACAGACTTTTTTTTCTCTTTTATGTTTTTCAATCCAAATATTTCTGTTTTTCATGTCAAAAATAAAAACTATAGTTATAACCTATTAATTTGTTATCATATAAAATGATAGAAAAAGGTTATCGCCGATAACATTTTCAAATCTTATCTTAAAAAACAAAAAGTGTTAAATTTATGACAAATATTTGCTGTACTTAAGTAATTAAAAAAATATATTTTCATACTAAACTTTTGATAACATTATAAAATTATTTAAATACGATCCTAGACAAAACATAAATATTCTACTGTAAAATAATTAAGAAAATTGCTTATTCGCACCGGAATTTATTAAATAATAGTAAAATTTCTGTACCATTCACAGAAAAAAAGATTCCTACAAGGACACGTGTATTTCGCTATGTTCAAAGCCACATTCTCTTGTTTCAAGGATAACATTTCTTAGAACCAAAGTCAATGTTTTTGAATAAAGAGCGCGAATCTTCATTCAAGAATCCTTGAACCAAGGACACAGTTAAATTACTGTACCAATAACAGTAAAATTTCTGTACCATTCACAGAAAAAAAGATTCCTGCGAGGACACGTGTCTTTCAATATGTTTAAATCCATATTCTCTTGTTTAAAGGTTAGCATTTCTTTGAACCAAACTCAGTCCTTAAATGAAGAACGCGGATATTCATTTAAAAATATGTGCTCTTTATTCAAGGACATTGATTTTGGTTCAAAGAAATGCGAGCCTTGAAATAAGAAATTATGGCTTTAAACATATCGAAAGACGCGTGTCCTTGGTTCAAGGAATCCTTTTTTATTGTTATATGGCATATAGTAAAATATAAACAAATAAACGCTTTTATATTTAAAATATCGTAATAAAAACAAAAAACTTGCTTCTAAATGATGTCTCATGCTTTATATTTGATACTCTGTGAGCAGAGGTATTTAAATTTAAAAACTAAGCTGTATGTTAAGAGTATACTGTAAAAAGCAAAGCTTTATTATTGAATCTAATTAATTAAAAAAAAATCTTATCTTTAGACATTACTAAAACATATCTATTATAATGGCGTTGATATATATTTTTCAATTTTTGTTTTATCTTATTTGCGTCATATCAACAACATATTTTAATTATCTAGATATTATTTTTTAGGAATATTTTTTGTCATTTGCACAAAAAAAAATCTTAGATTTTTATATCGTGTAAGAAAGTTTGCCACTACTTGCACTCTTTATGCAGCCATATTGGAAACAAAAAAACTTAATGTTTTTATTTAAATAATGGTTATTTTATTTTAATTTTAGTCTTGAGATTTTATTTTCCTCGATAATAACACAAAAGACAGAATATTTTGGCTGTTTTCATGATGGAGTGTAGGCTGGAAATAATTACGACAGGGCGGAACCCCTGGAGTAATTATTTTCTTTGACAAAAACCTTGAATAATAACAGTTGAATAGTTCTCGATCTTCGAAGACGCGAGTGTTATTCTAAGGAATATTTTTAACGATTAAATGAAGAAAATACCACTGAATAAAAGTCCAAAACAATAAAATTAAGCTATACTTCACCTGATATTGGGAAAATAGACTCCCCCGAGTCCGAGGCCGTATTGGCAAGTTAAAGCAAAATACTATAAAATATTCTCAAAAAATAATAATCCAAAAAGTGTAAATTTCAAGAATATTCGTTCATTCACAGCATACTCTGTTTATTTAACTTATTGGGAGGTCTATATTAATTTGGATAATGAAAATAAACATTTTGAATTAAATAAATACAGTGGTACTAATGAATTAATTAAAATTACCATAATTTATTTGTATGATGTGATAATAATAATAATCATTATTATGCTCTATACACACAAATATACAATACTATTATTTATTTTTGTATAAATTTACAATAACTATTATTAATTTTTTTTTATTGACTACAAGCTAAAATGTATTTTTATGTAATTTAATTCATGTAAATATTATTTCATTTTGTTTGCGACTTAAAATTTTAGCGCACGAAGATGAAAAATCATTCGAGTGCACTAAAAGTCAGCTTCAAAAGAATTTCGTATACTATTTTATATAAGTTTTATAGCCCAGCTTTAAATAATGATTACACTGACATTTACTTGAAAAAAAGGACTGTCAAAATGGAAAAACTAAAGCATACTATCTTCAAAAAACACCAGTGTTGTAATGTGAACATTAATAAACCCAAATGTGTTTAATAATAAAAAGAACGTAGATAAATAATATGTCAGTTCCTTCTAAACCAACGAACTAGTAACTCTTCTCTCTAGAATATGCATTTCATTTGTAAAAACTGACAAAAACGTAGCCAACATATAGATATATCTGTCTTACTCGCACAGCTTTGTTCTAACAGACAACAATAACAGTTACTGGTAACTGTTATTGTTCAGGCCTGAATATACCTACTATTTGTTTACAAACAAACCGAGATGTTGGCGATACTTTATATTAACGGTATGCGTATTCTAGAGAGAAGAGTTATTAGTTCGTTGTTCTAAACCCATTAATAATTATATTTTTGTCCTAAAGTTACAAAATAATGCCACTTAACATTAACATTAAAACACCTTAAAAATAATTTTATACCACTAATAAAATATACCGTAAACGAAATTTAACAAAGAAAATGAAAATTAAAAGCTTTTAAAAAGGCTTTAGAAATAATAATTCAACTTTTACACCTCATAAACGTTACGATAAGTATTCTTATGTTAATGTCATAAAAAAGTCCCTACATGCTTTAAAGCCACTTTACACGGAGAAATTTGTGCGCAAGTTTGATGCTATGCAAGTTTGTTGCAAGAATGATTCAGTCACTGAAGCAAGTTTGAGGCCATTTTCGTGCCGTCAAATTATTTAGAACATGTTCTATTTTTCGGCGATTTTCACGCAAGTTTTATGGTTATTTTTGTAGTACCAACCTGGAAAAAAAGTTACCAAATCGATTTCATTTTACTAATATAGTAGCAACTGCACATGTTAATAATTATTATTATTAATAATAGGTCGGTCTGTCTAACTAAAAAAACTTCCTTAAAAAAGCAAATGCTAGGTTAAGTTTTTCTTCTTCTTCTTCTTCTTCTTCTTCCTTTATTTTGGCCTTTTCTCAGTGAGATAATTAGCCAGATCCCTCTTAGTTACTCAATTCACCAAGAGTGGTTCTTGTCTGGCTTTTCGCCATGCCCACTCCTGTTTTAAATATATAAAATTTCCAGTCTTCTGTAAGACCTTTTCTTTTTCTTTTCCTTCTTTCCTTTTCGTGTTTACTGTTGGTTGTGTTAGCTGTTGCCAAGGCAGTTTTTTCTAATTTGTAATTATATTTGCGCATGCGCTAGCATATAAAAAATTTTGTACGTATAAAAACTTCTTCACGTGTTAGTTACTTCCAAAACAAAACTTATCAGCATTATAAATGATTAAAGAACATAAAATTCCCTTCTTACTCCAATATAATCACATGTTCGTCATTTTACTGCACATCTTCCATACAATCACTATAAAATATATAAAATCGATTCTGGGGCATATCTAAGATAGCAAATAAATAAATAAATAACTAATACTAAAAGACTTGGTGCTAGAAAATTAAACGCGTTTAACGTATTACTAATTCCTGCCGAAAGCACATATTACTCGTTTCACGGATGAAAAGCAACTGAGGTTAAGTTTTTGTCAACAAACGCAAAGACACGTCAAAATTGTCTGGTTGGCAGCACTGTTTACCTTGCAATATATAGCACCAAACTTGCTTACAACTTGCCCCGTGAAAGCGATTTTATAAGCAAATTTTACAGGAATACAAAAGTGTTTTTAGCAACAGCTTTATCAATTCTCTTTTTTTTTACATCAAAACTTCATACAAGTAAACAAAAATTATAAATTTCGGTTATGTTGACATTCAAAACAAGCCCATGATTCAGTGTAAATCGGACTTTGTGGAGTATTTAGCGGCAAATTTAAAATAACTATACCTTAAAAAAATAAACTTTAGAAGACGGTAAGTTTTTGAAACCCTTAATCATATATGCTCTAGATAATGGTAAGTTTTTGAAACCCTTAATTATAGATGCGCATAAACGGTTTATTTACTCTAAGTTTAAATCGTATCATCTTGTTAACTCTTAACAAAAGGGCCCAAAATGGGACCATTTCATGCATCTGCATCCAGATAACTGTTTTAGGACTATATAATCCAGGGTTTATAGCCGACTGTTTCAAGTTAAGGAATTATTTATAAACATTGTGGTTGATATGCTAAAACGAGACGTTTACAAGAAATAAAACAACCATATTATTATTGGAAGAATTTTTATTGCTACTTGAAATAGCATTAATGCACGTTATAGGGGACCGTGCACAAATTACGTAAGATTTTTTAATGATTCGTTTACAAGGGAGGCATAGCGTAGTGGCTAGCGCGTATGTATAGCAAGTCTACTATCGTGAGTTCGATTCTCACTGGCGCCGATTTGCCTTTTTCAGTTAATTAATAATTGAAATTTGGCGAAGGCGCTAAGTGATACGGACATTCCCTAGAAACTGGTTCGAAAGTCAGTATAAGCCGGTGGTTCCCTCTACTACTAGCCCACACAAGTCCTGGACTTAGGGGATGCTTGATTAAGTAGAATAGTACGAGGTTAAACAAACAAACAAACAAACAAGAAATTACCGTTCGGCTACGAAAATTTAAAATCTAGCGGAAAATTAACACCGAGAGCAGATCATAATTTTAAAAAGAAAATTAAATTGTTTTTTTTTTGTTTTTTTTTATAGTTAATATTGAATCCAAAAGTCCAAACTGGGTAGCTGCGACCGAGTCGTTGAGACATCTTCAATGCATTTTAAATGTCCCTGTTTTCCTAGCTGCTGTTACTACTAACTACCGGTCGCCGTTCGTTTGGTCGCCGGTCGCTTGACCGCTCCGGGAGCAAACGCACGACTATTTTGACGGTGAAACAGATGGTTCTGCGCTGTGACAACTGTCTTTCACTCTTTCACTCAATTAGAATTGCTTGAAATCCCTCCACGTTTCTCAGCCGAAACATCTCATCCACTTTTATCCTTTTTTTCATGATGTAATGTTAATAAGAGGAGGAGATTCTCCTCTTCCGCTTGATAATTCAGAAACATTAAAAGAACCGACCTTTTAAAGATATTCATACTAATTGAAACGCATAAACTCGCTAACAAAAAAACAGCTGTTTATAAAATGGCCAGCTTACAGAATGGCGACTGGCGAGACCAAGGGAAACAGGTAGGGTCGTGACGACCTGGTCTCGGCTACCCGGTCGCAGTCGTCAGTCACTGCGACTTTTGGAGGAATCCGTAGCTTTAGATTCATGATTTTGACTTGCATCACTGCAATCAACATTTGACCATGATTTTACCGCGCGCTTTACTTTCAACTAATGTTTTTTGTGACTGGAGTGTTGAACAATTTAAAACAAGTCGTGCTTCGCATTTCAAAGTATAGTCTTTGCAAAGGATAGTATATTACGTTTCACCGACTAGGGTTTCACGGACCTTCCCGTCTTGATTTTCAAGAGTCTCGATTGTCGACAGTCTCGATTTTTGAGATAAGAAATAGGTTGACCTTGTCTTGACGATTTCTCGAAGATTAACTTCTTGTCTCGTCTAGCGAAAGGGTGGGAAAAGACTTTGGACACACACTGTATAATTTTAACTATAACTAGCCGTGAAGCCCGTTATTTTCACGGGTATGTTGTTCGTTATTATAACTTTAATGTTTGTCGTTATTATAACGTTATTTTCGTTATGATCTTTGACAAATTCATGTGCAGACAGACAGACAGACAAACGGACACAAATGAAATTTGGTTTGGACTTTTGGGTATGTTGTTCGTTATTATAACGTTATTTTCGTTATGATCATTGACAAATTCATGTGCAGACAGACAGACAGACAAACGGACACAAATGAAATTTGGTTAGAATTTGATTAAAAACACTGTAGTGTCTTACCATGGTATGAAAAAAGAATCTCGGGTAATTTTTGAAATTTAAAAACCATTGAATAAATAATTTTCTTTTAGCTACAGACCTGTGAAGAGCTATAATAAAGTTTATATTTCGTAAACAACGAATATTCCTTGTGAAATATATACTACAGTACCCGACACACCTTGAATAAACTATAGGTACCTAAATCTTTACGAAAAAGATCATTGATCATGATCATCATTTATAAAATTATTATTAATGTTATTATTGTTATTATTACGAAAGTTTTTTTTACACTAATATAAAGGGTATGGAAAATGTTTGTATAAGGGCTAACGTTTAATGTTTTTCCTACGATCCCTAATGACATTTAGCACACTGTTTTGTTCTTCAGAAAACGCCTTATATCACACTAGTTTGACATTTTTATATGACCCTAGTTTGATATTTATGAATGTAGGTTTGCCTAATTTCACGTATGTAGTTTTGCCTTAATTAACGTTGTAGATTCTACGAATTTAGCTCCCCTCGTTTTATATGCCATTTTCCTCCTTTCATTACAGAAGTTTATGATATTTTTTATGTTTTTCAATCCATATATTTCTGTTTTTCATGTCAAAAATAGAAACTATAGTTATAACCTTACTAGACTGACCAAGATAAAACTTTGGACTTTTTACTTACTTAATTTTTGATTTAGTTACCTTACATTTTATAAAAAACATCAAAATACACGGTCTTTTTATTATGAAATAGCAAAACAGTACAATTTTACTATTTTATATGGGACATATCTAAAGAAATTTAATTTAATTAGCAAACTGTCTTGCCTTGATTTACACAAGAGGCTTGCGTTATAGGCAACCCATTAAACAGGTAGGTATTGTATTGTATAATATTGTCTAAAATTTAAAAACCAAGAAAATAAAAGTAAAAGAAAATCATATTTCCTGTTTAACATACATAAATTTGTATGCTGTTTTTTACTTTGTATGCTTTGCTTTTCTCAAAATTAGAAATTATTTAATTAAGAAACTTTATATTTTTTCAGGATCTCTGTCGTCGTTTTAAGCAAACCAATGAGGCTTTAGCATTTAAAGCGCGCGAAATCAAGATTATTCAAAAAGCGAATAATGTAAGCGGAGAGTGACAAATTGATAGCCAATAAATGAGAGAAATAGATATAAAAAAAAAAGTTAATAATAATATTTAGGTAAAGACTTCTTCACATAAAATAAGTCATAAATATAAAATAGTAAAATTATGCGTAAGTTAAATAAAATTTGGCATATGCACAGCATTGAGTCGTTTTCTTTCTTTTTTTTTTTTTGTACGTATTGTGTTTACCTTGGGAGTGTTACCGTTGTCGCCTGTAGCTGTAAGTTGGTTATTTCCGCGGGGGGTTATTTGGGCATAAAATGCAAAGCGAAATTACATTTATTTCTCTATTTTAGTATATGTATCTAGTTTAAGTAAATTATGTAGGACACATGGAAGATCGACTCAGTCGAATGTGTACCGTTTGCTTAGTTGTTTTTATTTTAATTTCATTGTATTATTATTTTTTTTTAAAGCAATAAACAATATTCTATTCTATTCTAAATGAAAAGTTATCTCAATCTCAAAAGAAAATTTAAATATTATTCTAACTTTACTTTTCGCGTTTATAATAAATATTATTTATGTAGATGACAGATTAAATTTTTAGTGTAATATATCTTTAGCAACTTCAAAAGCCTAGCGTAATCGAAAACACATTTATTTTCATAATTCTTTTAACTGCGTGCACTTGGTTTTCGGTTTTTTTTTTTTGGTTTAACATAGATTTATGTTTTGGCAAAATTTCTAGTTTTTGGAAAAAATAAATAACAGTTTTATTTGATTGTATTGATTATTTTTTAACGTTTTTATCAACCAATCATTTAACAATATTTCTGGCCACGTGTTTATTTCTGTCCAATCATATTATAGCTATATTGGGAATTTTCTACTGTAGAAAATTTTAGAGAGAATCGCTGTAGTATTTTGTTTTTCAGTATTTCTCTTTTACTACAAGATTTCATACCTAAAACTAATTAATAATTAAATATGAATATATTACTATTTATAATTATTGTTATTACTATTTACTAAAAAATACCTCAAAATATTCTTTTTATAAAATGCAATGACAGTTTTTATAGGTTGACTTTCATGAACATGCAAGCCTAGCACAGTTCCGAACAATGTTGCCAAATCGTACATTGACAGATGTCAAATTCTTAATTAAAATAATTAATTAAAGTATGTTCCGGGATGTAAAAAGGGCTGAAATTTTGGCTTTTATTTATTTTATATCTATCTATAAGCTTGTAAAGTCTTATCGTTGCAGGCGATTTAGCTCAAAATGCGATACCCTCCTTTGAGTAAAAAATATTTGTCAAAATTTTGTTAGTAGTAGTATTTGTATTTTCAGACACCCTGTATAGTATTTTCAAACCACAACATGTGGTTTACATTTATCTACGAAAACATCAATATTTTTACAATTTCAGATTGGCGCCTCACTTTCCGCAAAAATATACTTATAATATTTAATAAATTAATATTAAATCAGAAAAAATATTGGCAAGTGTAAACATGCTTGACCCCTTAGAGCCATTTACAACGAACTAATAACTCTTCTCTCTAGAATAGGCATTTCATTTGTAAAAACTGACAAAAACGTAGCCAACGTATACATTTTTCTGTCTTATTCGCACAACTTTCTTCTAACAGAGACAACAATAAAAGTTACTGGTAACTGTTATTGTTCAGGCCTGAATATAACTACTATTTGTTTACAAACAAACCGAGATGTTGGCGATACTTTATTTTAACGGTATGCGTAGTCTAGAAAGAAGAGTTATTAGTTCGTTGGTATAATCCTGAAATTTTAAAATACATATTTTTAATTTTACATTAGACATTGTCAAATTAACTCTACTTTTATTTTCTATAAGAATTTAAATTAGGTAACGAACGGTTTTATAAAACTTTTTTTTCGACATTACACAAACAAAACAAAATTGGTAAAATTTCGACGTTTATTACAAAAGTCAAGGCTAGAGTTGATCAAGTTAAATATTGCCCTAGCACTGATAAACCGTTTTATTAAAATGTGTTTTAAATAAATAAGATAAGCAAGGATAATTTGATTTTTTTTTAATTATCGGTAGCAAAAAAAAAACATTTACATAGGTAAGCACAACTTTTATTAATTTTAATAAATTAACTCATATAGATATGTTACGGGCAAAGATGATATTGGGCATTGACGTCATTGGCCGGTCAATGATGACAATGCCTATGGTTTACGTTAACGTTGGTTTGGATTTTGGCTGGTTTGGTGTTTTTTTTTACTGGCGAGCAACAAAAAACTATGTTTTTTGCCCCATCTTCTAGGACTTGCGTGGTACGCCACTGCAACTGTTTATCAAATTGTTTAAGTCTTTCTTATTGCCGTAGTTTAAATGAATATTTTCTTTTTATACATTTTTACTTCTGGTTTAGGAGATATCAGGATTTTCCTGAAAATTGCCATTTTTTCAGTTAACTCACTAAAAAGTACTACATGAATTTAATTGATGCTGTGCTTTACATTTGAAGCTTAACCGAGTTAAGTTTTTCTTCTTATCAAGTTTATCAAAAACATAAAATGGGTTTGATAAAAGAAAAAAAAGGTCACTCCAATCCGGCGGCGGTTTCGTCGAAATTATCGTTGAGCCACCGTCAGACGGCAGTAGAAAGTTGCCCCAGGATAAATAAATTCTAGAAGAAGTAAAAGACTTAAGCTTCAAATAAATAACAACAACTCTACTGATTTAGCACTTTTTGAGTTAACAGAAAAAATTACAACTTTCAGGAAAATCCTGATATCTCCCAAACCAGAAGTAAAAATATAAAAAAATAAAAATAAAATATTCATTAAAACTGCGGCAATAAGAGAAACTTTAACAATTTGCAGTGGCGTACCATGCAAGTCCTAGAAGATGGGGCAAAAAACATAGTTGTACATTTTTTGTTACTGTTAATACAAAAATACTTTTTTTAATCATTCTAAATAAAAAGCTTTAAAACAAAAAAAAAAAGAATCAGTCAAATCCATTAAGTAATTTTCGATATATTTGAGTTTATAAAACGGCAATTTTTCAGGTGGATCGATTTTTTTGCTCTCAAGCCTATCAGAAATACTTCATTTTTTTTCCAGTGTGTACCAGTCTATGTCTATAAATTTCGCGTGTCGAGCGTTTAGAACGTATAAATTTTCTAATAGATCAATAGTAAATGAGAGACTCGGCTAGACTCAGTTGGCATTGGTCAAGGTCACCCGCCAAGACTTTTTCAAAGAGTTGACTCTATGGCGTCGGTCGCTACGGCAACAATATTTATATATTCATGAATTTATTAAACATGGGTATATGCGAAGAGTGCACATTTCATAGGGTGTTAAATGGCATTGACTCGATTTTCTAGGAGGAACAAAAATTTGAATTATTTTTTGCGGATAAGAAATTTTAATAAACAGTATTTGAAATTATTTGTTTATTTATTGGTAAATTTAAAGCCACAGAGTCATGGAGAGACCCAGATGTTTGATTGTGGTAGGGGCTCTCCATTGATTCGATAGAAACATGGTATTGTTCAGGGGCGGATTTATTTCATTTTAGGGGAGGGGCCATCCATAAGGAAAAAAAATTGCGCTTTCACCAAAAATATAATTTTGAAGGTATTTCTATACTAATATATCTCGCTGGGGGGGGGGCATGGCACCTCCCCTAAATCCGCGCATGGTATTGTTAAACTTATACAGGGTTGGTTATTCAGAAATAACTTCGAAAAATTTAAGAGGTGATTCTACGTTAAAAAATATGAAGAAAAGTTCTTATAAAGGTTTGTCCGCAAATGAGCTCTAAGGGGCAATTTTAACCAGGGACGTGCGAAATGGGGGCGATGTCACTTTTCGCCCCAAACTTTTTTATCTGTTATTTCTTTGAAATTTTCCCCATAAAATAATAATCCTTAATTAAAAATACATAAAAAAAGGTATTCTTTATGTTTTTGAGAAAATTGCAATTAAAGAGAAAATTTCACGTTCTGGGCATCACAAATAGGAACTAAAAATGCACCAATAAAAATGTCAATACTGTAGAGAGATTCTACATTAAAAACTACAAAAAAAAACACAAATAACCACAAATCGCTCTTAAGGGAGCTACGGTTACTCTTTAATAAGCTGTAATACTCTTAAAACTGTTTTTCAAACCTAGTATCAAAGCTTTTTTTCACATTTGAAGTAATACATACATACATGGTTGTTTAACCTCGTACTATTCTACTTAATTAAGCATCCCCTAAGTCCAGGACTTGTGTGGGCTAGTAGTAGAGGGAACCACCGGCTTATACTGACTTTCGAACCAGTTTCTAGGGAGTGTCCGTTTCACTTATCGCCTTCGCCAAATTTCAATTATTAATTAACTGAAAAAGGCAAATCGGCGCCAGTGAGAATCGAACTCACGATAGTAGACTTGCTATGCATACGCGCTAGCCACTACGCTATGCCTCCCATGTAAAACCAAATAGTGTTGTACCGTATGAAACTGTTACTCTTCATGTGTGAAATTTTTCTTGTCTCGACGCGGGAATGATGTCATTTCGGGCGTTTGTTTACAAAATGCGCCAAATCCAACCTGTTGAGAATCTTAACTTGAGATATTTTGAAATTTTAATTAAAAACAAACTGGATACTCTTTCAAGAGGGCGGCAATATCTTTAAATGCCTATATCTCGGAAACTAATAGTCATACAATAAAAATTATGGTATTTATTTGTAAGAATTTAAAAACTGTGAAAGAATTTTTATCCTACTAGCAATACTGGAGTTACCGCCAAAAATAATCATTTTCGCCCACTTCGCTCCACTTGCTCTAACCCAGTGTTAACCATTTTTAACGTGACGCAAACTGCAACTGTCCTAAATCGTTTGGTGACAGATTTTTTTTATATAGGACATTCCGTTCAATAGTTTACATACAAATAGACAGACAGATGGACAGACAGACCGACATTTTTTTTTCTTATTTTCTAGATGATTTATGACATTATTATTAATATGGTAGATTAGCTCAGCGGTCTAAGGCATCGATATAGCATTGACACAGAGCTAATGATCGTGAGTTCAAACCTCACTGGCGCCGATTGCCTTTTTCAGTTAATTAATAATTGAAATTTGGCGAAGGCGTACTCCCTAGATATATTGGTTCGAAAGTCAATTAAAGCCGGTGGTTCCCTCTACTACTAGCCCACACAAGTCCTGGACTTAGAGGATGCTTAATTAAGTAGAATAGTACAAGGTCAAAAATAAACATAAACATAAATAAATCTGCAAATCTTTTCTTTTCGGTCAATTTCAGTACATTACCCGTATTACTGATTAATTTTTATTTGTCTGTCTTTGAAATTAGGGGATTTTTTTACATGGCTGAAGCTTTTTATGTGTTTTGCGAATTAACGGTACATATTAGCTACACTAATTGTGTAGGTGTATCTTTTTAATAATAAATTATTTACGAGATCATCAAGTACTCTTTTCTTTTTAAATTTGACAGTTGAATATATGTTTCATTGTTTTGTTTAAAACTGTGTATAAAAAATACATTAATATAAGTTAAGGTATGCTCGACAAAAAATTTATTATACACGAATTTAAAATGTATTAATTTTAATTAAATAGCTTTAATCGTAACGCCAAAAAATGACTGATTCGCCATCAGTGAGACACCCGGTATTGAATACCGTTCAAATCTAAAAATTAAAATTAAAGCCCAAAATGATCAAAATTTGCGTTACGTAATACTTGAAGGTTCCCTTGACAATTTTCTTTTGGTATATCAAAAGGATTGTGCTCTAAAATTGTCCGAATGCATAAAATACTCGAAAATGATTTCCTTGAAGCAAAAATGTTTTGATATTCCAGAATAATTTATGAAAATTCAAGGATATTTTGATGGACTTATTTTATAAAAAAAAATAACAAGGTTAGGGTTAAGGTTTATAACGCTGTTATAAAAAATTGGTTTTAACTCCAATTTTACTATTTTTCCATAAAAATAAACTATTTTTATAAATATATTTTTCTTGGAACTATTTTTTTTATTTGGAATCTCACCCTGACTCATCTTGTTTGTAGAATCCAACGAAAAAAATATACATTTCACCGTGGTGTGACCACGCATTTGACTTACTTTTGGCACCCGAGATGTCAATTTAAAAAAAAGAAATTAAACAAATACCTCAGGAATCATAACTAAAATATTTACAAAAAATAATTGGCTAAAATAATATTTCAGTAATAATTCAAAATCTTTCGTAAAATTCCACTATAGCTGAAATCGCCTATTTTTAAGAGAATATTAAAATACAAACAAGCCGTGAAGATATGTAATGCTACGCATTTCATTATGTTCACAGTGGATGGTATATTGCATTTTTCCAAATAACGCAAGCTAAAACTATTTAAAACGCAAAATAAAACATAGCTGCCAACAAAATAATACTTTCCCTCTAGGCGGCCTACAGTTACTACTGCAAGCCTAGGTTCAAGTTATTTTTTTTTTTTCGAAAAACAAAATTTTGAAAAAAATTTTTTCAAATTCTTTTTTTTTTTTCATAAAAATCTTTTTTTTTTAAACGAAATTTTTTTTACAAAAAAAAATATTTTTTTTTTCTTTTTCGAAAAAAGGAAAAATTTTGAGTTTTTTCAATTTTTTAAAAAGTCCAAACGCCCCATAACTTTTTTTTTGGGATTACTTTCCAAACCAATGGAGATTTCTCCCGTTAGATTAGACAGGGACAAAAGTTCTACCCAAAAAGGATAGAAGACATAATACACTCCCACTTCCACCCAACCAAACAAATTCTGTATTTGTTCTTTGTTGAACAAATACAATATTTACTTGGCCGGGCGAAAAGTGTAACTATTTATTTTTATTAAAGAAATTACTGGCGCCATCTAAATTTTAGTAGAATTATCTTATTCTACAGATTCACATTAGCTATGTTCGTTCGTGCCTCTCACTGCTACACTTTCCGGCCAAATAAATACTGTATTTGTTGTATGAAAAACAAATACAGTATTTATTTGGTTGGTTGGAAAGTGTAGCACAAATGAGATAGAGATAGGGTAGACGTCTTTTGTTTCATAATTCTAGTTGTAGAGAGCTCCATAGGGATCTTTCCCTCATAGAACTTTTTTTTCCTAATTTCGAGTCGATCTGATTGTTTGTTCTCAAGTTATCGTGTCCACAAAAAACGTGCCATCGGACGGACAGACGGACATTTTCAAAGTCTTTTATTTTTATGAAACACATTTGTATCCAAGAATTTTTTGTCTATGACGTTTTTTGTCGATTTTGGGAAACTCGAAACAATCGTATGATACTATTCTAGCGCTTAAGCGCTGGGAATAGTATAGCAATTGCCAGTTATTGGCCAAATATTTGAATCAGAACTAAAATATTTTCGTAGAAATATTATTACAGTAATATTATTCAGCTCCAAATATTTTCACTATTTTTGGACCTTCTGATATATGCGGAATCCCCTATTTTTAAGTGGACAGGTCTTCCAGGAAATTTACAGCTGGCCATGCTGTTTGGACCTCATCCAACTTAATTATAGGACTTACGATTTTGGAAAAAAAATAAAAAATTATTACATACATACCAGGTTTTTCACCTAAGAAAACGTATTTTCGGCTTATATGTAAAGAAAAAATCTGCCGCATTTTATATTTTTTTAAAAAACGAGAACCCTGTATAAGGAATTAATGTTCCAAAGAAGTCTTTAGCTAAAAGCGTTCTCGAGTTATCTTGGTCACAATTTTATTTATATCGACAGATTAATTTTTGGGTGGAAATCCTATTTTTTAGATATAGGATTATTCCAGCAAATCGTAACATGACTGGCTTTAAATAAATACAGATTATTATTAGCTAGCTTAAGGCGTTCATAAGTTATCGTGCCGACAAGATTTCTCGGGCAGAACGGCCGACAAAAATAAATCAACCGACCGATCGACCAACCGATTCACCGACCGATAATTTTTTTGCTCGAAATTGATTTATATCGACATAAAACCTCATAATACCAAAAAGTACGCAAAAAAATTAAAAATTTTTGCACGAATACAAGACTTTTCCAAAATTTTGAAAACATTAAAATGGGAAAGTAATACATGGGACAAAAACTGAAAGTGTACCAGTTAAGGTACACTCTCGGTATTGCAGTACATTGTCAAGATAATCAGTTTACAATGCAAAAAATAAAGGGACTTTTAATGTAACGTAAGCAACGAATTCCCTTGTAACGTAAGCAAGAGATATTTCATCTTTTAATACATAACTCAGCAATTGTTAAAGATTTAAAACATTCTAGCCTGATTTCTTAAACATTTTCAAATGCACATTTAGTTAAATTATATTCTGGAACAGAACAGAAATTTAAAGATACATGTACTTAAGTCAAAATCTATGTCACAAAATGTAACGTAAGCAACATTACATAAAATTAGAAACTTATCACAAATTAAACTTATACTAATTATAAATATATGTTTTGTTACTTTGATATTTACTAAAAATAAATATTGTATTTAAATATAACGTATTTTATTATGATTGTTATATAACGTAACGTAAGCAACGCTGGGATTACCCTATACCTAAAATATCGAGAATTAAAAAATAAATAATTATTTTTTTATCTAATGCAGTTTTGTAACTAGTATTATCGTTGTGTAGTTCAATTTGTTTAAAAATTGGGTCAGATGTGTTTAAGTGTATTTCCCGTCCTAAACAATTTTTTATGATTTTTAGAAATGTTTCACGTGTTTTCTATACCATGCCAAAATATGAATTAAATGGTTTTTAAATAAATTTAATTATTGATTATTTTCAGAGTTTACTAAATGTGATTTAATTTTTTTATTAATGCATTTATAAATAGAGGGTGTTCTAAAATTTTGATTATTTTTCTCATATAATATCAACCACAACCAAGGATTTTACTTATATTTCTCGTTAGATTTGTTAACTTTTGTATAAACTAACCTTAACACGTTGGCTACCACGAGAGACACCTGCGACTCTTAGTATTTTTTCCATATATAATTTTATACAGGTTAGAAAGAGAAGATTACGGGTCTTGCTACCTTCTAATTTTAAAAATAATCTTTTTTTAAACAGTTTTTTTATATAGAAATAAAAAAGATATCATTGTGAAATTTTGTAGGCATGTTTATTTATATTCAAAGAATACAAAAAAGAAGTTTTAGATTTTTAAAGTGCCATTTTTTGGCCATACATTTTTTTTGAAAAAAAAAATAAAAAAACGGTGGTCGCCATGATTTTGGCCGACTGAAAAAAAAACGGGATATTATTCAGTATTGAAGTCACTACAGCCTGAACTAGAAGGAAATTTTTTGGCCAAACAATAACAAAATGGCGTACATTTTTGTTTGAAATTTTTTGAAAAACGTCCGCCATTTTGTTTTTCTTTCTATATAAAAAAAGATGTTTTTAAAATTTGAAGGTAGAAAGACCCCTTAAGTCTTGGGATTTAACCCATGAATATAACGCCTTGCAAATAAGTGTAATTTTATAACATTATTAAATGAAGCGTTCGGGGGAACAAGGTACATAAGCCACATCGGGCATATTCCGAGATAATCCACTTTAAAAGTTTTGGTGAAATCCTGAAATCAGGTATTAGTTTTTTGGAGTGTTACGCTCATGTTAATGGTATAGGAAAATATCGTTACAGGGGGGGGGGGTCCAAAATTATCAAAATTTGCGTTATGTAATACTTGAACGTTCCGAAAACTGTAAAAAAAATGTGGCTTATGTCCTTGTTCCCCCGAGCGCAAATAATCGTTTCCTCGATCGAGACGTCTGATTTATTAAGGGTTAATAACACAAGTTCAGCGAAATCCGCATTAACTCTAAAAAAAAAGATAGTACCTCTCATATTACGACTAGTAAATGGCATAATAAAGCGTTTCCTTGCAAAACCAAACCTATAATCTTAGGCATTAAGCACGCGAGCAATTTTAAATTACTAATTGTAGGTACGTCGGTTTTTTATTATTTTCTTGCAATCAGAGAACTCATAAAAAGCATTTAAACGAATATTAAATAGCGAATAAATATATACAGTACAAATTACCCGTTCCACTGGAACGGTTCCAGTTGTATTAAAATGAATTTTTAGTTTTACTCTGTAAAACAAGGTTTTTATATGCGGGGTCTCTGTTGACAATATGCAAACAAGCAATTTGCTTAGGCATAACAGTCGATTAGTGTCCCAGCCTATCAATTCCTAATTATTTAGTAATTTATGTACATATATGTAATATGTATTTCTCTTAACTTGTATTGTAAAACATAAACTAAAATTCAATAAAAAATCTAAAAATCTAAAAAAAAAAAAAAAGTTTTACTAGACATATAGATATCTTTACAAAAATTAGACGGAATGGAGCTCTCTACAACTAGAATTATGAAACAAAAGACGTCTACCCTATCTCTGTCTCATTTGTGCTACACTTTCCAGCCAACCAAATAAATACTGTATTTGTTTTTCATACAACAAATACAGTATTTATTTGGTTGACCGGAAAGTGTAGCAATGAGCGGCACGAACGAACATAGATAATGTGAATCTGTAGAATAAGATAATTCTACTAAAATTTAGATGGCGCCAGTAATTTCTTTAATAAAAATAATATAGTTACACTTTTTGCTCGGCCAAGTAAATATTGTATTTGTTCAACAAAGAACAAATACAGAATTTGTTTGGTTGGGTGGAAGTGGGAGTGTATGTATGTCTTCTATCCTTTTTGGGTAGAACTTTTGTCCCTGTCTAATCTAACGGGAGGAATCGCCATTACCAATAAAACGGTGTATCGCTTGGTAAATTTAGCACATTCAAAAATTAAAAAAGAAAATAAAAACTTCGTCAAAAAGAGAATTTAATAAGCTTTGAAATATTATACCTTCGATTATAAAGTGCCGAACACTTTTTAATGCAAAACTGGCATTAGCGATAAGTAAAATGCAAGAAATCTGTGTGCGTTTTACTGGCCACCGAACTGTTGTACATAGCAATCACATGGGCTTGTCGCGCACAACTCTAACAGAGGCATGGCTTCAAACGAAGAGTATTTTCTTTTCAAACTGTTCGGCACTTTATAATCGCACTGTATATATAACCAAAATAATTGTATTTATTTTTTGGACATTAACAAAGTAGGCGTGGTCGTGATTATATTGAGTATCATGGGTAGTACCTATGCTATAGGGTGTATCATAGAAAAAACTCCGTATTGTGATGTCAGGAAAAACGTGAAGATGAAGAAGAAGGAGAAGAAGAAGAAGAATGACTTTATTTAAAGAAGGCTTCGTGAGCGATATCCATTTTTGTCAAAAACTATTTGGAAATGTCCCAAAAACAACCTAAAATCAAAAAATATGGGGTGGTTTGACTTTTCATTTAACTTTGTTTGAGGCTAGCCGTGCACCCTGTATATATAAATTAACATGGTAAATTATGGCTTTTAAATTGAGTTTACGACTAAACTGTTTTATCTCCAAACGTCCAGGATGCCTTTTTTTTGCAAATAATCAACATTAATTATGTATGTTGTAAGCATAAACCCATTTGAAGTTTTAATGACCGTAATTGAGCCTTCAACAGTATTTTTTTACATTTTGTTGCAGTCCAGTGAAAATGCATTGAAACCTAGAAAAGTTTCAACAATTACATAGAATTTCAAAAAATAGTTTTTTATAGTTTTTTTTTCCTAATGACGATCCTAATAGAAACTATGACTTCCAGTTACAATTTTGGACACAAATACAACAATGAAAGAACGATTTGGTGACGATTCACTCACCGCAGTAATGAGAAGAATCCAGCGCATGCGCACTGATTTTCTTATTTTTGTTTTGACGTATGCCAAAACTTATTTTAAGGTTATGTAACATTCTTTTGCAGAATTTTACAAAAATATCTACTTTTTTCTTTGCGAGCTAACAATCTTTTTTAATTGGCTAAAAGTACTCGCTTTTAATAGTATTTTCGTAAAAAAAAATTGCGGAATATTCATTTGGACTTTTGATTCTTAAAATGTATCGCCTTCTAAATTCTGAAATATCGTATCTGAAAAATGCCTCCCATTAAAAGAAAAACACCAAACCAGCAAACTACCAAACCAAACCATTATTAACGTAAACCAACGCCTTCCATTAAAAAAAAAAAACACCAAACCAGCAAACTACCAAACCAAACCATTGTTAACGTAAACCAACGCCTCCGATTAAAAAAAAAACAGCAAACTACCAAACCATTGTTAATGTAAACCAACGCCCCCATTAAAAAAATCAAACAGAAATTCGTGAGTATTTTAACAATCTTTTGCTATATATTCTAACAAAAAAACTGGATTTTCCGTACCTAATTATATTCAAGACAGTAAGTTTTAGTAATAAAACCGGAAATCAGTGCAAAAATATAGTTCATTTTTGTGGACCTGATGCGCCCCGTAACCCCACTCAAATTAAACTATTTCATAAAACTACAACTCCCTAAACGGAAGCCACTTTTGACATCCGTCAAAACAAAAATAAGCATACCAGTGCGCATGTGCTAGATTCTTCTCATTACTGCGGTGAGCGAATCGTATCTGGTGGGAGCAAGGAGCAACTATTTTTTTGATTGCTGCAACCAGACATCTGGTAAGGGCAACTATTGATCCGGTTGCCTCAACCAGATTTTTTTTAGTTAAGATGTCTTTTGCACAGCTGGGTATAATAAAGAGTTTAAGACACAGAAATATCGCAAGTTTGTGTTCTTTACGAGTAATACACCCCACTTTTTCTACGATAATATTTTATGAAGAAAATGAACAAAATTAGATAATTAAAATAGTTATTTATATACCAAGGGAGTAAACTGGCTGTTTTAGTCCCGCTGCATGAGTGTTTCCTGAGCGAGCGTAGCGAGCGAGGGAAACAGAAATGCAAGGGACTAAAACAGCCAAGTTTAGTCCTGAGGTATATACACTATTTTTTGCAGGACTAAACATAATTTAGGTAGGTAGATAAAATTAAAATTAAAAACCACTCGTCTAAAATCGGTTGTTTTATTTTCGTAATTTAATCGAGATGCCTGTAAATTGCGAAAAGTCAGTTTCATGGCCATCGCGATTTCAATTGTTTTTTAATATGGTTGACACAAACGTCAAAAAAATGGACGAAGATGATAAATTTTAAGTTATGTATAAATTGTTATAACAATGTTATTTTTAAAGGTTTTCTTTGTTAAAATCAAATAAATTGGTTTGAATCGCTAATTTATTACAAAACACCACCAAACCTAATTTTTGAACCAGCAAAGCACATAGTAAGTATAATATTTTAATATTATCAAGATTGCCGTGATTTTTATTCCCTAGGGAGAAAAACGGCAAGTTTAGTCCCGAAAATGAAAGCGTAAAATTAGGTTTTAGTCTTGGTCGTGCAAAAAATATATTAAATATTTAACAACTGAGTAATACTTACAGATAAGTTGATATATTAATATTTTTGTTTAGTACTGACCTGTAACAAAAAAAAATGTTAGAAATAAGATTCAATTATTATTCTTTTGTTTTCGAGACCTTCTAGATATATTTTTAGCATATAATAATTACATACAGCCTACTAAAAGTATAGTAGGCATAAGAACAAAGTAACAAAGTAGTCGATTTGTTATGATTGGAAAATTAACATAATGGTGGTTACGATACACCAGGTGTTAACATCGCGTAACACTGTCCGTGTTAACCAAATTTGGATTTTTCGGCTGTTTTTCAGAGATCAGCCAATATCGATACTAAAGTCGAATTAATGGTGCTAGTCGCTTTCAAAACAACTTTAAGATATTTCAAGAACGCTTTGACAAAGAGACTTTTTGACCAAAAGGTTTTTGCCACGTTGAAAATCTTTGGTCCAAAATTGAAGTCTCTGTGTTAAATCGTTCCATTAATACGACTATTACATTTTGTTTAACCTCGTACTATTCTACTTAATTAAGCATCCCCTAAGTCCAGGACTTGTGTGGGCTAGTAGTAGGAATCACCGGCTTTAATTGACTTTCGAACCAAATTTATAGGGAGTGCCCGCTTCACTTACGTCTTCGACAAATTTCAATTATTAATTAACTGAAAAAGGCAAATCGGCGCCGGCGAGAATCGAACTCACGCTATTTGGGTAGTAAACTCGACAAGTACGACGCGGTAGTCCACTACACCAATCCTCCCACTATAGTGCCCTTATCTGACTAATTCGCTTGGTATCATTCTTTTCGGTTTTTTGTACAGATTACTAAAATCGATGGTGGTCATTCGAACTCCGCGTCTATTGGGCGGGGGAAAATGCAAAATGAATTAAAAATTAACATATTTTTGTGTCGTGTTTTCATGTTGATTTTTTGTGTAGAATCTGGTCTGGTAGGCGGTTGAGGGAAAAATTTAAAATTAACATGTATTTTTTTATGTTATTTAAAAAAAAACCTACTTTCAGAAACGTCAAAAATCAAAAATTACTCTTTTAGTAAAACTAAAAGCAGTTTATGGAAAGTCTTTGATTTTACTTTGTATATTTAAATGAAAACGGCAAGCAAAATTTTCTCGGAAACTGGAAAATATTGTATATGCCTCGGTATATGTATGATATATGTGTATAGTTATAAGCTAGCTCCCGGCTATGTTTCCCAGAAAGGTAAATCAATTGAGGCTCGTCCCATTTCTAGAAATATGTGCATTTTCTACAGTCCGCCAGTTGTACACTGTTGTTTAAACTGAAAATAATCAAAGAAAACTTTTTATTGTAATTATTTTCTACAATGTGACCTTTTTGGACTGAATTTTCCGGAGTTTTTGATACCATGCTCTTCACTGATAAAAAAATTTGTCAAAATTGTTGCCAATGTGAAATAAACCTTTAAGGAACAAGGAACAATTTTTACATATTTTTTTATCAGTGTAGAAAACCAGCTCCTAATTTAAAAGAAAATATTGAAAAACAACACAATATTATCTGAATTTACAAATTTGTTTTACGTAAATTCTATTTTCGTTTGATTTTGAATATTTTTTAAGAATGTATAATGTCTATGTAGTGGAGACAGTCGCTGCTGATAGCGTTGTTTTCGCTCGATAACAATGTTAAAATTAGAATACAATTTATGTTTTACTCCAAAAAGTCGTTTTAAAATGTTTTATCAAATACCTATCGATGATCAAATTTATTTTAAACAAGCCGTGAATGCTACGCATTCCATCCCAGGTAGCAAAATAACATGGCATTCACGTGAAAGCCACGTTAATATGTGACATGTGATGTTAAGATTGTAGACACATTTAACAAGAATGTAGCATGGTGGGGATGTCCTAAGTCCGCCCCTAATAACATCACACAATGACATCCCGAAAATAACGTGTTTGTGACATCATAAATCCACATTCCTGCGCTGGTATATCTAATATCATATGGATGCTGTTACTGGTACTCTAATATTTAAATAATATCCTAGGATATTAGCTTTTTCTAAATAAAAACATTAAAAACGCCATAACCCTATAAACAATTTCATTTAAAATCAATCAGTAATTGAAACAATCACAGATTGAAACAGATAGATTCTAAATACGAAATTGCAGATTTATCGGAGAATATTTTCCCTTAGTCCATGTCCGTGGTCTTAGGAAGACCGGCAGAGCCTCCTATCCATTGGAAATCGAATAATGTGTATACAATTTCCTTATAATGATTTACTCTATCAACATCATTTTATATCGATTTTTTTGCTTTCAACGTCGGTGAGAAGCAAAATAACATGACATTCACGTGAAAGCCACGTTAATATATGACATGCGATATATTCACAGCGTTGGTAAATATTTGTTATTAAATAACTTGGTTGTTACGTCTCACGTGTTACGTTGCAAATGTGATGTTAAATACATGTTATTTTTCAATATTATGTGATGTTATGATTTAGTTTAAAAATACAACCAAAATTGATGTTAATTTCTTGTAACATAACATCACTTGCTACCTGGGATTATATATTTTTCACATTCAATGGTATAATGCACCCAAAAAATATATTTTTTTAAGAGATTTTTTTAGCATATCTCACTTATTTATAAACCGATTTAAAAAAAAATATATTTTATACATCAGTTTTTTGCTAGAATATAACGTTTTGGAGATACACTTTCCTTTTCATAACGTTTCAAATTAGTGCCTAGTGCCGATGTTTTGACAAGGTACTTGCAAGTTGATGTCTAAAAGCCACTTTACACGGAGCAATTTGTGCGCAAGTTTAATACAAGAATGATTCAGTCACTGCGCATGTCTTCAGGCAAGTTTGAGGCCATTTTCGTGCCATCAAATTATTTAGAACATGTTCTATTTTTCGGCGATTTTCACGCAAGTTTTATGGTTATTTTTTTCGTGGTACCAACCTGAAAAAAAAGTTACCAAATCGATTTCATTTTACTATTATAGTAGCAACTGCACATGTTAATAATTATTATTATTAATAATAGGTCGGTCTGTCTAACTAAAAAACTTCCTTAAAAAAGCAAATTCTAGGTTATGTTTTTGTCAACAAACGCAGAGACACGTCAAAATTGTCTGGTTGGCAGCACTGTTTACCTTGCAATATATAGCACCAAACTTGCGTACAACTTGCTCCGTGAAAAGGCAAATCAATGTCCAATTGTCCTCATGCTATATCTGGCAGCAAACTTGCATAGCATCAAACTTGCGTACAAATTCCTCTGTGTAAAGTGGTCTTTAAGCCGTTCAAAAGTTAAAATGTTTTGTTTCTGTCCGACGAAATCAAGATACCTAATTCAGATTACCCAAATTTCAAGTAATCAACACTTGAAGCTAACTTGGCCCAAAATTTGATTAAATTGCCACATGAATAAGGGATATATAGGTAATTCTAATGTCATTACCTCACAAGATTAATTATATAAAGAACTTTCACTTTCGGGTTTAGACCGTGTTAATGGATTTTCACTTTCCGACGTTTCGTCTCTTACTACTAGAGACATCTTCAGGGATTAATCTGAAACTAAGTTTCTAATCAACTTGTGTCACTATTTATGACGAGTTGTGGTTATTCACCCGTGACGAGGTTTTTCCTATCAAAGACTTCCATATTGCAGGTAAGTGGTAACCAGTGTCCCGATTGATATTGTTAGGATGCTTGATGATTTCTATCGATTCCCGTATCTTCCTTGGCATTTTTCTGTTTTCTGTTAATATTTGTTTTGTTTCAGACAAATTGATTTTATGACCTGTTTCATGCACCTGTTCGGCTACTGCCGATAAGGAAATTTGTTTCTTTCTTATATTGCGCTCATGCTCTTGAAGTCTTGTAGAAATTTTTCTCTTAGTTTCACCTATGTAAACCGTACCACGGATAAAATAGGTAAACTTTTGAAGAAGTCAAATATTAAGCCTATATTTCGGTCCAACCAAAAATTAGGTCAATGTTTGACTTCAACAAAAGACAAAATACCCCTGAGTTCAGAAGGCGTATATAAAATACCCTGCTCCTGTGGTACGGTTTACATAGGTGAAACTAAGAGAAAAATTTCTACAAGACTTCAAGAGCATGAGCGCAATATAAGAAAGAAACAAATTTCCTTATCGGCAGTAGCCGAACATGTACATGAAACAGGTCATAAAATCAATTTGTCTGAAACAAAACAAATATTAACAGAAAACAGAAAAATGCCAAGGAAGATACGGGAATCGATAGAAATCATCAAGCATCCTAACAATATCAATCGGGACACTGGTTACCACTTACCTGCAATATGGAAGTCTTTGATAGGAAAAACCTCGTCACGGGTGAATAACCACAACTCGTCATAAATAGTGACACAAGTTGATTCGAAACTTAGTTTCAGACTAATCCCTGAAGATGTCTCTAGTAGTAAGAGACGAAACGTCGGAAAGTGAAAATCCATTAACACGGTCTAAACCCGAAAGTGAAAGTTCTTTATATCTTAATGGCCGTGAAAGCTTAAAATCTAAAATAAGATTAATCATTCTGATTTAATTTCCAAAAAAAAATTATAATAATAATAATACTATAGTATACTATAATTATAGATGGAATAACAAAAACAAGACCGAATATTTTATCGCTTTATAATTAATTTTAAAAACAGCCAAAAATGTTACATAACATCAATTGGTGCCACAGAGCGAGATAAAAATACGCAATGCTACACAAACAAAAATGTATACTCTTCAAAGTAAAAATTTCATTAGATACACAAGAATATCGTTTTAATAGGAAATGTTGCGCTAAATGACAAAATAATATAATATAGAATATTATTCGATAAGGGGCTGTCCATATATTACGTAACGCGCCTAGGGGGGGGAGGGGGTCAGAGAAATTGTTACAGTTTGTGACAGGGGGGAGGGGTGGTCTAGGTAAACGTTACGTAACGGAATTTAGTAAATGTAATGTTTATTTCCAAAGCTTGGCAGATATATTTTTATTTTAACATAAATTACTATTTAGTGGCCCATAATTCCCCTTTTCATACAAAAATTGACGAAACTATGCATATTTAATAATATGGTAATCAGTAAAAAAACTTTTGACATTGATATTAAAAAAAAATCCTATGGCCCTGTTCTTGCGTGATCTTGCCGATGAATCATCGGCGATGATACATTTTCGCGCTGAATGTGTACTCACAGAACACCAATGTGTGTACTATTTTGTGTACCTGTGCATAAACAATATACGTGTTATATGTGACACTCAGTGTAAAAAGAGGTATCTAGTATTTTTTTCCTGTGTGATATTGATTATGAATATTTTTTTTAAGTTTGAGTGATTTTTTCGTTTAAGTACATTAAGTGCTATATGTATTATTATAATAAATATGTATCATTTTGAAAATATTCACTGTGCGATTTTTCATTTACTATCTTCCTTGATGAAACAGACCATAGTAACAATTTTTGTCAAGTCTTGAGCAAGTCTGGCTTAAGATTCTTGATCAAGTAACTGTATCCAGATTTTAACAAATCTGGCGCAAGATACTGTCGACAGATTCTTGCTCAAGAATTGTCAAAGAATTGCTACAGATATTTCGTCAAGATTCTTGGACAACTCTTTAGCAAGAATAAAGCAAGCAAAATTAACAAGAAATCGAAAAGCGATCTCTATCATGATCAAATCGTAATTGTAGGTTGTAGGTCAAGATTCTTGACCAAGAATCTTGTCAAATTGCTTGCTACAGACTTGACGAACACTTGACAAAGTATTGATAAATGCTCTGCTTCCAGAATCTTGCTAAAGTCTTGCCCAAGTCTGAATACAGAATCTTGATTAATTCTCTTGCTCAATAATTGTCCAATTCTTTACAGAGAACTTTCTCCAAGATCAATGTTACTAGGGTAAAAGTTCTTTAGTAGTACTTTAGTCCATAAGTATTTTTTTCAAACGGAAAGAGAGTGTCGCATTAGGTTAAAATGAGAGAGAATTGGCTTGCAAACATTTGCAATCCACCATTTAATCGCTTCTCATTTCTATGAGATAGCCTTTTCCCAATTATCTTTAATTTGCTCCTGTTAACCAATTTTCTCCAATTTGCTCTTGTTTGTAACTGTATCTTGTATCAAGTAAATATTTTGAAAATTCGTAAATAAACCTGTATGCTTATGAAGAGTATAAAAACAAGTTAGAGAAAGAAGGCCTTGAAATGGTTTCTATGGATATTGATGTTCACTTGTCTGGTATTGTGGGCAAATATGGCGCCGGAAATTAACTCAATCTCGCTGAAACCGTGCGCCATAGCTTTCTAGATTTTACGTCTGGTTTTGTCGCTTACGGTCAAATAAATGAGGACCATTAAAGTTTTTTTTATTCTTTGGAAATAAAAAAGTAATAGTTATTTTACAAGGACGACAAATACAGTTTTTTGGGAGATAATCAACGAACTAATAACTCTTCTCTATAGAATACGCATACCGTTAATACAAAGTATCGCCAACATCTCAGTTTGTTTGTAAACAAATAGTAGGTATATTCAGACCTGAACAATAACAGTTACCAGTAACTGTTATTGTTGTCTCTGTTAGAACAAAGCTGTGCGAGTAAGACAGACAAATGTATATGTTGGCTATGTTTTTTTCAGTTTTTACAAATGAAATGCCTATTCTAGAGAGAAGAGTTATTAGTTCGTTGGAGATAATACCAATCGAGCCTGAAAACTTTCAAGTATAATATTGTTAGTATTGTAATACTGAATATTTTAAAATAAATTTCGAATAAAAAAAAACCTCTTTGGAATTTTTTTTTTTCACCTAACTATTGAATGTTGAATAAACACCTCCATCACGTCATATTGTATTTTATCACAATAAAGGCTCGAGTACATTTTTATGTTAATTTAAATACTTCATACGCTAGCTTTTATGCCAGATAAGATCTCTTGCAGTTCTTTATTTTTGCTCATACATAATGTACTTGTGCAAAGGCAAAATGGAATAAATCTCATAGATGGCGCCTCAGTTCCTGCCTGTATATCGCTAAAATTCACAAGAATTTTCCTCTTTATAATATTGAGTATTTTCCTTATTTGTAACTGGAATTATCAATTTTATTTGAGCAAAGACGTAAAGGGGTAACCCACAGGTGGCGCTTCAGTCCTCTGTCTCTCTCTCTCCATCTTCGGTTTCTTTGGTCTAAGCTGCCATGACTCTCTGCTAATAAAGTTAAGAAATTTCACAAAAAATTTCCTTTTTAAATTTTCGAATATTTTTTTTTATTTCTATGAATCAAATTTAGAATTGTAACTTTTTCGATTTTAGGTTAGTTTTCTATTCAGTGTCAGAATTCATATTTATACATGATTGGGTGCTATTTTTTGACATTGCTAAGTTTAATCACCTCTACAAAAAAATAAAACAAAATGAATTATTTTTAATTAATTAAATTATAAATAATTATAAATTATTGACAAATAAAAACAAAAATTTAACCTCGAATTGTGCCCACATTTATTAATATTTTAATATTTACAGTTTCCTCCATTTAATAAATATCTTATCATCTATAGTTTGTTTGGTATGTTTAAGAAAAAGGATAGGGGGCAGTGGCACTAAGTAATTAGTCTGAATAGAGAATTAAAGAGAATACTATTTATTTCATATTAAATTTTGGAATCAAAGATTATTTTGTGCCCTTTTGCCACCGGAAAAATGAATTATAATATAATAGTATTTTTTCAACTATAATATGGTTTGCAGACCATCAAGAAACTGAGTGAAAGAACTTATTTTCCAAATAAAAACACACACATATATCATTGCTCCTTTAGCTTGGTATAAGCCCACTCATCGAGAGCGGTCTTTACAAGGAAGCACGTAAAGACCGCTCTCAATGAGTGTGCTTATACCAAGCTAAAGGAGCAATGGAGGGCGGTCGACGGTTGCCGGCAAGCTAGGGACTTCCTGGCTGGCCCAAGCAAATCAAAAACCGACTTGTTGCTGGAAAAAGGAAGAACTGCACTCAGACAACTTGTAGGGGTCCTCACGGGCCACTGCAAGCTAAGGAAGCACCTGGCAACAATACGGAAAGAGAGTCCGCTATGCCCAGAGTGCGGAGAGGATGAAACATCCTCTCATTACTTAGCCGAGTGTGTCAGATACGACAGGATCAGGTTGCAAGTCTTTGAAACTCAAAGACTCAACCAAGAGGAACTAAGAGAACTCCCCTGGGCCAATATCCTGACCTTTATTGAAAGGACGGGCAGGTTCAAGGAGGACTCAAATTAGTAAATGGCTGGGATTGCCTGGGGTGACAAAAAGGGCCAGAAATGGCCTAGTTGTCCGGCTTTGACCAACTACTACTACATATATCATTGATATACAGCCTGTTCCAGAACTCGCGTACAGAAATTTGAGGGTATATTAAAAACCCTCTGGAAAATATGAAAGGTAATTTAACATCAGCAACAGTATTGGTCCACTTAAAGCGTTCTTATTTTTGAATTGAACGCAGATGATTTTTTTTTGACATTTTTTTCATATTTTCCAGAGGGTTTTTAATATACCCTCAAATTTCTGTACGCGAGTTCTGGAACAGACTGTATGTTTACGGAAAATACTAAGGGAAGTAAGAAATAGGTTTAATTTTCCATCATCATGAAAAATAAGGGACTCGGGTCTAAGACCCACTGTGGTACCTTCTGTAGACCACCGGCTTATAGTAACTTTCCAAGGCAAAGCACAGATACAATTTTTGTCCAAAAGTCCTCAATAGTGGTGCCTCTTTTCACTTTCCTGGGAAAGGTTTCCTCCGTTTTAGAAACTATCATTTTTGCTAGTTAGGCCTATTTAGGTCAAAAAGAAATAAATTCAACAGGTCATGAGTTATCGCAGAGAAAAGCTTTAATGTACAATAGGCCACAGGTATCGAATGCCAAATTAAATTTAATTAAAAAATGTGTTCCACTGCGGGGTCTCGAATCACCTTTACTGAATACCTTGAGAAGTCTCGCCATCGATATCTCGGTTAATTCTGGCCCAAATTAAAAAAGAAAAAAACCGCTAGAATTTTAGTTTTACGAAATTTTCAGAACTAATGACAGTTTTTGGAATATTATTCTTATTTCTTTTTCAAGCCAGCCTAAGAGAATGAGTGTTATGAGACGAGACCGTACAGTCAGTGGACTCGGCCTCGACCAAGCTGGTCGATTTCGCAAGTGAAATCCACGCCAACTATTCACATTATATGTGAACTCGCGCCAGAAATAGACCTTGTACGTCGGGTACAAAGAAATACGCACTTTTCTAAGTCAGGGTCAACACAGTTAGTCCTGAATTATTAATAAAAAGTAACTATAAATAAACTATTTACCAAGTGGTAAACCACTTTAAAATATTTGTACACACTTCCGAAATTTTTGTTTGAATTTTGTATTCTTAGGGATTTCGAAGCGTCATGTTTTACCAGTTTGCGGCAATAGCAAATTGGGCTCACTCTACTCTTTTACTTTTTTATTCGAATATTTAACGTCTCTGTATATAAATTGAATTATTTTTCTTAGTACACACTATATATGTCATAATTTTATTTTTTTTTAGGTTATTAAATATAAAAAAGCCGCAAATTAAGCTTATTATATACAAAACATAAGTTCTAACTTGCTACTAGAAGTCGGCAAGACTGTGTTTGCACTTTTTGTGCCCTTTTCTGGACAAAACTAATTGTTTTACCATGCCTTTTTTAACTTGTACACTTGTACCATACCAACAAATGTCCTCTTCTGACACGAGTAAACAAATGAACATATACAACTTAACGTACACAATGTCAAACCGTTTCGGTTGCAACACACAGCCGTCTAGTTGCACAAACTAACCTGTAATTATGTTGCACATTTTTTTTTCTTCATTTTCATTTGTTTTTGCGTATGTAAATCGACGTTGGCTGGGTGAATGCAATGTTTTCCTTGCGAAATCAATCATCTCGAGAAGTAGGTGAATAGTAAATATATGTAATTATTCGCCCGTTCTAACATCTTAAATAAAGTACCTACGTTTGAAGATATATACACCCTCAAGGTTACAAAATGACCAACTAAAGTAGTTAACGGTCAGCATTTAAGGAAGATTGAATTAATAGATCAATCTGCATATTTGGGAAGTAATATTACCAAAGATTCTAATTTTAGGCATTAGGCAAAGTATAGCACAAAAAAAAGCTTTCAGTGCAAAGAAAACTTTACGTCAAAAACACCAAATATGCTTAAAAACCGATCTAAACCAAATAGTTAGGTTATGTTATGTTGGACGTATAAACAGCCAGTTCACATAGCACTGGCTATTTGTATATTTGACGTACACGAAACTAAGTGTACGTCCTGTATTCCTATTGGCTGATTTGTAGGGGTTTTAAAGCTTTTAAGGTATATTTTTCTTCAGAATTGTATTCTCCTCGTTTAAAAGGGGGACTACGCCCCCCATTAGCATTCAAAACAACAAACAGGCGAAAAAACCGATCTAAACCAGAGTTAGGTTATG
Organism: Brachypterus glaber; assembly: GCA_958510825.1. NCBI lineage: Eukaryota > Metazoa > Arthropoda > Insecta > Coleoptera > Kateretidae > Brachypterus > Brachypterus glaber. The sequence goes on along the minus strand of OY294051.1, from coordinate 3,921,953 downwards.
TTACGTCGGACTTTTAAATAACCAGTTCGAATAACATAGGGTATGTAAATTTTAGGAAAATAAAACAATTGGCTACGGACAATGTGGCATAAATCAGTGTTGGGACTGATAACTTAAAGATGATAATCATGATTATCATGATGATATTACATTCAGGCCTATTCACACGTACCATTGATATTGAGATTTGTGGCAATATTGACGAAAATTGCAAGGTCATGTATTAAAACTGCATGGGATTGTAATTTTTGTCAATATTGAATAGATTTCAATGGTACATGTGAATAGGCCTGATTGTCAAGATTATACTTTGCGAAACGAAGAATTGATATCTTGACGGCTTAATTGCGTCTCTTTTCAAGCATCATTTCATATTAATTAGTACAATAAATTAAAATAAATGTCACATTTCCCGATAATGTTATCAGTACTGCAACAAACAACTTGCTCGAAACAAGTACTAGATTGTCAGCTAGGCTATCTTAATAAATATATATAAAACATTTTACTAATCCTTAAAATGACTTTTGTTTGATTAACGCAGTCGTCCCTCCGAAGTGACTGATCGATTTCGTGCTTTTTAGCACTCTTCAGAGTCACATATCGGTAGTAGGGACAACTACGAAAATCAAATCCTTTCCATATATCTCTATATAGAGTTTAAAAATCGTTGTAAGGAAAAGCAAAAACAGCTAGCGACATCTACTGCTAAAAGCAGAGACTGGATAAACCTATCGACATTCCAAAAAAGGAAGCAGTTATTGGTTTCAAGAACCTATTGCACGCTGTCGATAGGGGGCAGATTAATCAATGCCACGGACGACTGCGTTAATCAAACAAAAGTCATTTTAAGGATTAGTAAAATGTTTTATATAGATTTTTTAAATTTGTAAATATCAAACAATTTAATTTAGTTTATTAATTCAGATACCACTGTAAAAGGTGACCTCCTAGCGTTTAGGATTCAATTGGCGGCAATGTCCACCGTGGCATTGATTAATCTGCCCCCTATCGACAGCGTGCAATAGGTTCTTGAAACCAATAACTGCTTCCTTTTTTGGACTGTCGATAGGTTTATCCAGTCTCTGCTTTTAGCAGTAGATGTCGCTAGCTGTTTTTGCTTTTCCTTACAACGATTTTTAAACTCTATATAGAGATATATGGAAAGGATTTGATTTTCGTAGTTGTCCCTACTACCGATATGTGGCTCTGAAGAGTGCTAAAAAGCACGAAATCGATCAGTCACTTCGGAGGGACGACTGCGTTAATCAAACAAAAGTCGTTTTAAGGAATAGTAAAATGTTTTATATAGATTTTTTAAATTTGTAAATATCAAACAATTTAATTTAGTTTATTAATTCAGATACCACTGTAAAAGGTGACCTCCTAGCGTTTAGGATTCAATTGGCGGCAATGTCCACCGTGGCATTGATTAATCTGCCCCCTATCGACAGCGGGCAATAGGTTCTTGAAACCAATAACTGCTTCCTTTTTTGGACTGTCGATAGGTTTATCCAGTCTCTGCTTTTAGCAGTAGATGTCGCTAGCTGTTTTTGCTTTTCCTTACAACGATTTTTAAACTCTATATAGAGATATATGGAAAAGATTTGATTTTCGTAGTTGTCCCTACTACCGATATGTGGCTCTGAAGAGTGCTAAAAAGCACGAAATCGATCAGTCACTTCGGAGGGACGACTGCGTTAATCAAACAAAAGTCGTTTTAAGGAATAGTAAAATGTTTTATATAGATTTTTTAAATTTGTAAATATCAAACAATTTAATTTAGTTTATTAATTCAGATACCACTGTAAAAGGTGACCTCCTAGCGTTTAGGATTCAATTGGCGGCAATGTCCACCGTGGCATTGATTAATCTGCCCCCTATCGACAGCGTGCAATAGGTTCTTGAAACCAATACTGCTTCCTTTTTTGGACTGTCGATAGGTTTATCCAGTCTCTGCTTTTAGCAGTAGATGTCGCTAGCTGTTTTTGCTTTTCCTTACAACGATTTTTAAACTCTATATAGAGATATATGGAAAGGATTTGATTTTCGTAGTTGTCCCTACTACCGATATGTGACTCTGAAGAGTGCTAAAAAGCACGAAATCGATCAGTCACTTCGGAGGGACGACTGCGTTAATCAAACAAAAGTCATTTTAAGGATTAGTAAAATGTTTTATATAGATTTTTTAAATTTGTAAATATCAAACAATTTAATTTAGTTTAATAAATATATGTTTAAAGTGCATTAATAATTAATTTTAATTATTTAAGAATACTTAAAATAATATAATTATAAAATTTATTTTAAATACAGTGTTAAATAAGTAATTTAATTTCTTCTTCTTCTTCTCTACGGTTCTTATAAATGTCAAATTTTGATAGTCAAAATGAAACTAATGATAAATGTCAAAATGAACATAAGCACTAATTTTTCTTCTGCGGTACTGCGTTGGATCGCCACGATTGTATCCAACGCAAGATCAAATTTAGCTTGGTGTCATACATTAGTTAAAAAATAAATAAATAAAAATAGGAAAATAAAATCCCTTGCCATAGTTTTTACCGCAAAAATAAGGAACTTACAAGGTAAAACAATCGTACGAAATCAAATAAACAGTAATGCTTACAGTAAGAAACGCAGTCATTGAAAAAAAGTGAATTTTATCTAAAAATCTGCACACGATTGGCAACACTGGTGCTCACCATGGCCTGCTTGTTGTTCCGTTACGGATGACTGAAAAGCTGGAGCGACAGTCACTTGTTTTGTACGCGAGGAATGCATCGCACTCTTAGATTTTCAGATGAACACATTATATACATAAATTTAAAATTTTAATTTTCTAAAGACCACTTTACACGGAGCAATTTGTACGCAAGTTTGATGCTATGCAAGTTTGCTGCCAGATATAACATGAGGACAATTGGACATTGATTTGCCTTTTCACGGAGCAACTTGTACGCAAGTTTGGTGCTATATATTGCAAGGTAAACAGTGCTGACAACCAGAGAATTTTGACGTGTCTCTGCGTTTGTTGACAAAAACATAACCTAGCATTTGCTTTTTAAGGAATTTTTTAGTTAGACAGACCGACCTATTATTAATAATAATAATTATTAACATGTGCAGTTGCTACTGTATTAGTAAAATGAAATCGATTTGGTAACTTTTTTTCCAGATTGGTACCACGAAAATACCCATAAAACTTGCGTGAAAATCGCCGAAAAATAGAACATGTTCTAAATAATTTGATGGCACGAAAATGGCCTCAAACTTGCCTGAAGACATGCTCAGTGACTGAATCATTCTTGTATTAAACTTGCGCACAAATTGCTCCGTGTAAAGTGGCTTTAAAAGAAAACGGTTTTCTAATAATTATTAACCTTTGGTTAGAAATAAGCCGAGAAAATGTGCTTCGCATTAAATTGTATATTATACTTTATCTAGTTACGTTTTCCAAAAGGCAAAGTTCTAAAGACGATATTTTAATTTTAGAGGGCGGCATGTTACGTCGTGATGCCCTCAAAAAATGTTATGGTCTATTTTTCTGAACATTTAAAAAGATAGACAGTTTTCTTCTAAAGATTTTAAGCAAATTGACGCCTTCAACTGTTAATTTTAATAAGAATTTACGAATGCATTGCAATGAAATGAAATGTGAGAACTAAATCTGTCTTTTCATTTGTCAAATGCTTAGTTTAGTGTTAATTATTGGTTTAACATGCATTTTAGTATAGAAAATGGGAATTTAGACCAGCCCTGAACACCTGGCTTCAAAAGTTAAAGAGAACCTTGGCCAAAGAGACGGAAAAACGATGGTATGTAACAATTGAAAATATATAAAAGAGTGGACGATAACTGGACATGGTCGATAACTGGGACATTTACCCTAATGACTTTTAGAATTTTAAATTTGAAAATTCCAGAATAAACCAACTTTTCTGGCTATAAGTTGCGGCGAGTACCATCGTTTTCATAATAAACGCTTACACCTAAAAATGTTACAGATTATATTGAACTTTATCAAGGTCTCTTTGACATTTATTTGTCAAATATTATTATGATATTACTTGTCAAAATAATTCACATTAGTTATGCCGCAGCTTACAAATTATCAAAAATGTATTATAACAGCAAGAATAAATGACGGGATAAGTGTACGTGAAATAGCCACTGAATTAAATGTTACAAACAGCACTATAATGCGAGCAAAGAAAAAACTTGAGGAAACTGGACAGATTAGCAGAAAGCGGGGTTCTGTTCGAAGTAGAATGAGTAGTGCAGAAGATATGCAATTAATGAATTATCTGCGGGAAAACCCTTTCCATACCGGAGTCAGAGCGAGGGAAGAAACTAACTTTCCTGGGTCATAATGCTGAAGAATTACGACAGGGCATCATTGAGGCTTGGCACGCAAAAATTACACCAAATTACACAAACCAACTGTTGGAATTACAAAGATTTTTTTATTTTTGATATCTTAAAATAAGTCACTCTTGATGATGTTTTTTTTTTCTTTATATTTTTGAAGACACTATTTTGAAGAAAAAAACATTATCCCATGAACCGTAAGAATTGTACAAAAAGCGCTTAGTGTTTTGTGAGTTTAAAATCAAGCAGGGCAAGTTATAAAGAGTGACTTTTTTTGAGATCAAATAAAAAATAAAAAATAAATTCCTCTTTGTAACTCTATCTGGAGACATACTGTATAAATATCATTTATAATAAAATTTGTTAACCTTTTTGCTTATAAGCATATATGCTTAAAGACAGTTATAGGACTTGCACTATATAATATCAACGAACTAATAACTCTTCTCTCTAGAATACGCATACCGTTAATATAAAGTATCGCCAACATCTCGGTTTGTTTGTAAAGGAATAGTAGGTATATTCAGGCCTGAACAATAACAGTTACCAGTAACTATTATTGTTGTCTCTGTTAGAACAAAGCTGTGCGAGTAAGACATACAAATGTATATGTTGGCTACGTTTTTGTCAGTTTTTACAAATGAAATGCCTATTCTAGAGAGAAGAGTTATTAGTTCGTTGTATAATATAGACTGTACTTTAACCTTACTTAATTATTACGGAAAATGTCAGTGTCAATCTTAGTAAAGTACATATACCACAACTAAAAATTTAAAATGTTGGGTACCTCAGGGTTCTGTGATGTGAGCGTTTTCTATGAAAATGATGGTACCTATAGCAATGTTAATTTATAAAAACAGTTTGACCTCTTCGTTCTAACGCAGTGAGAGCTAAAATGCTTAATCATGTTGTTTTGAATAAATAATTTATCGTGAAGCATTAAAGAAATCCTGTGATTTTTAATGAAAAAAAAAATGCTGCAAAGGCAAAATAAGGTCCAAAAGTCCAGTGAATATAGGGATAATACCCTACAAAAGGTTTGGTACTTCTAGATTTTTTGTATGTTGTGTAGGTCGGTATGGTAGTGAAAAATCCAAGTTTTCGTCGCCCCGCCCCCTGTGCTCCCTCCGCCATCGTGGAAAAGTCGCCGAAAATTAATTAACGTTTTCCAAGTTTTTTTTATGTGTAATATCACGTAAAATTTTTTAAAAAGCAGCGTTTTCTTCGTGTAATAAATAAAAGCAAAATAAATTTTAAAAGCAAAACTAGATGAAATGTTGCAAGCACCCTGTCAAAACATCGGCACTATTGTACACTAGAACCATCTACACTTCTGCTCAAAAATATCGGCCCACCTAAAAAAATACACATTTTTGAATGCAAATATCTCCAAAACTATTTAATGGATTTATTCGATCTTTTTTTTATTTTGAAGCTTGAACTTTTAGCTCTTACTTACTGGAATAAAAATTATCAAACATCTTTTTTTATACCGGCAGCAATGAAAAGTGCACAGCTATGTTTTTTTACTGAACCTTTCGATATGCGCATGGTTCGCCACTGCATATTTTTTTACAATTTAATTAATTGATTTTATAGCCTAATTAAATGGAAGTAATCTCTTTTTAAATTTTTTAATTTTCCTTTTCTCGTTTAGGAGATATAAGGTTTTTTCTAAAAATTTACATTTTTGCAAGTAACAAAAAAACTACGCAATGGATTTAATTGATTTTTTTTTTAATTTGAAGCTTAAATCGTAAACTTTTTTTTATTTAATTTAGGTTTCTGTTGGAAACATGTTTAAACTGAGTTTACATTGCTTAAATAGTCATGTTTTTTTTACTCGATCTTTTTTGTTGCAATTTAAACACAAACTCAAATCTTTCCATAAGTTTTAAAACTTATTCTAATAGCCACACTTATTGTGACTGATTCCGTCTTTTATTTTTTATCATAAGTCTTCTCATTTAGGAGTAATTATGTTTTTTTGGTAAATAAGGACTTTTTAAGTGGTGGGCTAGTGCCACCCCTGTAACTAACTTTTTTATGATTGACAAGACTTGTCACTTATGTGACAATACTTTTTTAACTCGTTAAAATTTTATTTAATTGTATTATTTAAATGGAAACAAGTCCGGAAGTAGCTGCCCAAGCTGTAGCTCTGCTACAAGAAGGGCACAGTCAGCGTTATGTTGCTCAACAGTTAAATATTACGAGAAGAGTATTTCAACGTTTTGAGGAGACCGGTTCCTTTAGTCGACGCCAAGGAGCTGGCAGACATAGGTGCACGTCCGCTCGGGATGACCGATTTATCAAGCTTAATTCCCTGCGGAATCGTCGTCTAAATTCAGTTAATTTGAGATCACGGCTTCAAGAAACAAGAGGTGTAGCAGTAAGTAGGTCCACTATTGGTCGAACGCTTTTTGAAAGAAACCTTTGCTCTTATAAGGCCGCAGTTTGCAAGAAGACATTTAAACTGGGACAGAAACCAATGGGCAAAGGTTATGTTTTCTGATGAAACCAGGATATGTCTATTTGGGAATGATACAAGACAGCGTGTCTACCGACGTCCTGGAGAACGTTATGCACAGGCCTGCATTGCAGAAAAAGTTAGTTATGGTGGTGGATCGTGCATGATATGGGGAGGTATATCATTGGAAGCTAAAACTGAACCCATTTTTATTATAAGGAAAGAACGTGGACGGCAAAGGCGAAGTCTTACAGCGGAAAGGTATGTCGAAGAAATTTTGGAAGAGCACGTCGTACCTTACGCCGGATTTATAGGCGATGACTTTATTTACATGCAAGACAATGCAAAGCCGCATACTGCAGCAAATGTCAGACGATACTTAAGAGATGTCGGTATCGACGTCTTAGAGTGGCCAGCTAATAGCCCCGATCTTAACCCAATCGAACATCTCTGGGATGAGTTAAAAAGAAGAATTCGATCAAGGAACCCAGCGCCAGCGACAATTCCAGAACTAATTATAGCAGTCGAGGAAGAATGGGAAAATATACCTCAGAATACTATAAGAAACTTAATTCTCTCTATGAGTAATAGAGTACAGGATGTACTTAGGGCTAGGGGGGGAAATACCAGATATTAATATTAGACATATCGCACCCGTTACAGAACAGTGTTATAACACAAAATTTTGAAAAATGTGTTTTTAGTGTAATTACGGCTCTTATTAGGATCTACCGACCTGTATAACTGGCATATTACATATAACTATAGCATAGTTTTATGTAATATGCCAGTTATACAGATCAGTAGATCTCAATACGAGCAGTAATTACACTAAAAACACATTTTTCAAAATTTTGTGTCCTGTATTATTGTTATTGAGTATTCTGTTATTGTGTATTCTCTAATTGTGTTTTGTTATTGAGTATTCTTTTATTGTGTTCTGTATGGTTGTTATTGAGCATTCTGTTATTCTGTTCTGTTATTGAGTATTCTGTTATTGTGTTCTGTATTATTCTTATTGAGTTTGCAAGTTTTTTGTGGATTAGGCCTAATGGGGAAACCAGTATAAAAAAAAACGAGCTAATCACTTTACCTCATGGGTGGCTTGGAAATAAGTGCTGGTAAATAGGAACAAATTTGATGGAAAAATAATACATATTTTTTAAAATAAACTGCTTATGGAATATATGTGGCTGGACTATAATTGTGTGGTTTTGAACTATTGTTGTGTTAAATTACGGTATGGAATATTTGTGAAAAAAAAATTGGAAAATGTACAAAAAAAGGAATGGAATTATTATTTTGAAAAGAATAGGAGTAAATGCTGCCAGGCATGGGATATACAGCTGCCTCAAACCATTTTTAAAACCTAATTCTGTATGAAAAACATTGGGAAATATGACTATAACGTCTATAATATTTATGTAGATAAATTTTAACTATAGTGTATACACATTGATAACCTAGCCTCAACCGTGTAATGTTGGTTAGTTTTAGTGTTTTGTTAAATTAAATTGAATGTTTTATTGACCATAATGTAATGTAACTAATAATAACGAAAAACAGCATTGTTGTAAAAAAACATACACGTCTAATACGTTTTTTTGTGTTTATAATTGTTATTAAATAATTTTAATAAAATTTAAAATTTGTTTATTGTTATTTTATTTGATAAAATATTTTGTTTAAAAAAAATTAAAAAGCAAAAAGTCCTTAAAAAGACGTTAGAACTTTTTGGAGTACCATTAGAGATTTAAACAGTCTGTGCAAAGTTCGTTCGACATAAATAAGCTAAGTTATAGAAGTGCAATAGATCTTTATATTCTATCGACGCTTTTCCGTCATATACAGTTTTACAGGGGTGGCACTAGCCCACTGATTAAAAAGTCACTTTTTCCGAAAAACTTTAATTTCTCCTAAATGAGAAGACTTATGATAAAAAATAAAAGAAGGAATCAGTCACAATAAGTGTGGCTTTTAGAATAAGTTTTAAAACTTATGGAAACATTTGAGTTTGTGGTTAAATTGCATCAAAAAAGATTGGGTAAAAAAAACATGACTATTTAAGCAATGTAAACCCAGTTTAAACATGTTTGCACCAGAAACTTAAATTAAATAAATAAAAGTTAAGGACTTAAGCTTCAAATTAAAAAATAAATCAATTAAATCCACTGTGTAGTTTTTTTGTTATTTGCAAAAATGTTTATTTTCAGAAAAAACCGTATATCTCCTAAACGAGAAAAGGAAAATTAAAAAGTTAAAAAAGAAATTACTCCCATTTAATTGGCCTATAAAATCAAATAATTAAATTGTAAAAAAATATGCAGTGGCAAACCGTGCGCATATCGAAAGAAGCAGTAAAAAAACATAGCTGTGTAATTTTCATTGCTGCCGGTTTAAAAAAAGATTTTTGATAATTTTTATTCCAGTAATTAAGAGCTAAAAGTTCAAGCTTTAAAATAAAAAAAAGGTCAAATAAATCTATTGAATAGTTTTGGAGTTATTAGCATTTGAAAATGTGTATTTTTTTAGGTGGGCCGATATTTTTGAGCAGAAGTGTAGTTTGCAAATTTCAAACTAGGTGTTTTGTTTGATTTTAAATTCTGTATCTTTACAACATTATATTCTAGCAAAAAACTGTATATAACATTTTTTATATGGCTTAAAAAGAGCTTTTATTTAAAATATAATTTTTTGAAATCGGGTTATAAATATGTGAGATATGCTAAAAAAACCTTTTACTGCTTTAAACGCCAATATCTCGAAAACAATGCGTTTTAGGAAAACGTTGTTTATAACATTTATTGACCAATTTAAAATTATCTTTTATATAAGTGCTATTTTAACCAAATACAATAATAATTGCCTTAATTATAAACAAATACGCTAAAAATAGGAGTTTTACCCTATTTTTACCCCCTTACCCCCAATTGTTTACCCCCAAAATCTAATCAGCTCTTCCGAATACGATAAGAAACAATATGCAAAAAACCGCAAGTCGATATCTCATGTAGAAATGGAGTTAGAGAGTTGTCACCCAGACAGACAGACAGACAGACAGACAGACAGACAGACAGACAGACAGACAGACAGACAGACAGACGGACGCAAATTTTTTTTTTACTGATTTCGACTCAGAATGGTCTAAAACGTCGAGAAATGTGAAAAAAACGTGGTCAAAGATTTTGAAAGTCCAAACGAAAATTTCAATACATCGGCACTCTTAGCACTAAGTGCCGATGTAATGTGGACAAATTGGCCAATTTAATTGGAACTAAAAGTAAGTACAAATTCAAAAATACTACAAATATAATCAGATTTGACGTGCGTGATTTTTTTCAAGATACATAACGAATTTTTGGCACAAATATGTGTTTTCTTAAAAACTTATTAAATAATAATTTTTGGCAATAACGAAATCTGCACGTTGGATATTTTTGTACGTCCTCAAGAAAAGGACCCAAAGTGTCGGTTGTAGTTTAGGGGCTGTCCATATATGCCGCCACGTTATCATAGACCCCTTACCCTAGCCAGGTTGACAAAAACCAGTTTTATAGCCTCCAGAAAAATAATTTCTTGACTTTTTCAGGTTAACTAAATAAATATTAAAGAAATAAAAAAAAACAAATTACGTAGAAGATTTGCCTATAAGAACATAACATCATTAAAAGTACTAACTAATTAAATTAAAAATTAAACAATATTACCCTTTTCATTACTATAGTTAATTTTTTTAAGGCATAGTTATTTTAAACCTTCCCGCTTGTAAACAATCTCGAAATTAGCATCGCAACGTAAGATGCGCATGCGTCGTAAGCGAAATGACTAGGCCCAATTTACACAACCGTAAAACGTTGACGTGCCATTAACGAGAACAAAACAATGGTTTATTCCTCTAAATTATTGGAATAAAAGCGATTTTATAAGCAAATTTTGTTTCTACAGGAATACAAAAGTGTTTTTATCAACAGCTCTCTCTCTTTTTACATCAAAACATCATAAAAACAAAGTAAGTAAACAAAAATTATAAATTTTGGTTATGTTGACATTCAAAACTAGCCACATGCTTCAGTGTAAATCGGACTTTGTGTAGTATTTAGCGGCAAATTTAAAATAACTATACCTTAAAAAAATAAACTTTAGAAGAAAATTTTTATTACATTTTCACAAAGTTTTCATAATTTTTAGAAGTTATGAATGGGTTATTTCAAGAGATAAAGCTTGTGGTATTAATATAAAATTCCAGAAAACTTGTCAAATTCTTTGACCGGCTAAATTTTCTGGTTGTTCCTGGTATTCCAAGTTTTTTAAGACCCTGTCAAATCTGTTTAAAAAGTTCAACCCAACAAACTAATAACTCTTCTCTCTAGAATAGGCATTTCATTTGTAAAAACTGACAAAAACGTAGCTAACATATACATTTGTCTGTCTTACTCGCACAGCTTTGTTCTAACAGAGACAACAATAACACTTACTGGTAACTGTTATTGTTCAGGCCTGAATATACCTACTATTTGTTTACAAACAAACCGAGATATTGGCGATACTTTATATTAACGGAATGCATATTCTAGAGAGAAGAGTTATTAGTTCGTTGGTTCAACCTGCATAAAAGTAACCCCATACCCCTTTCGCTCCAGGATCTCACAGTTTTGACCTTACTTCTCTCTTTTATCTTTTGGGCAATATTAAACCAAAATACTTTCTATGTATCTTGTATCGCTTTTTTATTATTATTATTATTGAAATTTAGTGCTTCCGGCATTGAATTTTGATAAAAAGGATGGGGCAGGGTGGAGTTGCGCTAGGTTATTTTAAATTATTATGAATCCAACAAATTGGTACCTTTTCTGTGGTCGTAGAAATTTTTCCGAAAGCATAAGTACGTGAAAATAGTTAAAATTGAAACGGTACATAACTCAGATTTGACATTTAATTGGCAACAGAAGCATTTTCAACCTAAATCCCGCTAAAAATAAACACTATTCACATTTTACTTCCAATGGAGGTCTCTACAACTAGAATTATGAAACAAAAGACGTCTACCCTATCTCTATCTCATTTGTGCTACACTTTCCAGCCAACCAAATAAATACTGTATTTGTTTTTCACACAACAAATACAGTATTTGGCTGGCCGGAAGGTGTAGCAGTGAGCGGCATGAACGAACATAGCTAATGTGAATCTGTAGAATAAGATAATTCTACTAAAACTTAGATGGCGCCAGTAATTTCTTTACACTTTTCGCCCGGCCAAGTAAATATTGTATTTGTTCAACAAAGAACAAATACAGAATTTGTTTGGTTGGGTGGAAGTGGGAGTGTATGTATGTTTTCTATCCTTTTTGGGTAGAACTTTTGTCCATGTTTAATCTAACGGGAGAAATCTCCATTAAAAACGTTGAGAACACTGCAAGAAAATTTCAAGATACAACGTATCAAGAATGCCATAAATAAAATTAACATTTTTTGTGTAATTTAATTTAACCTTTTATGAGGTTTTTAAATTTTTCTTCTATTGTAAATAATTAAAAAAATACAATAAAAAAAATAACCCCCGTTTTACCCCGTCCCGATTTTGCTTAAATACAAACTTCTCCAAGATATTATAAAAATAAATTTGCATACCAAATTTTAAGTCACTAGCTCAAAGCGCTCTTGTTATCGTGGACAGACCGACAGTCTGACCGACAGACATTCTTTTTTTTTCGCTGGTTTTGATTTTTCTGGACGTTTTAGGAAAAAGATAATTTAAGAAAAAAAAATAGTTATTTATAATACAAGGGCGAAAAGTTACATTTTTCGATTGAGTAGGTTTTTAGAAGCCGTGCCGGCCGATAGGGCCGGCCCGAGGGTAATAAACCTACGAAATCGAAATTTAACTTTTTGCCCGTGTATTATACTAATTATAATAAATTATTAAAATATACTTAATTTTAAATTCAAAAAATATTTCTTTTTACTGTCTTATTACTTATCTAGTTATCCATGACAAATTGCTATCCAATCACATCGCTAAAAAAACAAATGAATTATTTCTTTTGCGTGCGGTTTCATTTTCAAATTAACAAAAAAGCTATAGTTGGTGTTTTGATTAATTTCTGTTAAAATGTGTCTGTTATGAAAAAATAATACTTCTGAAACCGTTCTATGAATATTATAAATATTGAAATTGATTTTACAATTGAAATTTTGTTTATTTTAGTGTATTACAGATTAAGGCCACTTGCACCAACTTTTCATCTGGGATTATCTCGACTAAACCGAGTTTAAGTTAAAAATGCTGCGTTCTGATTGGTTGACCCTCAATTTAATCCAAGTTTAAAGTTAAACCATCGTTGGTGCAAGTGGCCCTAATCGGTTAACATATATTTTGAGGTTATGTTATAGAAGAAATTTTTATTTTGTATGAAATGATTATAATAACTGTATCTGGTCAAAAAGAACAGTTAGTTCAAGACCAAAAGTTACCAAAAGGTCTTCTTTATAAATATTACAGTAAAGGTAAAGCATCTTCTTTTAAAAAGCTTTAAAATAACAACTTTTCGGCCGTAAAACATAAACGAAGTGTCGCTTTTGGAATCAATCGAATAAAAAATTACTTTATGAGAAACTATTAAGTAATAAAATGAAGAAATTTTGTAGTCGAAAAAAAGTTTTCGATATAAACACAATAAAGATTTTTTTCTACGGCTGCTTTAGAATGTAAGCAAATATACACACATTTCAAACATAGAATGAATCCATTCTAGCTCTAGATACGGTATGAATATTCCGTATCAAGTGTTAGAATGAGCACATGTAGTGCCATCTATTGTTTATAAAAGTAAAGAAAACTGTAGCAAAATTAGCAAAAATATATTTATTTTACCATGAAATATTGAATAATTTAATGCAATTTAAAGTTTTGCGTTAGAATTACATAAAGTTTATTAGTTTTTCTTAATATTTGACCAGTTTTTTATTAATTTAGTTCAAAAAATTAAAACTGCTCCATCTATTGTTAAATATTTAAACCTGATATCTGTCACAACAATCTGACATAACCTTCAATTTTTGCAATATAATTTGTAAGTATGTGCTAAAATTAAATAAAAATCTTTTTCAAGTACTGATTTGATAAAATTATTAAATAACATTAATTGCTTTATTTAAAAATATGTGTTTTGTTGCATTTATAATGTCGAGTCACAAAAAACATTGTTTTTAACCTTGTCCGCAGTTTAAAGCCATACAGTGTTTCATATTTGCAGTCGAAGAAAAAGTATAGTCTTCAACACGTATGGAATAGTAATTCCGCGCTTGCGGGACCGTCATACTCGCCTGCCGGCTCGTATGACAAACTTTCCGCTCGCGCGGAATATTGTCTATTCCATACTAGTTATAGAATATACTATTTTCGATTTAATCAAAACGTATTTGTGCACATACAATTTTTTAACTGTACCCTAACGATGGCGCAGAGGACACGATAATAAATTTTAGTTAATTGTGAATAATTGTGATAAAAGGTAATAAAAAGGCCATTAAAATCAGTTTATCATTTTTCAATAGTCAAACTAAGTAAATATGATATCAAAATAACGTAAAAGAAACAATGTGTTTGATAATTTTGATCCCACCCAGAAGTATAAGACTAATAAATTGACGATACACGGTGTTTGCAGTATTTTGTCATAAAATAAAGGGGATGATTCTACATCACAAAACATGAAAAACCAAGAAAGGGGTCATATATCCTAAAATAAGCCCTTCGAAGGTGGCCATATTGGACTTGCGCAGTTTATCAAAACGCGGCATAAAGAGCTGCACATAAGCGCTCCTTACCTCTACCAGAAGCGCAAATAACTATTATTAAGATTTCTCAAAAAAACACATTTGTCGGCGTTTTAGACCATTCTGAGTCGAAATCAGTAAAAAAAGTTTTGCGTCTGTCTGTCTGTCTGGATGTCCAAACTCCATTTCTACATGAGATATCGACTTGCGGTTTTTTGCATATTGTTTCTTATCGTATTCCGAAGAGCTGATTAGATTTTGGGGGTAAACGATTGGGGGTAAGGGGGTAAAATAGGGTAAAACTTATATAAAAGATAATTTTAAATTGGTCAAAAAATTTTATAAACAACGTTTTCCTAAAACGCATTGTTTTCGAGATATTGGCGTTTAAAGCAGTAAAAGGTTTTTTTAGCATATCTCACATATTTATAACCCGATTTCAAAAAATTATATTTTAAATAAAAGCTCTTTTTAAGCCCTATAAAAAATGTTATATACAGTTTTTTGCTAGAATATAATGCTTTAAAGATACATAATTTAAAATCAAACAAAACACCTAGTTTGAAATTTGCAAACTAGATGGCTCTATTGTACAAATTTTAAGCTTTCATTCATTTGTTTTTAGAATCAATCAAAAATTGTAATTAATAAGTTCAACTTGCATTCAAGTAAAAACATATTTTTATTATTAATTTTAATTAAGTGTACAAGAAAAGCTAAAGTTTAATATAAATATTATACAAGTTAGTTTGTGTAGTGAGGAGTTAAAGAATGTTTTTGTGTAGGTGAGTGGTAGTAGTGTAGTAGTAGTAAAATAAAGTAGTAGTAAAACTGTAATTATGTTGTGCTACCCTGTTCTAATAGCATGTTATTAGTTTTCCCAATAGTGACGATGTTTTGACAGGGTGCTTGCAACGTTTCATCTAGTTTTGGTTAAAATTTAGTTTTGTATCCCTAATATTATTCCAGACTTAAACACGTCTAATAATTGTTATTTTAGTTAGGCAATATGTTTATCAAAATTAAGCCATAAATTATAAACTTGACTAGGTTTTGAACCAGTTTATAGAATATTTCGAATAAATAAACAAATTCTAGAAATATGTTTATAGTTAGATAAACAAATTCTTCATTCAAGAGTTTTACTGTCCCATAGAAAAGTCCTACAAATTTTTTTTTAATTATAGCTTTTTGCGTTTTTTGGCGTTTTATATTTAAAAAATCTGATTTCCGCGAAAAGAATCAGTCTGTCAGTTTGTACGGGAAACTTTGCGATCACGATAACTCGAGAACGCTTTGAGCTAAAGACTTCAAATTAGGGTAATATATTTATAATCAAAAATTCTTAGCCAGGATTGTTTTTGGTCAAAATCGGGGTGGGTTAGGGGTGAAAGGGGATAAAAAATATTTTTTTTTAAATATATTTTTTTTATTTTTGTTTAAAACGAAGGTTTTAAAGTTCTTTTGAAAATATCAAAATAAGTTTCGTTAAAAAAAATGTAAAAAAAATATTTTTTTCTTTTACAAAAAAAAGGTTTTTTTTGACAGCAGATTCTTTTTGTGACGATTCGCTCACCGCAGTAATGAAAAGAATCTAGAACATGCGCACTGGTTTGCTTATTTTTGTTTTGACGGATGTCAAAAGCGGCTTCCGTATAGGCAGTTGTAGTTTTATGAAATAGTTTAATTTGAGTGGGGTTACGGTGCGCATCAGGTCCACAAAAATGAACTATATTTTTGCACTGATATCTGGTTTTATTACTTAAACTTACTGTCTTGAATATAATTAGGTGCGGAAAATCCAGTTTTTTTTGTTCGAATATATAGCAAAAGATTGTTAAAATACTCACAAATTTCTGTTTGATTTTTTTAATGGGGGCGTTGGTTTACGTTAACAATGGTTTGGTTTGGTAGTTTGCTGGTTTGGTGTTTTTTTTTAATGGGAGGTGTTGGTTTACGTTGACAATGGTTTAGTTTGGTAGTTTGCTGGTTTGGTGTTTTTTTTTATGGGAGGCGTTGGTTTACGTTGACAATGGTTTAGTTTGGTAGTTTGCTGGTTTGGTGTTTTTTTTTTAATGGGATAAATTTTTCAGATACGATATTTCAGAATTTAGAAGGAGATATATTTTAAGAATCAAATGTTCAATTAATGAATATTCCGCAATTTTTTTCACGAAAATACTATTAAAAGCGAGTACTTTTAGCCAATTAAAAAAAACTGTTAGCTCGCAAAGAAAAAAGCAGATATTTTTGTAAAATTCTGCAAAATTATTGTTACATAATAATTTTTGACATACGTCAAAACAAAAATAAGAAAATGGATTCTTCTCATTACTGCGATGAGTGAATCGTTTTTTGTGTGTGTGTGTAGCACAGCATCCAGCGCAATTGTTTAGTCTGTCGATTTTTATGAAAATAAACATTACTGGCAACGTGCTTCCGACTAAAAAAATCCAATAAACAATTAAATTAATGTACAAGGTGATCCACTTAATATGCAACATTTTTAAGTGTTAAATTTCATCTTATAAAAATTGTAAAAACATTTAAATTTATTTATACCGAGGGGTGAACCACCACAAAATATTTTTGCACGGACTTTCGAGATTTTCCACATAAAAATCTATGATTTTTGACTTCGGTAAGATTTCTGATTAGAATTTGGGGGTAAACGATTGGAGGTAAGGGGGTAAGAATTGGGTAAAACTACTATTTTTAGCGTGTTTTGGTTATAATTAAGGCAACTATTATTGTATTTTATTAATTTAGCACTTATATGAAATATAATTTTATATTGGTCAAAAAATAATACAAACTATTTTTTCCTAAAATGCATTGTTTTCGAGATATATCCAAACCATACGTTTAAAGCAGTAAAACGTTTTTTTAGCATATCACACTTATTTAAAACCCGATTTCAAAAAATTATATTTTAAATTAAAGCTTTTTTAAGCCTTATAAAAAATGCTTTATACAGTTTTTTGCTAGAATATAAAGAGATACAGACTTCCCAACTTTAATAAATTATGCAGGTGTATTAATAGTTGCCTATTCACGTGATCATACAACTTTCCTTTTCATAACGTTTCAAATTAGTGCCTAGTGCCGATGTTTTGACAAAGTGCTTGGTACTGTTTAACTGGTTTTAAGGCACTTTAGGAAAACCCAGTCGGTAAGAGAATGTAACATTCAAAGAAATCAATTTTTTTGCCTCAAAGAGTGTGTATCAAGGCTGAAAATTTTAACATAATATGTTAAATATTATTTCAAAAATCACCCAGTATGTAACAAATGTTATTTTCAAAGTATCGAAATAAGTAAGGTACTATAGGTTCGTTGAACCATAAAGTTTTGTTCTTTATTTTGATAACGATAATATATTATTGAACGCATCAATAAATGTGTTTTTTGAGCTCGATTTAGGTCATTTAGGGCCACTTGCACCAAACATGATTTAAGCTTAAACTCGGATTAAGTTAATGGTTTAAGAGTTAATTGACGTTTCGCTGTTGCACCATTTTTTAAACCAAGTTTATTTTTCTTAATCTCAGAATAAATGTAATCGTTCGAGTTTGATGGTTTATGTCACTTAAACCTGGGTTATATCAAAACATAACCTAACTTTAGGTTTTTATCTGTCATTTCGTACCCGTGAGTGTTTTCCTTTGATTTTACGAAATTACCTGCAATGATGGCAGAAGCCGATTTATTAGATGAAGACTTGTTGGAATTGGACTGGCCAATATTCTTGTACGTATTGAAGAACAACTGGAATATCCCAATTGCGTCCGTTTTTTTGTTTTCGATAACACTATTGTATTGTGCCACAATTTTAATTTAAGATTTATCATTTATAGTATAATTGGGCGAACGTTTTTTTTGTTTTCATCTTTTTCTTTGGGCATATCCATTGCTACTTTTTAGCTTACAGAACACAATAACACATAACACAATAAGTAACTGTCAATAACTAACAGCTTTTTTTGAAAATATAATAAACCAAATGATATAAACGTCAAACATCAAAATAATGTGAAGTTAGCTACATTCAAATTACACTAAAATTAGAGATGTGTGCTCGGTTTAACTAAACTTTGTTTAACTTTCATTGGTGCAATGCAAACATATTTAACCAGAGATTATTTTTTAAACGTAGATTAATTAAACCTTGATCAAAATAAAATTGGTGCAAGTGGCCCTTAACAATCATTAATAAAATATTTAAAAATTTAAGGGGTTGTTCTGATTTTTGAGGCAAAAAATTGACGTTTTTTGCATATTTTTTTCAGACGACATGTATTATTTTTATGTACAACAATTTTTACAAAGTATTAGGCAACTCTTAAAGTTCGCAAAAAAAAATTCTTTTTTTTGCCGTCATAAATAAATGTGCAGCACGCGCTGAAGTTAGACACCTCAAAAATAACATGGCAAACGGTTCCAGCGATAGCTCCGCCCCCAATGGTTCGAAACAAATTTCGTCAAAATATTTTAGAAGCGTATTCTACACATATTGAGAAGTATAAAAAAGCAAAAATAAAAAAAACCATTTTTTGAAATCAAAAATCAAATCAACCGCTTAAACTTAAAAAACTAGTTTTATAAAACTTCATGTATGCACGCGTTCATGTTTTGAAAACGAGCTAAAGAACAAGTGCTATAACAAGCCGATGTACCAAAAAGCTCGAAAAACTCGACTACGAAAAAATTCCGTTGACGAATCTAATGCTTTTTTTTATTAAATTGAACCCATGGATCGTATGATACCAAATTCATAATAAAAATATATAGATTTCTTTTTTATGAATTCCTGATGACAATGATTAATATGGCCGAAACATGGAATTTTATGTAGATCACTCGCGTGATGACAAATCTTTTGACGGCTCGATTTTTAAAATCGGCCTAGTAGTTAAACTACTGTAGTTTGGGCTGTACCGGGGAACAAACAAACATGCATACATACATACAAACACGTTAAAAAAACATAACCCTCATTTCATGTTTCTATAGTAGGCAAAAAGTTTACTTAATGCTTGTTTTTTTTTGAACTATTTTTCTTTTCTATTCTCAGAATAGTATATTCTATAACTAGTATGGAATAGACATTATTCCGCGCTAGCGGAAAGTTTGTCATACGAGCCGGCAGGCGAGTATGACGGTCCCGCGAGCGCCGAATGACTATTCCATTCCAAGTGTTGTAGACTATAATTTTTCTTCGACTGCAAATATGAAACACTGTATGGCTTTAAACTGCGGACAAGGTTAAAAACAATGTTTTTTTGTGACTCGACATTGTAAATGCAACAAAACACATATTTTTAAATAAAACAATTAATGTTATTTAATAATTTAATCAAATCAGTACTTAAAAAAGATTTTTATTTAATTTTAGCACATATTTACAAATTATAATGTAAAAATTGAAGGTTATGTCAGATTGTTATGACAGATATCAGGTTTAAATATTTAACAATAGATGGAGCAGTTTTAATTTTTTGAACTAAATTAATAAGAAACTGGTCATATATTAAGAAAAACTAATAAACTTTGTAATTTTAACGCAAAACTTTAAATTGCATTAAATTATTCAATATTTCATGGTAAAATAAATATATTTTTGCTAATTTTGCTACAGTTTTCTTTACTTTTATAAACAAGAGATGGCACTACATGTGCTCCTTTTAACATTTGATACGGAATATTCATACTGTATCTAGAGCTAGAATGGATTCATTCTGTGTTTGACTATTTCCTTTTATTAAAAATTGGCTAATTTTTTTTTTCTATTTTGCGACTCTTATAAGCTCATAATCACACGCATTTTGCGTGTTCTTATAGGCCCATAAGAGGTCTCTACTCTTTTTTTGGCAACATACAAAAGTCTATCTTTTGACGTTTTGCGTGCAAATCTCAATGTCGATTTAAAGTTTAATTTTTTACAAAATTTTGTGTTTGGGTTATTTTTTAGCGCACGAGTGCAAGTTTAGAAAACAATCCGCTTGCGGCGAGTTTTCTAAAGTACTAGTGCGCTAAAAACGTGTTATGGAATAAGTACTTTAATATACTATTTGAATTTTCGTTGCAAAAAAACGTTGCAAACTTCAGCTTCATAATTGTGACTGGTTAATTGCAGTGAAAAAAGAATCATCCATCAATTTAAATGTAAGTTTTTAAAATTTTAAAGCAAAATAGAAAAAATTGTATAAAGCACTCGTTTCATAACACGTTTTTAGAGCACTAGTACTTAAGAAAACTCGCCGCAAGTGGCTCGTTTTCTAAACTTGTACTCGTGGGCTAAAAACGTATGTTATGAAACTAGTACTTTAATATACTATAAAATCGGTCTTGGGGTGGGGGGGGGCGTGTCGGCTTTAATGCCCGAATGGGTCCGTGTCTTATAGTAATACATTTACTTAAGACTTAATCTTCGTCTTCAATTTCGGATACCATTTACAATGTATTCAATATTTAATACTCGGTATTACTTTTTGATATTTTTTTTATATAACCAGATACAACTTATTATAGCGAACCATGATTTATTATAAAAGCAATTTAATTACAGTTTATTTTTTCCAAAAAACACGGTTAAAAAAAATCAGCGCATTTTTGTGCATTTGAAAAAGGGCTCCTAATTTCGGACATATCCGAAAAAAATTTTTCAAGAGTAGATCTGGATCCCATTGCTTATGTTTCTTGTTATTCCTTCACATTTAAGACGTAATTTAATCATTAAGCGATTTTCTACGAAATACTATAGGAACTATAATTTTAGATTCCCAATTTCGAATATCTTAGTATCTTAGGTAATTTTCGTTTATCTTAGTTTGTTGTATCATTATAAAAAAAATAATTAATGGTTGGTTATCCTGAATAATAATTACCTTGCGGATATCCGAAATTGGGAATCAAATGCACAAAAATGGTCTATCCGAAATTAGGCAACTTTTAGCTTTTTAGATTAGAAATTTGTAGAATGTTTACGTTTTCAAATTGCTTAATTATGAATAGTGGATCAACTTAACTAACATCATAACTTACCCAAGACAGAATCACGAACTTTTATAACGATTATTTATAAAATAAACAAGCATAATAATGCAACTGAGCACAAAACTGCCATTTGCAATATAAACGATTTGTGCTGCCATTTAAAGGCGAGAAGCTCTACCGTTATCATATTACAGGACGGATTTAGTTTGACTTTTGGCCTCACATAAAAGTAGGTTTCTGTTTACCTTTGCAGACAGTATCTTAAATACACTACTATCCGAAATTTGGAAACCATCCGAAATTAGGCGCATTTCCTCTAATAGTTATAATTGTCAATTTTCCGCTTCCATACATGCATCAAACGTTTTTCCCATTAAAAAAGTAATAAGTAAGAATTGTTACAATGTTGTCCATCAATCACGGATATTTTTAACAATGCAGTTTCAATTTCTAATGGATATTTTTTCCTCTGGAATAGATTAAGCTGCTGCACCCAAAATAATCACTTTATAATTTATTAAATAAACTGAAAACGGAACGGTTCCACCGTACTTAATTTCTCGCGATACTGTTTTAAGATTTCAATTATTTTGTTGTTATTTTTATGTCAGTCTGCATTTATTTTCGGTGATTATGAAAAAATAACCCCAAATGTAAAATTTATCGCGCCTTAAAAAGGATAAATACATCAAAATCTGTAAAACTTTTTGTTTCGCCAAAAAGTAAAAAATGCAACAAGAAAAAAATGGTGATTGCTTGAAGCAATTTGCTTCCAAAGCAAGATGATTTTCAGAGTTTTCTTCTCAGAGTTAGGGAACGTTCAAGTATTGCGTAACGCAAATTTTTATTATTTTGGACCCCTCCCCTGTAACGCTATTTTCCTATACCATTAACATGGGCGTAACACTCCAAAATTACCCCCCCCCTCCCCTTAGAAGCGTTACGTAATACTTGAACGTTCCCTTAGTAGTTAGTGACAGCGGTCCAGAACAGTTTTGGCAAATTAAGCGAGTATCTTGAGGGATGCTTATGGCGTTTAACGTGTTAACTAATTGTGGCGTGAAATTTCAAGAAATATATTTATACAATACATACAGATAATAAGACAATTACCAGCTTTATTTTAAATAGATAAACTCAATAATAACCCCCACGTGTCTTTTACTTTATTGAGTGGATAATTATTTATTTTACCCACTCAACTGTCACTTGTCAAATTATTTTCTTGTAAATGTCATTAAAATTTTTAATAAAAATATGAATTCCTAAGCTATTTATTGGATAAAACCTTGTATGGCACTCATGGGTAAAGCGATATTGCCCTCTCGAAAATTAACCTGCTTGGCTGACGCCTGGCAGGTTAATTTTCTCATGGGAAATATCTTACTTTACCCACTAGTACCAAATAACTATTATTGTTAGTAATATTTAAGATCCACAATTACATTTTTTATATTTTTGCTTTAAATTTACAAATGAAGGACTAAACATTTTCGCTCGATTTCTTTTTTAAAATCATCAAAACTAAAACTGTCTGTTTCGCGTGTTAATGCAATTTAGTTTAAATGTAAATTCCAACTAACATCTTTACAGAAAACCAATTTCAAACTGACGCATCTGCTAATAATAACAAGTGCATCTAGAATTGATGTTCTGTTGTTCCAAGAAAAGGCCTACTTGACACCTACCTGTTTCCTTTTGATGGGAACCTCGATCACCGGCGAGGGGAACGGAACCTTCCCCTCAAATCTTTCCTGCATCTCGTCTAAAATCTTGCAAAACTGTTCGTAGTCCGGTTGATCCTTGCGAACCAAAACATACCTCCTCCAAGAGCAAGAATCGAACCCCCAATGAACCGTACGGTTCTCAGGTTCTCTGTGAACGTGACACACAAACTGTTGAGGCGAAAAGCCTCCCTGACAGTCTATACATTCGATACATTTCGCGTTTTTTGCGGTATATAACTCGGGAAAGCATACACCTACCGACTTTCCGAAACATTCGTGATAAACGTTGAAAGACATAGCACCCTTTCGAGGTCTCAAACTTCCGGGTATTTGGGAGTACAGTAGGGCACTACATAACCTCTCGGCGTCTGTTTTTGTTATTAGACCACAACTGGGCGCTGCAGATGGCAGTATGCCTTGATTTTTCAGGACGTTCAACTGTTCTAAAGTGCACCTAGAGCAATAGATTTGAAGATGGTCGCACTCTTGGTTTATTTGTTGTAAAGTAAAATCTCTGAGCACTGATTTTAACACTTGGGGCAAACAAAGACGTTTTTCGCCACCTACGATGAAGCATGAAATAGTGCCACCCTCTAGGATTGTCTCGGTTCTTTCGCTGCAAGAAGTATCTGGGGTGGTTAAAATAGGGACTTGCTGCACTGGGAAACTAGCAGGTATAAATTCATCTTCCTTGATTTCAGGACTGGGAATCTCATTTTTCGTAACTAGGGATAAACCAGGACCTTGCAAACTTTTCGTAGCACTGTGTTGGTAATTCTTCAGGACACTTTTTAGATGTGGTGTAACTTCCATCATTTTTCTTTATAATTTGTACACTAAACGCACATCATTTGTTTCTAACTTGACACTAGATTGTCCGCAAAAACCCGATTGTCACTATCTAGATGGCCAGATTGATGAAGAAACGATAGATTTTTGCGCACAGCACAAAACCTATCGAGTTTCTTAACCTTAAAATGGTTAAAAGTACCGAAAAAAAACCGTAAATTCGACTCACGCGAAATCTCATCCGCAACGCACGCTTACTTAAACATATCTGAGTGTGCTATGACCGCCTGTCTCGCCGTTCCACAGACTGGTGCGAGGCGCGTGCGCACTGACTAGCAAATAACCCGAGTCAAATAAATAAATACACAAATTAAGGGTTAAATCAGCACTAGAAGCTCACAAACTTGCATATTTGACCTCATATCGTTCGTATTTTCTTATTCTTATCAAAAACTGTGGAAAAATTAGTAATAGGTTGTCCGCCATGATTTTACAGACACGAAAGAAAGTCTAGCCATGTTCCCCTCTCGCTCCTCGCGCTAGGAGAGAGTCACGTGATGTCGACCTTCCCCGTCAAAATAGCAAGCGAGTTTATGGACGCAGGCGGGGCAGCGGGGGGAATGGCATGGTGGCTTCAATATCGAAATATTCTGGAAAAAACTTTACAGGGTAACTCTTTTCCTGTAAGATACTGCTGCCAACAAAACAAATCTTGTCCTTATATTTCCTAAAAATTAAAAAAATCGAAAAACAAATTTTTTTACAGACTAAAATTGTCGATAACTTCTTTTTTTTTCAGTTGGAAATTCATTCATGGTTCTAAACGTCTGAACTTCTTATAGTGAAGTGGTTTATTAAAAAATAATTAAAAAGCTTATAATCACCTTCACGTTAATTTTATTGTTAAAAATAATTAGTGTGACCGCGGTTTCGCTATTATAGAGATAGCATCTACGGACTAAAAATAAAATAAGTATTACAGATTGTATGTGGTGTAGAAAAAATATTACCTTAAATAACATGTAGGAATATTTGATGAATGATACATATAATGGGACATGATGAATGATACATATAATGGGACATCTTTTTTTTTTTGGTTCTGACCGCTGTTCTGTTTATTTGCACCACCGTGCGATGGGAGGAGTGTTCATCGCTACTACAATTTTTAGCACGTGGACTGTTTTCAATCTTTGTTTAACAAAAGAAGGTTTGGGCTTGGGTAATACGATGAATTAGTACGAACAGTGGAATTCCCAAACAGGGAAGTCTATTCAGAGCCACTATGATGCACTACCACTTCATAGGCAAATGATTATATGCACCAGGGGGCTTTAGAATATAATAGGCCCTAAGATGGCTGGATTACTTGCTTAAAATAAGTTAATTTAGCCTTTAACATATAAACGAAATTAGAAAAAAAATAATTCGAGTGCGAAAAGGAGTTTTCACGATCGAGTGACACAATATTTTTTCTACGACCTAAAAAAAATAATTAAAATTGTAAACCTCATATTTATTATGTTTAAGTTAATATTTTATTTATAGGGAGCCATTTATAATGTCTGCACCCCCACATTTTTTCCCTTGTCACGAAAATTGATATTTTTATACATACATTTTTAATAGACTCGACTAATTTATAAATAATATTGTTATTATAATATATAATTTAATTGTGTCATTATGGTAATTATTAATTAATTAATTAAGTGTTTACGATAACAGAAACGATTTTATATCAGCCGAAATAGCTCAGTTGGGAGAGCGTTAGACTGAAGATCTAAAGGTCCCTGGTTCGATCCCTGGTTTCGGCAGTTAATTTTTTTTATAATTTTTAAAAGGTAAAAAATATTACTTTTTGTTATAGTTAGCTTTATATTCTTGGCACGTCAAACGAATTTTGTTTTTGAAAAAATATTCTTGTTTTTTTTTATTTTTTTAAGGGGAATGTTATTTTTTGTAAAAACAGTTAAATACAAATAAGCTCAAGTAAATTTTATAAAAGTATAATTTTTTTTCTTTTATTTTTTATATTAAAATATGAGTTTCTGGTGCAAACTTAGTAAATATGTATAAAATTCAATAAAATTATTTTTTGCAGTTAGTATACACAATCTCTAGTCCTACAATACATATAAATATAAACTCCATTCAACGAAAGAATACGACTCTGACAGCGCGTTAACTAAATAGCACTCTGTAGGGCAATTAAAACTTATTTCTTAATATGTACTTAATAAATAATTTTGGTATACAGCCTGTTCCAGAACTCGCGTACCGAAATTTAAGAGGTGATTCTACATCCAAAAATATGAAAAAAAGTTTCTATAAAGGTTGGTCCGGAAATGAGCCCTAAGGGAGCTACGGCCCTTCGAAGATGACGTATTGAATGGGGAACAAAAAAAAGCACGAATAAAATTTTAATGCTGCAGGGTGATTCTTTATTTAAAACTGAGCAAAAAAGTATTATACACCAAAACACCTAAATTTAATATTAAAGGAGTAATAGCCTTTTAAAAAGTAACGTTTTTGGTGGCACAAAATGTTACTTCCTCTTAATTGCATTTTTTTTGATAACGGTTGCTCCTACAGTGTTACACTATATGATATTTTATATGTATTTTTACCCTAGAAATCTATATTTTTTACAACAAATCCAAAAAACATACACATAGAAAAGTTTGGGGCAAAAATGTTTTAAGCCTCATATATTTTGTCCGTCTGGGCACGCCTCTGGATAAATTAAAAAAATAAATTAACATAAACTTATTGCCCTTATTAATACTAGTATACATGCAAAAGCTCGCCGCTCTAGCTTAAACGGTACCCGAGTTATTAATTAAAAACCTTATTTTTATTACAATTTTAAAGGGCCCTAGATCCCTTAGGGCTCATTTCCGGACCAACCTTTATAGGAACTTTTTTTATATTTTTGGATCTAGAATCACCTCTTAAATTTTGGCATGCCAGTTATGGATCACCCTGTATATACATTTTCTATATAATAATTATGTATTAAGTCTTAATAAGGTTCAATTACACTAAAGTGTGCGTTTTAATTTACGTGCTGTGACGTCAGAGTCGTATTCTCTCGTTAAATGGAGTTTAAAATACTATTTTTTCTACAACAAAAAAAAACAAGCAGAAAAAATTTTAATGCTTACAGTAGTCCTAATTTTTCACTTATTTTCTCCATGTCTTGATTATATCCATTTGTACCATCTCTTTTGGGCGTCGGAGGTAGTTGTGACATTTGGTTCCAGTTAATTTCTCCAAAATTAATCTCAACTTTGGTATTTTTTGGTACAAACTGCCAATATTTAATCCCTGCAGAGTCAAACATCCTTTTTGAGGCTTTTGTAGATAATTTATCTGCGTACTTGTCCGACATGTATATCACTTCAGTGATCCCCGATTGAATTATCACTTTAGCACACTCGTTGCAAGGGAATAGTGCTACGTACATCTTGCAATTTTTAACGTCTGCTGAGTTTTTGTTTAAAATTGCGTTAAGCTCCGCATGGCATACTGAAAATTTATGAAAAATTAGTTTTTTATTGCAAATTATGACGTTTACTTTCCCTTGGGTAGGGGCATCTCTAAGCTTTTAGTTTATAACCATGATAATCTTCTTCTTCTTCTTCTTTAATTTTTGGTATCGCAATTAAGCATTTCTGCCACGATAACTCGAAAACGATTTGAGCTAAAGACTTGAAATTTGGTAATAATCTAGGTTTAATTGAAAAAAACATAAATGTAATGAAAAAAAATGCAAAAAATAAATAAAAGCAGATTTTGACTTTTTACAAGAACAGTTTGCCCTTTACCACTTCAGTATATAAAATTTTAAAGTGCTTGTTGTCTCGAAGCGTTTTCAGTCAGAGAGATTATTTTTCAGATATTATTTTTTTGCAAATAATAGTTTTCCCACTTTTTTCATCAACAAATAAAATTTTTTTTTAACCTATTTAAAATACTGGGGAAGGTGTAAGGATTAAGATAAAAAAAATGTTACGTTCACTTATTCTTTCCTATAAAATAGGAACTTCCTCCAACTAATATCCTTTAACTCTAGATACCTATAGCCTACAGAATACAGTTATTTTAATCTTAATTCTATAAATGCTTACCATAAAAATATTTGTTCTCCAAGTTGTTCTCTGATTTTTTCCCCCATGGGTATTCGTTATCGTTACAGCCCTTGGGCATGCCATTGTACCCCAAACCAACTATAATATTGCTGTCATTTACAATACATGCTCCAACTTGTGTTACTGGGTCTTTGCTCCGTTTGGCGGCTAAAAATGCCATTGCCATAAAGTACTCGTGCCATTCTAAATAAGTATCTCTTTTTTCGTTGATATCACTAAAATACAAAATATTCTAATAATATTCCTTGTTTTTTATAAATTAAAATTAATTTTTACCTTTTTTCTTGTAAAAAATCCATTAAAATAACAAATAACACAAAAACTGGTAGATTCAAAAAAACCTAACCTAAAATTTACAAATCTGCAATGTTGCTAGCTGGCAACAAGTGCTTTCGGATTCTTACTTTTAATCAGATATACCTCAAGTTTTTTACATGAAAATTAGACACAAATTTTAACTTCTAAACATAAAACTACTTGTTTTTCTAAATAAATTTCACTTTCAACACAAAAATTTAAACTACAAAAGAAATCTTGCTACAATTGGCAACGTCGCATAAAAAACAAAATGGTTGATTCGTGAATCGATTAATTTGAACTACTTTAAATAAAATAAAATTATATCTACACCAATATTTATAAATAAAATGAGAAGTACATTAATTTAAATGCATTTTTTTAAATTATTTAGTATATTCTTTAGTAATTTTGCATTTTTTTTATAAACAATAACCTGAACTAAGCACGGGTAGGTGGCGCTTAAAAATCTAACCTTAAAAAATTCTTAGCGTCTCTTTTAGTGTAAGAAGTAACTTTTGCGTACTTTTTACAACGTAAAATAGTGTTAAACTTATTTATTTTTGTTGTAATACCTTTAATAAACGTGAGTATTAAACCAGAAAACCTTTCTGTAGTATTTTTCGTTGCATATAATTCCCAAAGGCTAAAATAAATTATTTCTCTACCAGCCATTGCATAAAAGTGTCAAAAAATAGTTCGTCGTTGCCTAAAAAGGATAGTTCCAAAATGGAATGTTTTGTTCCAAAATGCTCAAATACAAGCGGTGTACCGTTTCCCAAACAAGCCGACTTGAAGAAAAAATGGCTAGAAAACTTAAAAATCAAAAATGCACCTAACCCAAATAGTTTTATCTGTCTGGACCATTTTGAAGAACATCATATCAATCAGGATGCTGCAGCTGGTATGTAGCCCTTTATTTAGGCCCTATTTTAATCTTACATTGCTCTTAAATATTCATATAATAGCCTCAAAATTACCTGAAAGGTCCCTTATTTTTCTTCTTTTAAGTAGTCCCAATGTACAAATCTGTATGCATTTTTTACAAAATCGATCAAAATTCATAAATTTAAATGAAATTCATTTTTGTAAAAAAAACTTTTTGTGTAAAAATGTCAATTCTTTATGTAAAATAGGCCAAAATTTTAGTAAAAACTGCCCATTTTATGTAAAGAAGTCCCATTTTATATAAAATTAATTCAATGTAAAAAATCTGATTTTTATGTATACACATATATTTGTGTAAAAATGTAAATGTAAAAAAGGCCCATTTTATGTAAAAAGGCTCATCTATGTAGAAAAGACCCATTTTATCTAAAATTATTTTTATGGAAAAGAAATGCAGTTTCTATAATTTTAATATTTTTATTAGGGACAAGAATATCGAACAGACTGAAAAAAGGTGCCGAACCAACAATTATAATGAAAAAACCTGAAAATAAAAAGGTACAATCAAAAACGGCAAATGAAAAAACAAAAATGGAAACAGATAACATTAAAATCGTTGCAGAAGATGGAAAAAATCAAGCGGAAAATACAAGAAATGTAAAAGATGAACCAAAAATTGAAAAAAATAAAACAGTAGATGAAAAACAGAAAGATGTGAAGATAAATCTTAATGAACCTGTTGAAGAAAATTCAAAACAGGAAAGTTCGCATGAAAATAGTTTTGAAACAGTTTACATAAAAACAGATATTAAAAATATGGGGGAAGAAACTGAGGAATTAAAGGTAATAGAAAATGATACTGAAACAACCACACAAAAGGAAATTAATACAGAAAGCACTGAACCAGTAGAGGCTAAACTCTGTATTCTTTGTTTCGAAATGAAGGAAGATTTTAAATGTATTACAGAGAAAATCGAAGATAAAACAATCTCAACTATAATCGATGAAAGTTTACATCCAATAAAAGTATCTGGTGAAGATGAATCGATAAATTTTATATGTAACAACTGTTACATACCTTTACAACAATTTCAAATATTCAAGTTAAATGTCTTTAATAAATACACTGAAAAATTTGGTGTATCTATGAGTTCAGAAGAAAACGCACAGTTAAAAACTGAAAAAAGAAAAGCAGAGGAAAAACTGGAAGAACCAGAGGAAAAGAAATTTAAGAAAAATTACGATTATGATGATATAGAGGAACAACTAGCGAAAATGGAAGGGAATAGCACTTTGACTAAAAGTATGGTTAATAGTGACAGCTTTTCAGAAGAAAACAACGAAAGTTGGGCTGACGATTCTCCAGAAAAAATCCTGGATATTTTGAAATATGATGAAGATAACCCAAAAAGACCGCGTAAAAAAAGTACGGAGAAAAAATATGATAACCATGTAGAACAAGAATTGCGTAGAGTATTAAAAGGTAATTTTGTATTTATTTAAAATAACTTCGTTGATTAAAAAAAATTATCACGGTGTTTTTTTAATAGGGTCAGGAATTTTAAGGGGTAATTCTACATCATAAAATATGACCCAAAGTTCCTATAAATATGTCTAAAAATGCGTTGTAAGGGAGCACGGTGTGATTTTTTTATGAAATATCGAAAAAAAAAACTTGTTTTAAAACAAAAAAAAAACATACCGTTTTTTATTATTTACATCCCTAATCGACCGTAAAAAATTATCAAAAAAAATTGACTCCAAAATATTTTTATCCAATACATACAGATAATAAGACCATTACCAGCTTTATTTTAAATAGATAAACTCAATAATAACCCCCGCGTGGCTTTTACTTTATTGAGTGGATAATTATTTATTTTACCCACTCAACTGTCACTTGTCAAATTATTTTCTTGTAAATGTCATTATAATTTTTAATAAAAATATGAATTCCTAAGCTATTTATTGGATAAAACCTTGTATGACACTCATGGGTAAACCGATATTGCCCTCTCGAAAATTAACCTGTTTGGCTGACGCCTCGCAGGTTAATTTTCTTATGGGCAATACTTACTTTACCCACTAGTACCATAAATAACTATTTTACGTTTTTATTACAAAACTTTTTAGGCCAACTTTCTGAAGAACAAATTCAAGCCGAAAACATCATAATAGCAGTGGAGTCTGACGATGAAACCGAAAGAACCGAAACCAGGAAAGCTTCAATCTCAAAAGTAAAATTGCCCATAGTCATCAAACCCATAGAAAAGGGCAAAAAACCAAAATCGGTCAAAGCAATCAACAAAGAAAACGTGAAAATTAAAACCGAAAATGTCAAGGTGGAGCTAAGAGATGGACAGGTTGTTTTGCCGAGAGGCATTTCAGTTAGCGTACCCGAGAAATTTGAATCTGAAGTGGGAATTTTTGAGTGTGAATTGAAGAAATATATTTACGATACGGAATTTTGTTTGATCGATGGTTATTTATTTGAGAATCGATTATGTAAAGGAAAATTAAGGTAATTAACCCCTTCACAGTGCAGTGAAAATAAAGTTTTTGTGCCAATAATGTGCTGAAAAAATTATTGTTTGAAAAAAATATTATATTGTATGTTTTTGGGTCGCTGAATCTGAATCCAAGGTCAGAATTTAAAACTTAGCCTTCAAAATGGCGGATCCAGTATGGTGGATTAGATTTTATAAAGTTGCTCGGATTTGCTTGAAACTTGGTACTCGGGGGTTTCTGGGGTCGCTGATTGCGAATCTGGTTCCAGTTTTCCAAAATTCAAAATGGCGTATCCAATTTGGCGGATTAGATTTTTTAAAGTTGCTCCGATTTGCTTGAAACTTGGTACTCGGGGGTTTTTGGGGTCGCTGATTGCGAATCTGGTTCCAGTTTTCCAAAATTCAAAATGGCGGATCCAATTTGGCGGATTAGGTTTTTTAAAGTAGCTCCGATTTGCTTGAAACTTGGTACTCGGGGGTTTTTGGGGTCGCTGATTGCGAATCTGGTTCCAGTTTTCCAAAATTCAAAATGGCGGATCCAATTTGGCGGATTAGATTTTTTAAAGTTGCTCCGATTTGCTTGAAACTTGGTACTCGGGGGTTTTTGGGGTCGCTGATTACGAATCTGGTGCCAGTTTTTCAATTCAATATGGCGGAATAAATTCTCCGAGTAACTTTTGCTATCTTGAATAATTGGACGGACTATAGACTCTAAACGGCTTGTTTTATTTACAGGTACCTACGCTGTGTCATACCGACTTGCCACAGTATAGCAGAACAGGAAAAAATCGAGAGTACTTCGAGTACGATAGTTTACAGTCAATATGTAACTGTAATCGAGCCTCACAACCATAAAGTACCATCAGAAATGGACAAAAAGAAGCAAATGTTTTATTATGTGATGAAGAGGATGATGACTAACGATAAAGCAATTAATTTCAAGACTGTTTATGAACAAGTTTGTGAAAAGTAAGTAAAAAACTCTCCCTAAATTAATAAATAAGTGCACTAATACAACATACAGTCGGTCAAGTAAGACCGGGTCGCCTATAACGTATAGTCGGTAAGAGAGAGCACTACTTTTTTTTTCGGGGATATACTTTACTTCCCGACCGACAATGCTTTGTACATAGAGACTTTTTCTGAACCTTATTTTTAGTGACGTTTTAAAACATGAGTGCTGCGTACGCATCGAGGCTGTCTTCCTGTATTTATACCCGAAAGGTCCGAAAATGACGCCTACAGCGGCTACAAAGTATATGGGAAAGTTAAAGACATTCGTCAACAAGTGGGTGAAACGATACTCGAAAAAATACCTCTCAAAATACCTCTTAAAATGTTTTTAGTGCTGTACAGTATTATTTGAAGAAAAAATATCGATTTTACACTCGTTTTTTTTTAGAGACCCTTCCATAAAAGCTCTGGTACCCCTCCGCAACGTCATAAACGAGATTTGCCGACACCAACTTTCAAACAAAACCCCAGTTGTCAAAACCTTCAAAGAGTTCTGCGACTTAATCGAAGAAGACCAGTTCCAGAAACTCCATTTCACGCACAGCGCGCGCCAATTTTACCAGGAAAAGTTCGCCGCGGAGGACGGCACCCGGGCCATAGTGTTTTCCAACTGTGACGTCATCGACCAGGTGTCGCACAGTAAACTGATGTATGTGGATGACTCGTTTAAAATCGAAACGTCGGATCCATTCGCGTATCAGCTGGTTACTGTACTTGTTTGGTTGGATGATAGTGTAAGTTTTATGTTTTTTTTTTATGTTTGTTTTTAACCTCGCACTACTTAATTAAGCATCCCCCAAGTCCAGGACTGTGTGGGCTAGTAGTAGAGGGAACCACCGGCTTTAGTTGACTTTCGAACCAAGGGAGTACGCCTTCGCCAAATTTCAATTATTAATTAACTGAAAAAGGCAATCGGCGCCAGTGAGGTTTGAACTCACGATCATTGGCTTAGTGTCAATGCTATATCGATGCCTTAGACCGCTGAGCTAATAATTTTACGAGTATTAGGATATCTATTTCAAAAACGCGTTTTTTTTAAGTATTAAGTCATGTCGGAAAAAATACAACATACTGTGCCAAATTTCAGCTCAAAATAATCAAATATATCAGGTATACCAATGGTATAATACTATCTAAAATACCCTAATGGGTATATTGTAAAAATCCTGGAGTACCAGGCATATAGTGAATTGTTTCCAGCCAATTACCAGAATTTTCAAATTGTAAAAACTATTGAAATTAATATGTTCCCTTTTGGCAATACTATGGTTGGGGAACGTTCAAGTATTATGTAACGCAAATTGTACCAAAATTCATACACTTCATACCCCGATTCTCGCGTTTTTAAAGGCTGTAGAGATTTTATAGTTGGCTTTTATTATTCCTTTTTCAGTTGTTGTTTTGGTAATAATTTTTATCCAATACATACAGATAATAAGACAATTACCAGCTTTATTTTAAACAGATAAACTCAATAATAACCCCCGCGTGGCTTTTACTTTATTGAGTGGGTAATTATTTATTTTACCCACTTAACTGTCACTTGTCAAATTATTTTCTTGTATGTCATTAAAATTTTTAATAAAAATATGAATTCCTAAGCTATTTATTGGATAAAACCTTGTATGGCACTCATGGTAAACCCATATTGCCCTCTCGAAAATTAACCTGCTTGGCTGACCGCTCGCAGGTTAATTTTCTCATGGGCAATATCTTACTTTACCCACTAGTACCATAAATAACTATTATTTTCTTTTTTTCTTTCAGTATTATCCGATTCTATTCGCCCTAATCAGCAAGAAAAGTCAAGATATCTACAAAAAGATCTTCGAATACCTTCACGACACTTTAGCCCCTGAATTGAGGCCCGACGAAATCGTAACCGACTATGAAGCAAACCTATATTACGCCCTAGGAGAAACATATTTAGACTCGCACATAGGCGGTTCAGTGTTTTACTACACACAAAACCTATACAAAAAAATATGTTCACTGAATTTAGCTAGAGACCTTGAAACGAACTCCTGTTTTAGGAATATTTATCACATGCTGTTAATGTTGCCCCTTCTTCCGGTAAACACGATTTTGGATGGTTTAAATAACATTGAGGTACAAGCTAGGGATTTGGGTTTAAATAATCTAACCAACGACATTTTTGAACATGTAAGGAATCAGTGGATTTTAAAAGTTACTCCAGATTTGTTTTGCGTACATAGACTTGAAAATAGGATAAACGAAAATGTTATAGCCCCATTTAAAAAATTAAGAGACTTTTTAATGTTATCGAAGGGTAAAGCAGCAAAACAAAACAACACAATAGTCGGTGTTATAGAAAAACTTATAGATTTAGAAGCATTTCTACAGACTACTTACGCAGCACCAAATAAAAAATCATTTGCGAGAGATCTATCGAGCAATCAAAAGAAAAACGTACTAAAGGCATGGCATTTCATAGAAAACCATCCCAAGATTAATATTAATAATTTTTTCACTAAAGTTTTGGGGTATATTAAATGCATGGAAAACCAACTTTGGATTTGGGGCTTTTATAGGTTTAACGGGGACGTCTCTGAGGACCTAATCAATGCAACTAATTTTTCGATAGTTTCGAATGATTTGGAAATCCCTCAGGAAGAAGATTTGTTAGTTTCTGAACCAGAATTTACAGATGTTGATGGGGAAAATTCGGTAGTAATGGAGGCTGTAATTGATGAAAATGGGGGGTTTGTTTTGCAAAGTGGAGAAGCAGTCGAGGCACCCTTGAATTTTGATGGATCGTTTCTAAAATATGTTTATAAAGATCTTAAAGAATAAAAATATTATATATATTTTTAAAATCAAATCTGGAGAAATAGTTATTTTTCGTTTTTTTTTTCGTCTTTTTGGTTCACAAACTCGATGCTTTTTGGTCATATAATCTTGTTTTTCGTCACGAAAAAGAGAAAAATATTTAAAAATCTCGCATTTTTACATTTTCTCTCTGGTTCTAAAAGCGTATATCCCCAATTTCAATAAAATCAGTTACGCGCAAGAATTTCACCGATATCTCGTTTTTCTGGTCCGATTTCATTGAAATTTGGTTAAAGTCACATAATTTGTGATCACATAAATTTAACTTTATGAATGCCACGGCATGAAAAGTTATGCAGTCATGCATAGGCGCCGACTTTTCAAAATCCAGGGGGGGCCAAATTATTTTGAAATACAAAATCATATAAAAGATATGTGGGTTTTTGTATATCAGGGGAAGATCCACGAAATCAGTCTGGGGCGGGGGTAAATTTTAAAAAAAGATATTCACCGCAAATGTCTATATACAAAGAAAAATAAATTTAAAAATCTGGCTCCTCGCCAAAATTCAAAAAATTGACCAGATATGCCTGCCAACCAGATATGACTGTCAACCATGGCAATAAGTTTTAATTTTAAAACATTAAATATATAAAAAGCCTGGCGCCGCAGGCAATTTTTTTTAAAATAGGTACATTAAAAAGTTACAATCTTAAATTAAAACAAATGTGGGGAATTGTACAAATTTTATGGTATATTTTAGGTTTAAAACAGTTAAAATTTTAAAAAAATGCAATAACTCCAAAAAGTCCAATTTTTTTTTATATGAGATTCAAGTATCCAGTTTTATAATTTGGAACTTTAGAAAAATATAAGAAATTTTTATTGCCACAGGCGAAAATTTTTATAAAATCTAAGATTCCCGGAGTCGGCGCCTATGTAGTCATATCCCATCAATTTTAATAGAAGAAAAATACG
Organism: Brachypterus glaber; assembly: GCA_958510825.1. Taxonomy (NCBI): domain Eukaryota; kingdom Metazoa; phylum Arthropoda; class Insecta; order Coleoptera; family Kateretidae; genus Brachypterus; species Brachypterus glaber. Next base: position 3,885,197 of record OY294051.1, on the reverse strand, counting down.
GCCTTTAAAAAAGCTAAAATCTAATATTAAATAAATAAGGTTTTGCAAAACGAGTTAAAACAAAAAATGTTCATAAAAAATCCTAAGTAACTCCCTTAAAAGAACGATAAATTATGTATTTAACTAAGAGTTATATTTTAAATCTGTTCTTGACTGATTATTAAAAAATTATGAATATTTTAAAATTAATTCCTACAATACAGTTGTACATTATCGGCATGAAATATTTTATTTTTTGATTATTCTTTTTTATTTGTATATACTTAGTATTACATTTAAGTAAATAGTTATATTGTGTTGTGTAAGATATATTTGATAATAATTATTATAATTATGAGTTTTATTTATTAACCATTTCTAAAATATTCATAAATCCTCACTGATCGGATCAAAGTATTCTTTTAGACCCCGGGGTAATAATTTCTTGGACAAAAAAACAGTTAAATATATCGATTAAAATCGAGTTTTCGAACAATTATTCGAAAACTCGCGTTTTATTACATCGGCACTTAGTGCTACTAAGAGTGCCGATGTATTGAAATCTTCGCCGAAAAGTCAAAATCTTTGACCACGTTTTTATCTTATTTATCGACATTTTAGACCATTCTGAGTTGAAATCAGTAAAAATAAAATTTGCGTCCGTCTGTCTGTCTGGGTGTAAACTCCAAACTCCATTTCTACATGAGATATCAACTTGCGGTTTTTCGCATATTGTTTCTTATCGTATTCCGAAGAGCTGATTAGATTTTGGGGGTAAGGGGGTAAAACTCCTATTTTTAGCGTTTTTTGTTTATAATTAAGGCAATTATAATTGTATTTGGTTAATTTAGCACTTATATAAAAGATAATTTTAAATTGGTCAAAAAATGTTATAAACATCGTTTTCCTAAAAATTGTTTTCGATATATTGTGTTTAAAAGATATGCTAAAAAAACTAGCATATCTCACATATTTATAACCCGATTTCAAAAAATTATATTTTAAATAAAAGCTCCTTTTAAGCCCTATAAAAAATGTTATATGGAGTTTTTTGCTAGAATATAATGTTTTAAAGATACAGAATTTAAAATCAAACAAAACACCTAGTTTGAAATTTGCAAACTAGATGGATCTAGTGTACAGTAGTGCCGATGTTTTGACAGGGTGCTTGCAACGTTTCATCTAGTTTAATAAATCAAAACAATAAAAATTAATAAATTTATTTCCAGCACCTAATACACACATAAAGATAGTATTTTCTAGTATTTTTAATGGTTCATTCTTGAAATAATTTCTCCGATCTTATTTAATGCAGTTTTACAGATATAATTTCAATATTTTGTTTCTCTCCTATTATTAAACATATGGAAATCTAATAATAATAAAAATTATGTATAGATTAACAACAGTGGTAAGATTATTCTGTTAAGAATTCACTAAAAAGGTTTCAGTTTCAAGAAATCCACCAATCACAGTTTTAATTTTTAAGAAACGTCATAATATTTTTTAAGAAACGTAAATTTATAGGTTAAAACTGTGTCTATGATTGGTGAATTTCTCATAAACTGAAACTTGGTTACTGGTGAATTGATTTGTAGTACGGTACCCACTTTAATTAGTAAAAATGAAGGGTTACACCTTCATTTTTGCGAATTAAATGTAGGTTATACTCTTCGCAGATCAACCTTTTAAATTAAAAAAAAAAACGATAAAAAAAGTAGGTATAACATTTTTGAAAAAAAGATCAAAATAAACAGATGTCCCAAGTCATTTTCGCATCCATGTATATTCCTAGATAAAAATATTAAAAATAAAATATACATAACAATTTTGAAAAAAGAATAAAATATAAAGATACCTAAAAAGAGCGCTGAAGTATCTTGGGAAACTGTTTCCTAGTCATTTTCTTATTCATTTATATTCCTAGATACAAATAATAAAAATGAGGCGTATAGTGCAAGAGTGGCCCATCTCACTTTATGGAAATGTCGAGATAATGGCTATTTAAGTTTCTCTGATTTTTTAATCTTTGATCTAGGACGCATTATTTTATTTAAAAATTTTCTGTTAGGGTTTTTAGACTCAACCAACATAAGGTAATGTATAACAAACAAATTTATTTTACTTGCTTTACTTTCTTAGAGAAAAAAATTGGTGGGTTACTATTGCACTATACATTGTGTTCATTTTGGGCCACTATTGCATTACAAACGAGATCTGACCTTCAATAACACGTTTTTTTTAGTAGATCAACCTCACATTTTACTTTGAAATTTTAATTATTTTTACATGTGAAAGAAATGTTCGTTATTTAATAACAGAATAGTCAAAATACCAATAATTATGCTCTGGAATAGTTAAATAAACGTTTTTTACTGTTCTTGGACTAATTACCTTTAAAAATGAAGAATAACTAATGCGTAAATATTGTTTAAGTGCCTAAATGGATTTCAGTTCCTATGATCTCAAAGTTTAAGGTAAGTTGTAATTATTTTTTATTAATAAAGCAAAATGTACAAAATTGGTAACATAACGCTCCTGCATTTGTGCAGAAAATTATTTGTTTTGGGGTGAACAAATAACTTTCTCGATAAAACAAATTTTGGCTTTTTTAAGAATCTTTCTAAAAATATCTTTATAAATCCTTGGTAAAACTTGCCTTGTTAGCTTTTTAAGAATAAAATTGACATTTTTAATGATGCAGTTGGCTTTTTCAACATCCCCAATAATATGTTTGACTGGTAGCCTATACCAGTGGGCCACTCTTGCACTAATAAAAGCAATAATATTAATAATGCAATAGTGCTTTAAATGCTTGTATCGTGCCAAAAAGAAAACCCTCTGTTATGAGGGTGGTATGTAATGAAAGATATAGATGTCCTTATTACATTTATAAAAAAACGCAAATCTCAAAAAAACACATATGGGCCACTTGCACTATACGCCTCAAATAAGGTAGACATAATGTCGAAAAGAATAATAAAATATGAAATTATATAGAGAGCTCTGTATTATCTCGTATATTTAAGATTATACATAGATAGGGAAATCATATTGCTACATTACTCCAAAAGCAATATAATGCTTTTTTCTAAAAAACTCAATCATTTCTAAAACTGACAGATTTGATCTGATTAGTTTAATTTTTTATCATGGTTGATGGGCAACACCCTTAATTATAAGTTTTACGAAAGACGGTAGAATTTCACTCGCTAGGGATGACCCGATCAGATACTAACAGATAACGGAGTACAGTTTTTCAAGACAAATTTCGATGTTGAATATATTTGGGTTATTGACTATTCACTAGTTTTTCTTTGCTTACGGTTTAAATACTTACTCACTCGCAACTTTGTGTTTAGGCCAAAGAACTTTTACCTCAAGAAGGAACATGATTAAATCTACCGTATGCTTTGTTTGAAGCGTGAACCAACTACGGTGAGGGGCTGGTGGGGAGCGACTATTGTTTACACTTAGTACGCGTAAAGAGAGAGAAAGAATGTGTAAACTCACAGTCTAATGTCGTAAAATGACTGACAGGGGTACAGTGTTGCCGATTGGAAACATATACTTTGGATATTTTATTGTAAATTTTAAGAAACATTAGTTCTGTATGAGTTTTATATGAACTAGTAGTTTAATTTTAATAGATTTAAATATACTATATTATTAAACATAATTATAGTATACACAATCAAGTTTTTTACATTTTTAATTTAAGTATAATGATTTGAAATCATGATAAGGTGGAAACTAGGCAACATCGCTACTAGGTAGCCTGAAAGTCGACTAGCGACATCTACATTTTACACCACAAAGCTGTATCGCGTTTCTGTTAGTAAATAAACAAACAAAAAGATGACACTTTCATAAACATTCGTCTGAAATTACTTCTTGAGGTAAAAGTTCTTTGGTTTAGGCGAAAAAACCATAAAACACAAAAGTATTAAAATAAAAGCGAAAAGTATACAGCTTATTCTCGTTTTAAGGACCTTCTCTTCGTTATAGCGTTATATAATGCATCTTACAAACAAAAATATACATACAGATAGCATTTAAACATTAATCCGTGCTGATTCAACAGCGTAGATATCGTGGGACCGTTTCCAGTGTCGGTTTCTGATCACGACATAAAATGACCAACCCCAACAGTGGACGGTGCACACTCCGCCATCGTATGATTCAAACCTGCAGAATTCACGTTTTCCATAAATTGTATGAAATTATGAGACATGTCCAAAGGCTGTTCGTATGACTCGGTAATGACGCTGACATTCGCGTTGACGTTTTTCTTGTTTCTTTTATCTATAACCTTGTCTTTTACCTGTGGATACCTTTCCGCGAAGTTAACGTACCAAGTTTTACCTGCACTTCTCGTTTTTTTGTTAAACTGATGTTTAACTCCATGTTTTTCTGCAATTTCAAAAGCCAATTTTCTACATTCTTTGACATTTATATTGTTTGCTCGGAAAATATGGTCGACTATCATTTCTTCGACTTCTTGTGGTAGAGCTGGCAATCGACCGTTGAATTTGATGATCGATGACGACGGTCTTTTGTTTTTGCCTTCAAAATGGCGTTTGAAGGTAGCCTTTGGGATGTTGAAGGTTCTGCAGACGGTGGCGAATCCCATTTTTTTGTTGCGGTATAGATCTAGTGCGGTCCACATATCTTGAGCAGACCACATGTTCTTTTGTTTTTTCCTATAACAAACACGAGGACAGTGAACAAATGGAATAATCTAATAATAAAAAAATATTCCAAGCGATTTTATTATCTATGTATAATCCTAGACACTAATAACTATAAGTGTGCTGTTCCAAAGAATATAAATAAACTATTATTTTATGTCATATGTATATAAAGTATTTCGTATTAGGGACTAATCATAGATAATAAAATAACTTGGGATAATTAGATTATTAGTATTGTGGATTTTTTGTCCTTTCGTGTTTTTTTTTCAAAAATAATATCCTTTTTGTCTGTTTTAGCGTCACATATGTCATATATGTACTTACCTTCTTTTTCTTTTGCCGTCTTCTCCTATGATCACCTCATCTGTCCTCACAGGAACCTCACACTGAGCCTCACATTCGGCCATTAGGTTGTTGATAACGCTGAGATCTGGGGTGGGATCCTCACATATTTTCTCAATCATGTCTTTTGCCTGCTCTTGTACACTGATTTTGACTTTATTCACAGCTTTTCTTGAGTCTGAGACCCTTTGTCCCACCTTAAATACGAAAAATATATATATATAAAATTATCAAAAACCTTTTGTGAAACTATTTTGGTTTTCAACATTTTAGTATTTAATTTTTCGTCCTTGAAAAGTGAAATTTCACCTTAAATTGAGTTTTTAACGAAAACGGTTAATCATACAGTATTACAACAAAAAGTACTTTTTTATGTATTTTGATCTGAGGAATAATGTTCCAATAATAAAATTACAAAGAAGTTAAACAGAAAAAAGTTTAGGGCAAAAAACTGATACCCCCCCCCCCCCGTTTCGCAGGCCCCTGGTTAAAATAACTACATGAAAATAACATTAAGCTCTCTATCTCAAAGGGTTCCTGAGTTATTAAGAACCAATTTTTTTAGCCACTTTTAAATGGGCGTAGCTCCCTTACGTCGTATTTTTAGACATATCGTCACCCCAGTATTGGTCTGTCGTATCTCCAAAATCCAATTTTCCGAAAATTGAGTTTTGTGAAGTTTTTCTAAATATCTTGTAAATCTTATGCTGGATCAATTTCAACTCTTTTTCTTACAATAGTTTAATAAAAATATCAAGTATTACGCAAATTGTACTAAAATTTATAAGATGCGACAAAACAATATTGAGATTTTAAAATATTTTGTGGAGATACGACAATTTATTTTAGAAACTAAAGCATATATTGATGAAATGTTTGTTGGACACTAAAGCACTTAATTGTAGATAAACAAATATGTAAAAATCTCAAAATGTCCGAAAATGGAGATACGACAAACCAATACTGGGGGGACGATATGTTTAAAGGAAAATATTTTAGAAATAAATACTACTATAATCATTATTACCTGAGGATGCCTTTCAATAAAGTTATAATACCACTGTTCCCCAGCTATTTTCAATCTTTTGTTAAAACTGTGCTTAAAACAATTTTTTTCGGCTATTTCATAAGCCAGTTTTCGACAGTGTGTGATAGTCACTATTAAAGGCTGAGGTATGGCCATTATGCTATCGACAATGCATTTTTCTACCTCGGGAGGTAAAGTGGTTCTGCGGCCCTTCGTTATCGGTTTTACTAGGCCTTCATCGATCAACAGTTTTTTGAAAATTCGTCGGGATATGTTGTAGATTTCGCAACATTTGTATAGACTTAGTTTTTTTGTTCTGAAGTCTTCTAGCGCTACCAACATGTCTTCTGGGTTGGTGCTCCTAAAATATTTAATAAAAAAAAAATAAAAATAATAAAAAATACTACTGCCAACAAAAGAATACTTTCCCTTATGTTTATTTTCAAAAAAAAAAATATTTTCAAAAAAAAATTATAAAAAATCGTAAAAATTAGCCAAAAAAAAATGAATAAAAATACAATTATTTCCGGACAGACTGACACATTTTTTTTGTGAAAATCAGCTTTTTACATATAAAACGTTGAGACAAAAAAACAATAAATAGTTATTTATGGTACTAGTGGGTAAAGTAAGATATTGCCCATGAGAAAATTAACCTGAGGCGTCAGCCAAGCAGGTTAATTTTCGAGAGGGCAATATCGGTTTACCCATGAGTGCCATACAAGGTTTTATCCAATAAATAGCTTAGGAATTCATATTTTTATTAAAAATTTTAATGACATTTACAAGAAAATAATTTGACAAGTGACAGTTTAGTGGGTAAAATAAATAATTATCCACTCAATAAAGTAATAGCCACGCGGGGGTTATTATTGAGTTTATCTATTTAAAATAAAGCTGGTAATTGTCTTATTATCTGTACGTATTGGATAAAAACAGTTTTTTTACTAACGCAGGTCATCCCAAGAAGAAAGTAATATTTAAGCTAAAAATACTTACTTGGGGGGTTTTTCCTCCTCCTCCTTTTCATTTTTTACATCCATTTTCACTTTTGTGTTAGAACACACGTGGTCGACCAAACTGTTCAACAGCTCGGGCGAAATCTTTTTAATATCGTCAGTTCTTCTTAATTCCGTCATTTTGGCCGCAACATCAGGATGCCTTTGCAGGAAACAATAGTACCATTTTGTACCTGATACAGAAAATAGTATATTATGCACCTAGTATGCGAACTAAGTCTTTACTGACTGAAGTTTTTTTGCTGAGACGGAGTCGAGGCAAAAAATCAGTCGAGAACATTTAAGACAGTTCGCATACGTGGTTAATCAGTTAAAAATTAAGTTTGGACTTAAATTATTTTGACATAGCTGTCAGTTTAACAAATAAGTTGAAAAAAGTTAGTGGTTATCTCAATTTTTTTTTTAAATGTGTAGTTAATGCAAATTTGTATGTATGTACTAACCGGCCATCTTTAATTTTCTATTAAAAGTATGTTTATAGTTGTTCTTTTCCGCAATATCGTAGGCCAGTTTCCTAAAATCGTTGATCCGGACGCAAATTTCCTGCGGATTCAATTTTAAAATGCACTCGACGATTTTGGCTTCGACGTCGTATGGCAAAGTGGTTGAATAGTAGTCGGTGTCGCCCTCTAGGTGTCGCTTAAACGTTCGTTTCGAAATGTTGAATGTTTCGCATACCTTCTTCATTGTCATTTCTTTACTTTTGTAGGCTTCTATCGCTTGTTTTAAAGTGTCAGCTTCAAATCTACCCCGCCTATCACTAAAATAAGAAATAAAGAATGCTAAAAACATTTTTTAAAAAATAAATAAAATTCAAGAAAATTAAAAAAACTGCTGTCATAAGAATAACTAGATGAAACGTTGCAAGCGCCCTGTCAAAACATCGGCACTATTGTACACTAGAGCCATCTAGTTTGCAAATTTCAACCTAGGTGTTTTATTTGATTTTAAATTCTGTATCTTTAAAACATTATATTTTAGCAAAAAACTGTTTATAACATTTTTTATAGGGCTTAAAAAGAGCTTTTATTTAAAATATAATTTTTTGAAATCGGGTTATAAATATGTGAGATATGTTAAAAAACCTTTTACTGCTTTAAACGCCAATATCTCGAAAACAATGCGTTATAGGAAAACGTTGTTTATAAACTTTTTAGACCAATTTAAAATTATCTTTTATATAAGTGCTAAATTAACCAAATACAATAATAATTGCCTTAATTATAAACAAAAAACGCTAAAAATAGGAGTTTTACCCTATTTTTACCACCTTACCCCCAAAATCTAATCAGCTCTTCGGAATACGATAAGAAACAATATGCAAAAAACCGCAAGTCGATATTTCATGTAGAAATGGAGTTAGAGAGTTTACACCCAGACAGACAGACGGACGCAAATTTTTTTTTTACTGTTTAGACTCTAAAACGTCGAGAAATGTGAAAAAAACGTGGTCATTTTGACTTTTCGGCGAAGATTTCAATACATCGGCACTTTTAGTAGCACTAAGTGCCGATGTAATTAATTAATGCCAAACTTTTTTTTTTTCAAAAAAAATTTAAAACTTGCAACCTTTTTTTAATAGTTTTTTACATATAAAACATCGAGAAACGCAAAAATTTGTCAATTTGGTAAAAGTAAAAATAAAAAAAAAAAATTAAAGGATAAAATAAAAAATATTTTGTTTGTCCTAAATATTTAGTTCTTAAAAAAAACTCAGTTCAGTTAAGAAAGAATCTTACCCATATTCAGGTTCAGGATCAGAATCTGAATCATCATCTTTTCCTTTTTTATTTTTTACTTTTCTAGTTTTTCTCTTGGTTTTATATTTTCCTCTTTTCCTTCTTTTTTCTTCTTTTTCACTGTCTTCTTCCAGTTCACTTTCTTCTTCTTTATAACTCTCATCTTTTTCACTCTCTTGTTCTTCTTCATTCTCTTCGTCTTCTTTTATATACTCTTCTTCTTTAATATTTGCATGTTTTGCATTTCCTTCTTTTTCTTCTTTACACACTACTTCCAGATAATCACTGATTGAATTGTCTTCCTCTGTCTCAGGGTTACTGTCGGATGACTCTGTATCCATTTTATCCTAAAATTACAAAACCGTTTATGTCATGTAGCTATGGTCTGTTTTTTCAAGCAAGATAGTAAATTAAAAATCGCACAGTAAATATTTTTACAACAGGTTTGAATAGTATATGTTTGTGTATAGAATATAGTTATGTTTTTAAAAAATAAACTACACAGTATATTCGCACATCCAATATTCGAATCATGAGAAAGAGAGAAAGAATAAGGTTTGCCATGGAACCTGTAACCATACCAACCTGGTGAATAACAAAATTAGAATGACTTGATCAAACATTAGGTAAATGTGATTTAAATAACCACATTTACATATACCTGCTAACTACCATAGTTATAAATCCAGATAGCAGTCGGGCTTTTTCTATCAGGTTGTTTTAGAGAGAGATTTATACAGGAGTTATAACTATGGTAGTTAGCGGGTACATGTAAACATGGTTATTGTTAGAAGCCTAAAGTTAGGGTCCAACATATAAATAACATTTATCTAATGTTTGGTGAAACTCTAACATTATATTGATATTGTTTTAACATTAGACCCAAATATTAGGCATCCAACATTCAAATCCCATTCATCTGATGTTACTTCGAATCATTTTAAGATTATTTATCACCAGCTTAGTAATATTTGATTGGTTTTGAGAAAATTTGGCACAGCTGTACTTTAATTTGTAGCTTAACATGTATGGTGATTGTTTACTGTGTATATACCTGTAGCATACATTTGCCAAAACAAAATTTCTTCACATACTCAAGATCTATATTTTTCTAAAAAAACTGTTTGTCGAAAGGACCTACCAATTACCCAGTAAAATTGATAGCACTCGCAATATACCTATCAACATTTGATATATTTTTACCAATAATATCAATTATTTTTCATGCCATACTTGATACACGTATAAATGGCCTAGGTATTATAGGCCTATCTTTCATCTTTTGAAGGAGCTTATATTTTTTTTTCAACAGCCTTTTTCAATAATTTTTTTGTATATTTATAGCTGGATATGATTTATCAGATTTAAATAAGAAAATTTGACGTTTAACTCACCATTTGTCAACCAAACTTCAATAATATTCACATAAAATAAACAAACATTAACTTTAAACGTCAAATGCACAAATTACCAAAGAATCGCAAAAAAAATTACTGTTGTTAACAACACTACAGATTCCTTTTATAAGTAGGAACTTCATTTGCTAGGTGACGCCACATGTATCATTCTGAAAGTATAAAGCTTTGAAGAAAGCTCGTTTTGGTCAAACAAGATTTTCTAATGAATTTTCTAGAAAATAAAGAAAATTTCATCGGAAATTTAATTTTCTATATAATTCTGGATGGACTCATATTTTGGAAATAAAACAAGCACAAGAAAGACACTTTCCAGCAAGTTTTCCACACCATTTTTCTTACGTCCACACAACAGGTACCGCGCTGCTAGTGTTCTGTGACCGCTGCCAATAAAACGATACTACAGTAAAAGTTCGACAAACTGCAGTTTTATTCCCATGAAATTTGGAAACAACCAAATTTATTAAAATTGATGCAATAATCTATTAATTAATAAAACTAATGATTGATTATTGTATTTTCATTGGTCATGCGCCAATGTGCCAAATTTCACGTTTCTAGATATAAGGAAAATAACGAAAAAATCGATCACAAGATTTTACTAACAAAATACTCTTTTATGGCAGATTCGGCTCGACCTGGTAAAAAATAAGCACTCTCGTGCACTAAAAACTAGGTTCGCGTACTCGGTGCGTAATGTAGTATTTTAAGTGTTACTAATTTTTATTTTCCAAATTTCACTGTTCTAGTTTAACGAGAAATAAGTATGTAAAAATAAGAAGGAAGTGAAAAATACTTTTTTAACGCTTTTTCTATATTAAAAATTCGACAAACTGCTATTTCCGTCAAATCTTTTCTAAGAAAAATTTGGAAATAGGTAACCAATGTTTACGCCTTCGCCAAAATTGTAAATTTTAAATATTTAAGAAGTAAGTGAAAAACCGACCTGAAGATTTAGCTTAAGCTAACAAGAAAGTAAAAATTACTCTTTTAACGTACAATGCTATTTTTCATGTCGATTTAACTCTGATTCTAGTTAAACAAGATGAATTAGGTCAAAAGGAATCCAATATTGGATATGTGCTGTTCATGACCACTATGTTTACACGTGCACAAACAAAGCTTACTACCTATGCATATGCCCAGATAGCACAAAGTGATACTATCCATACTACATCCAATGGACTTTTGTGTTCATGGACGGCTGTATGTCCATAGGATGCCCATTTTTTTCTCTATGAACGTCCAATGGACATCCGTTCAGAGTCCAGATGACACAACTGTGGACTTCAATCCATAAGGTGTCCGTTCAAACCATCCATCCAGCATCCATAGGACTTGCTTTTTTGCTTACTTAACTGGTTTTTGCGAGTGTGAAAAACTGTTATTTAACTTGGAATGTTTGTTGTTGGGGGCTGTCCATATATTACGTAACGCAAATTGTACCAAAATACATACACTTCATACCCCATTTCTGGTGTTATTAAAGGATGTAGAGATTTCATATTTTGGCTACCCCCCTACAGCCTTTAATAACGCAAGAACCGGGGTATGAAGTGTATGAATTTCCCCTTCCCCTAATCCCCTTGTTTGTTTGTTTGTTTGTTTAGGGAAAATCTGCCAAAGGCAGATAATTTAAAACTAAAATTAGGTTACATACTCATCCAGTGATAATCAAATTTTAAAATAAATTTTACATCCCCCCTTATCTTCCCATCACCCCCCCCCCCCCTACGCGTATAAGGCTAAGTTTACCCACTCGCTGTTTCACCCACTTAGAATAAACGTAGAGCTGAAATTATGCGCGTAAAATGGACACTGAATGGACGTCCACTAATAGTCGTACAAAGAATGTAATTATATGGACGTACACAGTACATCCATTATTAGTCCGTGGACTAATGTACTTAAAAGGTATCTAAAATGGACGTCCATTGAACGACCGGTGCTATATGGGTGTCTATGTACCTATGTTAAAAGTTCGACACACAGCTATTATTTTGAAATCTTCTATAAGAATAACTTGGAAATAAGAAACACCTGTTAGCGCTTTCACCAAAATTGCAAATAAAAAAAATTAAATTAATTAAAATTGATACAATTAATGATTAATTAATGAAACTAATGATTTATAATTGTATTGTCATAGGAAATTCGTTATTATGCCAAATTTCATGGTGCTAGTCATACCAGAAATAGGTGAAAAACGATTACAATTATTTACCTTTCTAAAAAGAAAAGGAAAAATCGATCGAAAAATACTTTTTTTTGCAGATATGGTCTTTTATTTACCCTTAACTGGGTTATGGCTGCTTTTAAGTAAATTAGGCAACCTGAAAACCCATTTAACTGACAAAAGTGATGAATTGGAACTAAAGTAACACAATGTGCTATTGGTTACCAATGTGTACGTGTACAAACAAAGCTTACTATATTAAAAGTTCAACACACTGCCATTCTCGTGAAATCTTCTACAATATAAGCTTATATCGTCGGCTTACAAGTAAAGAGCACTAAGTCCAAAAACATGGTTTTGAGATATTGACAAATTTAACTTTCGCTGTTGTTTTTTAATGTGTGTAATAATTGTTACAAAAATGCACGTTTCGCCAAACAAACACTAAGTCGCTTAGTGCAGAAACATTTAAAATAATCTACAATTAAAACGCACTAAGTGCACTAAGTGACAGTGCCTATTGCCAGATAAAATTTTATTCAAAATCAAACTGGTGCGTTTTGTTTAGTGGGTAACTTTCTTGGCAGTCCACCTAGAAGTTAGTTCGGTTTACCTGTACATAGATCATCAAAAATTAATTACAGTACCATAAAAATCCCATTTTTGCAAAAAAGTGACTTAGTGCCTTTTACTTGTAAGCCGACGATATACTAGTATACCATATATACTCTTATACCATATCTGCAATAAAACAGTATTTTTCGATCGATTTTTCGTTTTCTTATTATAAAGGTAAAATATTGTTATCGTTTTCTTGTCTATTTCTACTGCTACTAGAACCATGAAATTTGGCGTGATAACGAATTTCCGATGACAATACAATAAACAATTATCAGTTTCATTAATTGATCATTAATTAAATCAATTTTAATTAATTTTAATTTTTTTATTTGCAATTTTGGTGAAGGCGCTACCAAAATTGCAAATAAAAAAAATTTAAATTAATTAAAATTGGTTCAAATTATGATTAATTAATAAAACTAATGATTGTTTATTGTATTGTCATCGGAAATTCGTTATTACGCCAAATTTCATGGTTCTAGTAGCAGTAGAAATAGACAAGAAAACGATTACAATATTTTACCTTTATAACAAGAAAAGGAAAAATCGATCGAAAAATACTGTTTTATTGCAGATATGGTCTTTTATTTACCCTTAACTTGGTTATGGCCGCTTTTAAGTAAATTAGGTCCCCTGAAAACCCATTTAACTGACAAAAGTGATGAATTGGGACGAAAGTGACCCAATGTGCTATTGTGGGTACACGTGCACCAATTTCCGCCCACACGCCACGTAACACAGACCTCGATGCACGAGGCTTCAGATAATCAGGCCAAGGGGTAACTGCGTACTTCTGCACCAGGTGCGGCAATGGCCGTAACGTGGGGTAGTATAGTCCGAGAATTTTGCAAGAAAATTTAAAGCGCACTTATTAGTAGAGGTGTGCGCCGACCAGTGTTTGATCGGCGGCGGCGTTTTGCCAAATTTTGGTCGGCGGGCGGCGCGTCATTCATCGGCGGCGGCGTGACCGGCGCGCCGACCTATTAAAAAAAAGTAATTTTTTCTGAGAAACTTTCATTAATCGGAATTTTCTTTCAGCTTTTTTCGATCTTTTTAAAAGTTTAACCGTATAACTTTCCCCTCATGGAACTTGATTTTTCCTGAAAACTTCAAGTCGATCGGATTATTCGTTCTTGAGATATCGTGTGACACGATTCGTGTCTACAAAAATCGTGACATCGAACGGACAGACAGATAGACGGACGGACATTTTCAAAGTTTCTTATTTTTTCATGAAACATATTTGTATGATACAAATTTTATAAAATAATTATTTGTCTAGAACGTTTTTTGGCGATTTTGGGAAATTCGAAACTACCGTATTATACTATTCTAGCGCAAGCACTGTGAATAGTATACACCAAATATAGATGCAAGTCGCTTGCATAACAACTTTACGCCACGATATTTCAAGAACGCTTTGACATAGAGACTTGAAATTTTAGACAAATATTTTCTACCACTTTGTTCTGCAAGCGACTTGCATCTATATTTTGTGTATATAATGTTTTGATGTTATTTTGTACAGTTACTAATAAATCTATAAAAAAACTTTTATTGTAATATTATAATATAGTATCTAAACTATTAAAAAAATATTAGTTACGTTTGGTTGAATTTCTTCCACCCTAATGCCAGTGTTCGTTGTTTTTGTTTTTTTTTGCATGTTAAGTTAACATTTTTAAGCACTAAAAATGTTTTTAATTACCAGGGGCATAAGTAGTTCACATAAAAGCTGACTCCCTGGCCTATTTTATGTTTTATTGCATTTACTAAACACTGACTGTTTATAAACGGTATCTAAGGATTATTGTTAAAAACCTGCATAATTCAGTTTTGTTGTTTATTTATATATGTTAAATATTTACTTACTTTTGTTGATTACCTATTTTAGCTAGAATTAAACTAGTTTAATTAGAACGAACTCGCTACTCACATCAGGTTGGACTAATCGTTTCAAGGTTATGCAAGGGCCGTTTGATTCACCGAGCTTAGTTCTATCTCTTTCTAACTCTTTAATTAGAAAGAGAGAGAACTATACTTGGAGGGCCGGTGCCTCAACTTAAACAGCCAATGACTTGCGCATCGCTTAGCGCACGTTGTCTAGAATAGGCTGGCAAAAAATGTCTTGAATAAAAACTTTTGATAAATATTAATAGCTAATTTTGAATTTTGTTGCTTCATTTTAAGGTCGGCGCGCCGCCGACTGACCCTATATTAGGCGGCGGCGGCGTGATCAGTCACGCCGACCAAGTTTGATCCGCGGCGTCAGTCGGCGGCGGCGGCGCGGCGCGGCGGCGCACACCTCTACTTATTAGGTACTTATTGCGCACTTATTAGGTACTTACTGCGCACTACTTTTATCTAAAAGTCACGAGTTTAAACTACGAGTTTTATCCATGCACAAGCAGTTTTCTTAAATCAAATTTTACTACCCAATAAACCTTGAGATTCTCACATTTTTCGATGATACTCGCACGCTTGTGGGAGGCTCGGGAGGCTCCCATATATGTCATATACGCTGCCTGGCGGGAGTATTACAAGTGATAACAAAATGTTGTATTTTAGGTTCAACTACAGGCGTTTTTTAATAGTTTTTTATACCCAGATAGCACAGGTTTATACAATAGATATCCCCAGAATATCCGTTTTGGGAGTTCCGACATCCCTAGGATATACGATTTCGTCTATAGATATCCGTAGGACATCCTCAGGATATACTTTGTTACTAAACGGGAAGCAGAGCGACTTTCGAACCGTAAATCCCGGAGATATAATATATGGACATATATGTCCTGAGGATATACTGTACGTCTGTCCTAAAGATAGCTACAAATTATGTACAACTGTTTGATAGCCACTTATCTACGAAATATATTTCCTTTTTCATCATAAATTTCACTACGATTTACCTTTGCAAAGGCCAATGGGCTCGTCCATAAAAAATTTAATGCACTTAAGACGGACGGAGTATTACCCCTCCCTCAGGGAGAAAACAAAACACGCAAAAAATAGGAGTTTTGCCACATTCTTACCCCCTTACCCCAATAGTTTACCCCCAAAATCTAATCAGCTCTTCGAAATATGATAAGAAAGAATATGCAAAAAACCGCTTGACGATATCTTTTTTAGAAATGGAGTTAGCGAGTTTACACCCAGACAGACAGACGGACGCAAAATTGTTTTTACTCATTTCGAAACGTCGAGAAATATGAAAAAAACATGGTCATAGATTTTGACTTTTCGGCGAAGATTTTAATACATCGGCACTTTTAGTAGAACCTACTAAGTGCCGATGTAATAATAACTGTGGAAAAAACTTACACACATAAACAGACCACAAACACCGACATCCGCCATTAAAGTCACGAAAAATGCGGTAAATTTAAAACAATGAAGAAAAAGCCATCGTAGGATATTCCAGGCATATCGGAAAGGACATTCACGAGAAATCCAGTCTGGACGTCCCTAGGATGTACGAAGTACATACCGTATATCCTTGGGATATAATGGGAGTATATCCTCAGGACATACCTTTTGTGATATCCTTGGGATATACGACTAATGTCCCGGGATATGAAACATTGGGAGGACATTGAGAGGATATCAGGGGGGTATTGTGTGCTATATGGGTAGGAAATTTTGTTCCATAATTTACAGCCTACGCAATTACGATCCTTTCTCTACCTGGTGCAAAACGTGGTAGTTGTGTCTATGACGTAGGTTTTCTCTTTGCCTAATCCATAATTCAACCGCGTTTACCAGACTAGACGAGATAGAATTTTCTAGACTTTGTTGCATTTCCATACCGGAAAAATTTCCAATCTAAATTTTAATGATTTTTTCAAAAAAAAATATGCTTTTTAAATTTTTGTTAAATTTTCGAGATTTTTCTTGAAGGAAAAACATATTTAAAACGCCTAATGGCGTAGGCCTGATGGCGTAGGCCCCAGGTAATCCTCCCCCTTTCCCCCCTGAATCCGGGCCTGCCTCTATTATAAAGTCACCTATACAGTTTTTGGTGACATTTTTGTCATACCTACTATGCTTGCTCGAAGACACCTGTGTGGCGCTTTCGCCAAAATTGTAAACGTGAAATATTTAAAAATAAGGTGGGTGAGCCAATTATTGCCCTGTTCCTAATATTGTCACCCTCTCTGAAACTAGTTTGTGCTCTGTGTCCTAGATGGCACTGGCAGTATATCTGTTATATCGAAAAGATGCCTGTAAATGTGATGTATCTGTATCCAGTTGGTAATGGCGTACACAACAACGCAGTTCGTGTTTCGTGCTCTTCCACTATAAAAACTTGTAAAATTGGTGACTGTCGCAAGCTGGCTAGCATCGATTATTGCAGGACACACATGCACTTTCTTGGCCCATATTGTGTTTTAGTCAATAAAGAAGCGAAAAGGTGATTTTTTGAGATTGTTGTCTAAGTAGTTGTGTTCCTAATATCGCCATTCGAAATAGTTCACAACAAAAAAAAATACAACAACAAAAAGCAATAAGAAAATAAAGTAACTACGAAATTTATTATTGTATTGTCATAGGAAATTCGTTATTATGCCAAATTTCATGGTGCTAGTCATACCAGAAATAGGTGAAAAACGATTACAATATTTTACCTTTCTAAGGGCCACTTGCACCAAATTTTGGTACGGGATTAACTCAGCTAAACCGATTTTAAGTTAAAAATGCTGCGTTCTGATTGGCCATCCGTCAATTTAATCCAAGTTTAAAGTTAAACCATCATTGGTGCAAGTGGCCCTAAAAAGAAAAGGAAAAATCGATCGAAAAATACTTTTTTTTTGCAGATATGGTCTTTTATTTTGCCTTAACTGGGTTATGGCTGCTTTTAAGTAAATTAGGCAACCTGAAAACCCATTTAACTGACAAAAGTGATGAATTGGAACTAAAGTAACACAATGTGCTATTGGTTACCAATGTGTTTACACGTGTACAAACAAAGCTTACTATATTAAAAGTTCAACACACTGCCATTCTCGTGAAATCTTCTACAATATAAGCTTATATCGTCGGCTTACAAGTAAAGAGCACTAAGTCCAAAAACATGGTTTTGAGATATTGACAAATTTAACTTTCGCTGTTGTTTTTTAATTTTTGTAATAATTGTTACAAAAATGCACGTTTCGCCAAACAAACACTAAGTCGCTTAGTGCCTATTGCCAGATAAAATTTTATTCAAAATCAAACTGGTGCGTTTTGTTTAGTGGGTAACTTTCTTGG
>OY294051.1:3731117-3866735 GCA_958510825.1 Brachypterus glaber | reverse complement strand
GTCCGATATGCCACTAATATTTTCCTTTCATAATTATTTACAGACATAAAAATTCTTTCTTATAAAAATTTATTATTTCTTTATTGAACAGCTTTATAAACCTGTGGTCGCTTATATTACGTAAATATTTAGAAAAATATATTTAAAAATTTAAATTTCTTACCAGAATTAATTCCAAAAGGAATTTGTGAGTTTTGATCTTGGACTCCCCAGCATACTCGGTGTTAAACGGAGTCCTTTGATTGGTTCGGTCTTTGCTTTGGTGTACGAGTTCGGCTTTAGGATCGGTCGATCTCGACTATTGCCGGGTATGTACAGTGCCGGATCGAATAATGGTACAAATATTCTAGCGTGTGCTCATATCAGGGCCGCATTCTAACGGACTGTCAAGGTACCGCTCAAGAATTACGTAACAGTTAATAGTATATTAAAGTACTAGTTTCATAACATACGTTTTTAGCGCTCAGTACAAGTTTAGAAAACGAGCCGCTTGCGGCGAGTTTTCTAAAATACTAGTGCGCTAAAAACGTGTTATGAAACGAGTGCTTTATACAATTTTTTCTATTTTGCTCTAAAACTTAAAAAATTACATTTAAATTGATGACTGCAGTCATAAATCATGATTTAGAGATTATTGTAATATTACAGTGATCTCTGTGAAAAAATAAATTAAGTTTATGTAAATTCGATGTAAATTTACATTAAATCAGGTATACACTATACATAGTGTATGTATATTTACAGTGGCTGCGTTCAATGGAAACAGAAAAGCTTATCGAAAGCTGTCAAATCACTACCCAGGTAGCAAGGGATGTTATATATATACAAGAAATTAACATCACTTTTGGGTGTATTTTTAAACTAAATCATAACATCACATAATATTGAAAAATAACATGTATTTAGCATCACATTTGCAACGTAACACGCGAGACATGTCCAAACCTAGCGAAATGTGAATATATCGCATGTCACATATTAACGTGACTTTCACGTGAATGTCATGTTATTTTGCTTCTCACCGACGTTCGAATCAAAAAAATCGATATAAGATGATGTTGATAGAGTAAATTATTATAAGGAAATTGTATACACATTATACGATTTCCAATGGATAGGGGACTCTGCCGGGCTTCTCAAGACCACGGACACGGATTATATTCTCCGCTTAATCTGCAATTTCGTATTTAGAATCTATCTGTTTCAATCTGTGATTGTTTCAATTACTGATTAATTTTAAATCCGATTTATTTTATAGGGTTATAGCGGTTTTAATGGTTTTAATTTAGAAAAAGCTAATATCCTAAAATATTTAAATATTAAAGTACCAGTAACGGCATCCATAATATGATGTCACAAACACGTTATTTTCGGGATGTCATTGTGTGATATTATTAGGGGCGGACTTAGGACATCCCCACCATGCTACATTCTTGTTAAATGAGACTACAATCTTAACATCACATGTCACATATTAACGTGACTTTCACGTGAATGTCATGTTATTTTGCTACCTGGGTAGTTACACTTTTCGCCCGGCCAAGTAAATATTGCATTTGTTCAACAAAGAACAAATACAGAATTTGTTTGGTTGGGTGGAAGTGGGAGTGTATGTATGTCTTCTATCCTTTTTGGGTAGAACTTTTGTCCCTGTCTAATCTAACGGGAGAAATCTCCATTCACTGTCACTAATTTGCAGTATTCGGCGTAAACACAGAAACATAGGCTTACGGAATAATTTTGCCGAATTATGAGGGAAATTTTTATAAATCGAAAAATTTGACGACTAATTTGTTACCCACAACAATATTAACTATACGTATTAACTATACATAAGTACGTATATATATCGGTGTTTTTCAAAGAAAAAAACGACATCGATTTTTATCTTTTAAGAATACCTACGAAAGATTTTAATTTTTATTTGTCGATAACTTTTTTTCCCACCTTACTCGTTTAAATGGAATCAAGATAAATGAAATAAAAATGTAAATATTTAAAACCTCGCCTCAACGCTAGAGTCGACGCGGAGCCTATGCGAGGACTGGAAATTCGCCGACTACTGCTGATTTGTTTGCTTGCACTTCTTTAAGCCAAACCTATTTTTGCTGATTGCTTACGGTAATTTATAAACTGCCCCCAATCGCAAATAAAAATCTTATTAAAACATCCGTCCTTCTGATCTGAGATTAGCACCAATGATGGATTAACTTTAAACTTTGATTAAATTGACGGTGGACCAATCGGAATGCATAGTTTTTAACTTAAACTCGGTTTAGTCGGGATAATCTCCGTTTAAGAGTTGGTGCAAGTGGTTCTAATTAAGTAGGATTTTCGTTCTAAATGGTAGTCACACCTGAAGCCTTTTAGATCCACCCAAACAAACCCACGCTGTTTTGTTTTTGCCGAGTAAATTTCCTTGACTGTACATGCGTGACGCTTTTACTTGTCCCTCTGTTATTGAATACTACGAATCAGCGCATGCGCCGTTCTTGTTTACAACTATACCCGTCCGCAGTGTAGCACCGACGTACGGGAGAACAGAGAGGAAGGTAAAAAGAATGGGTGTGAGAGAGACGGGGTCACGGAGGCTAGTTGGAGGCCAGACAGAGTTTTCGTCAGACGTCTGTGCGACCTCGCTTCCAAGCAAAATGGATGAAATAGTAATACACACAGTGAGTACAACGCTTAATGTCCAAACACGGTTACAGATTGAGCTGTATTTGTTTACATGTGAAGTGTTGATTGTAAATCTTGTGAATTGGTGAAGTTAAATGTGAAACTATGATTGGCACAGTGTGCTGTGAAATGCGGTGAAAAGTTTCGAGTTGTTTTTGGGATGTTTCACTGTCTAGGTATTTGCAGACCTTTCGCTAACGTTGACCTGGAATGTGTTGTTTTGATTGCGAATAAAGAATTGTGCCTTCAGTGCAACCAAGTGAACAAACCGTAGTTATTGTGTTCTGATTAAATACGCAGTTAACTTCCATGTGAACTTAAGACGAAGAACGTTTCAACATGTCAGTGAAAAGTTGCAACTCGGACCCCTGCCCCGAGAAAGGGTACATAGTTCGTAGTGGCTACTTGAAAAAATTGAAAACCTCGAAGAAAAAGTGGTTCGTCTTGCGGGCGGAAACTGCGGAATCTTCGGCGCGTTTGGAGTACTACGACACGGAAAAAAAATTCAATAGCGGCCAAGCGGCAAAACGTAGTATCCCGTTGAAGACTTGCTTCAATATTAACAAACGCCGCGACACGAAATCAAAACATGTCATTGCCCTCTATACCAAAGATGATTGTTTTTGCCTAGTGCTTGACTCGGAGGAAGAGTTAGACAGCTGGCTGAAGGCGCTTCTTTCTCTCCAGCATGGTGAAGAAACTACGGACGGGGAGGTTCCCAAACCGACTTTCGGTAAGTCCATTGCTCCCATTTTTTCTAAAACGAAAAAAAACGTACACACTTTTTTGTTTATATTTGCTTTAATGAATTTTTATAAGTAGGTACAGTGAGTTTCAAAACAAATGAAAACTTGACAGATAAAAATTGTCATTTTTAAAATGGTTTAAGCTAGACTTACATTATGCAGGTTTGGCGACATACAAGTTAAGATAAAGATGAAAAACAATATCCGACTTTGATTGGTTAATTTCTATTATTATTCTATTCTAAAATTTATTGGCTTTGAGAATTCAGGTCATTTTATCCAGAAACAAGTAGGTATTATTAGGGGTCGTCCATAAAATACGTCACGCAAATTGACTAAAATTCATACACTTCATAGCCCGTTTCTCGCGTTATTAAAGTCTGTAGATATTTTATATTTTGGCTACCCCCCTAACACCCAATGTAAATTTCATGCTGTGCAAGAGCCAGGCAAGAAGAAACTGTCAAATGCGCTGAAAATAGGTTATTTGCGCAAACGATACGTATAAATTAAAAAATAGGTTAACTTGACTTGCAAGACGACGTTCATTGTAAAATGGTACAAGTTTTTCTGAAAAAGTTTTTCATACAGTTCACAGAACTTGTTTTTAGTAAAGTTCCTGAATTTTTGACGTATGAAGATCAAAAACGGTCAAATATGACATATACACGGAAAAAAAAATTATAGCTAGGAGCGCTATAACACACGTACCAAGCAAATTATAATCGCTTATTATATAAATACAAGGCTTTCTCTTACAATTATGGCAGTCAGTGTAAAAATTTATATGAAATACTTTAATTGTTTAGTGAATAATAAAATATAACAAATAGTATGGCATTTATAGCTTAAATAGATTTAATTATTGTCCGTGCTAATAATTTTTATAATATAATAAAATTTCTGTAAATTTATAATAGTGCCTGTAATAAATATAATCGTGTCTGTAATATATATAATCGTTTCCAATTTATTTTTAACATTATTAGTTATTGTGTCCCTTATAATCTATAGCTTAAATCACTATAATTTGCCACTGTTACCAAATATCTTATAATGTATAGCGCAGAGCCCACTAATTTCTTTCCGTGTAGTTCCTTCAGAGTTGAGCAACATAACTTTCGTCGGTTGCCACTGACAACCCAGTTTTGTAAGTATAGGTATGGGTCTACCAAATTAATTCTCAAAATTTATCTGGAATAAAAATAGCAAGGCTAAGGGATATTTTTTTATAAAACAAGAAAAAGTAAATATTTTTTTAACTGTCACGGTTCACAGAATAAATTACTGAAACTCGTGAAAATGGTCGCTGTTATATTATCTAAATAAAAAAACTATGTAAAAAGTTACTTGGCGCAATTGAGAATGTGATGTAGTAACTTATGGAGAGCCCCCAACAATACCAAGTCGAAAACAACAGTCTACGAGAAGTTTGGACCTTCAAGTTCTTGTCTCAAAAATTATTTAATAACAAACTTATAAAATGATTCAGAAAGGAAGTACCTAGGTATCGCCAGGTACCTAACCTATTTTTCTGGGAATTTTTTTCATAAAAAGTTATGATTTAGGTGACATATATTTCGAAAATAGCTCTTATTGAAGTAAAGGGACAGTTACCGATTACTTAACACTAAAATTTGCCTTTTTAGACCTTCTCCGTATAAAATTACACGGCTGGAACGCTTCAGGGTACCCGCAGGGTGTAACTTCCCAAGTTTGGGGGTACTTGAGTACCCAAATATCAACGAAAAACGTTAATTTAACTTTGAACAATTTTTTATGAAAGAAAATTTGAATAAAAATAGGTGAAACCGTATTTTGTGTATTGTAGAGGGTTTCTAAACTATTTTATGGTGTTACTTCAATACATAAGGGTCTTAAAAGCCTACATACAATTTAAAGTGTAGGTTTTACCCCAATTTTAACCGTAAATACCCCTAGTAATTGCACCCACAGCGCATTTCATTCGAGTGTTATTTAGTAGGCCAGCATGTAATAACAATCAGGCAGGCATGCTAGAGTTATGTGTTACCTACGTCAGGTCTTGTTTTGACTAGGTAGTAGGCCATGTTGCGAAAACAATGCTGCATGGATTCCAGCGCTTGCTAGAATATGCTTTCGACGAATTATTACCAACAAAACAAAATCATTATTGCTTTCCCCCAGATCAAAGCTAAAACGCCATTTCTGTTGCCTTTAAATTATAATTCTTTTGGTTACTGGCTTATCGTACGACAAAATTGTGGTAGGTGGTTTGCCCTAGAGACCGATTTTTACATAAACTAGATGAAACGTTGCAGGCACCCTGTCAAAACATCGGCACTATTGTACACTAGAGCCATCTAGTTCGCAAATTTCAAACTAGGTGTTTTGTTTGATTTTAAATTCTGTATCTTTAAAACATTATATTCTAGCAAAAAACTGTATATAACATTTTTTATAGGGCTTAAAAAGAGCTTTTATTTAAAATATAATTTTTTGAAATCGGGTTATAAATATGTGAGATATGATAAAAAACCTTTTACTGCTTTAAACGCCAATATCTCGAAAACAATGCGTTTTAGGAAAACGTTGTTTATAACCTTTTTTGACCAATTTAAAATTATCTTTTATATAAGTGCTAAATTAACCAAATACAATAATAATTGCCTTAATTATAAACAAAAAAACGCTAAAAATAGGAGTTTTACCCTATTTTTACCCCCTTACTCCCAATCGTTTACCCCAAAATCTAATCAGCTCTTCGGAATACGATAAGAAACAATATGCAAAAAACCGCAAGTCGATATCTCATGTAGAAATGGAGTTAGAGTTTACACCCAGACAGACAGACGGACGCAATTTTTTTTTTTACTGATTTCGACTCAGAATGGTCTAAAACGTCGAGAAATGTGAAAAAAACGTGGTCAAAGATTTTGACTTTTCGGCGAAGATTTCAATACATCGGCACTCTTAGTAGCATTAAGTGCCGATGTAAATATAAAAAATTAAAAATGGTTAACCGGCTGTGGTGGAATAAGAAATGGGGCTTAAGAAATTAAATATTATATTTAGGTTCAGAAAACACTCAATACCCAACGTTTACAAAAATATTTTTTCTACGATCTAATAGAAAAAACATTTTTACAAAAAAAAAGCAAGTTTTCAGACTTTAAAATAACCCATTTCTTGTATTTTACTTTTCTGCTCGTTGCCATTTTGTATCAAAAAAATTTGTACCAACGTAAATTGTCAAAAAATCTACAGACAAAATTGCTTGGGGCAAAAAAGTGACATTGTCCCCCCCATTTTGCACGTCCCTGGTTAAAATTACTAAATATAAATTACATAAAATGATAACCTTTATCAATGTTAAGGCATGTGCGAAATAGTATAAAGTACTAGTTTCATCACATACGTTTTTAGCGCACGAGTACAAGTTTAGAAAACGAGCCACTTGCGGCGAGTTTTCTAAAGTACTAGTGCGCTAAAAACGAATTATGAAAGTGCTTTATACAATTTTTTCTATTTTGCTCTAAAATTAAAAAAAAAAACTTACATTTAAATTGATGACTGATTTAGGGATTCTTGTTTTGGATTGGCATTACAGTTTACACCATGTTTAAAATTCTAAGAACAAATGATATTTTGATATATTTTATAGTCATCTCTTCTCTTTTTTACTGCAATTAACCAAGCGACAATTTTAACATGGTAAAAATAATCTAAACACAGAATTTTGTAGAAAATTCAACTTTAAAGCGACATTGACATTTGCACGGAAAACGTCAAGCGATAGGCCAGGTCTGTTGCCAACCCAAAAGAACAAAAAGTCCAGACCTCTTATGGGCCTACACGGATAAAAAAATTATAGCTAGGAGCGCTATAACACACATACCAAGCAAATTATAATCGCTTATTATATAAATACAAGGCTTTCTCTTACAATTATGGCAGTCAGTGTAAAAATTTATATGAAATACTTTAATTGTTTAGTGAATAATAAAATATAACAAATAGTATGGCGTTTATAGCTTAAATAGATTTAATTATTGTCCGTGCTAATAATTTTTATAATATAATAAAATTTCTGTAAATTTATAATGGTGCCTGTAATAAATATAATCGTGTCTGTAATATATATAATCGTTTCCAATTTATTTTTAACATTATTAGTTATTGTGTCCCTTATAATCTATAGCTTAAATCACTATAATTTGCCACTGTTACCAAATATCTTATAATGTATAGCGCAGAGCCCACTAATTTCTTTCCGTGTATACGAACACGTAAAATGCGTGTGATTATGAGCTTATAAAAGTCGCAAAATAGAAAAATTCTTTATTGTGGTTCATTGGGTTCCAGAGATATTAAATAAAAACTACTTTTTTACATTTACACTTAGGAGCGTCGCAGCTCCCTTAAAGCTCATTTCCGGACCAACCTTTTTAGTAACTTTTTTTCATATTTTTTAATGAAGAATCACTTCTCAAATTTCCCGAACTTATTTCTGAATAACCCTGTATACAGCCTGTTCCAGAACTCGCGTACCGAAATTTAAGAGGTGATTCTACATCCAAAAATATGAAAAAAAGTTTCTATAAAGGTTGGTCCGGAAATGAGCCCTAAGGGAGCTACGGCCCTTCGAAGATGACGTATTGAACGGGGAACAAAAAAAAGCACCAATAAAATTTTAATGCTGCAGGGTGATTCTTCATTTAAAACTGAGCAAAAAAGTATTATACACCAAAACACCTAAATTTAATATTAAAGGAGTAATAGCCTTTTAAAAAGTAACGTTTTTGGTGGCACAAAATGTTACTTCCTCTTAATTGCATTTTTTTTTATAATGGTTGCTCCTACAGTGTTACACTATATGATATTTTATATGTATTTTTACTCTAGAAATCTATATTTTTTACAACAAATCCAAAAAACATACACATAGAAAAGTTTGGGGCAAAAATGTTTTAAGCCTCATATATTTTGTCCGTCTGGGCACGCCTCTGGATAAATTAAAAAAATAAATTAACATAAACTTATTGCCCTTATTAATACTAGTATGCATGCAAAAGTTCGCCGCTCTAGCTTAAACGGTACCCGAGTTATTAATTAAAAACCTTATTTTTATTACAATTTTAAAGGGCCCTAGATCCCTTAGGGCTCATTTCCGGACCAACCTTTATAGGAACTTTTTTTATATTTTTGGATCTAGAATCACCTCTTAAATTTTGGCATGCCAGTTATGGATCACCCTGTATATCTTCGCGGCTTGTTTTATTCTGTTTACAGTTTAATAGAATTATCAATGCGTTTAATAATAAAACGAATATAAAATTTAATTGGACATAATTATTATATTATAGCCTATATAATATATAGGACTATGCCCACTTACCGGGTGGTCCCTTAAGTTCACCCGTTTTAATTTGTTGTTATTTAAAACAATGATTTTTATGGGAATTTTTGTGCGTTTGCTTAAATTTGCTTTAATTTTCTAAATACGAAATTCCTATAATTAAAAGTTATTTTCCCCAATAATTAACTTGCTGAGAATTGAACCAGTGAAAAAATGTGACAATAAATCTGACATTTCATTGGTCGGCCATCTTTTTTTTTTGCTGATTTTTGTTTGTTATTACATACCAAATACATACCACCCTACATACCCACTTTCAAGTTTCTACGACCTCCCGTTCGAAATATATGAGTTTGACAGGTCGGCCATCTTGTTTTTTTTGTTTTGTTGATTTTTGTTTTTCATTTTACCCCTATATACCGAATTTCAAGTTTCTACGAACTCCAGTTCGAAAAATGTCACTTTGACAGGTCCGCCATCTTATTTTTTTGGTTTTGTTGATTTTCGTTTGTCATTGTACCCCTACTTACCAAATTTCGAGGTTCTACGACCTCCCGTTCGAAAAATGTTAGATAAATGCATAGTCCATTTTTTTTAATATTCTGCGTGCAATATTTTACTTATAATTTTTTTTCTTGGCGAAACCAAAAAATCGACAAAAAGCCACCACTTTTTTAGAAACAGCATGCCTTAAGCTACAATTTGGTGCAAAAAAATCAAAAAAATCCTTTGGATCTTCGGGGAAGTTTTAAACGAAAGTATAAGTATAAGCATAAGCATAAGCTAAAAAATATAAAGATCAATAAAGAAATAGCATAAGAATTAACTACACAAATTCTTTTTTATATATATTATTACTATAAATTATATTGCATAAAATGATGTAAGTCTACAAAAAAAAGAAGGGGAGTTACTACTTCTGCGTAGGAAAATATACCATTTACAAAATGAAAATTTAAACGAAATTTTTAAAATAATTTTAAGTTTGAATCAGTCTCAGACATAAAGTACTCAATATGATATATTAAAGTACTAGTTTCATAACATACGTGTTTAGCGCACGAGTACAAGTTTAGAAAACGAGTCATCTCTTCTTTTTTCACTGCAATTAATCAGTCCACAATGTTAACACGGTAAAAAATAATCTAAACACAAAATTTTGTAAAAAATTAAACTTTAAATCGACATTGACATTTGCACGCAAAACGTCAAGAGATAGGCTTTTGTATGTTGCCAACCCAACAGAAAAAAAAGTAGAGACCTCTTATGGGCCTATAAGAACACGCAAAATGCGTGTGATTATGAGCTTATAAGAGTCGAAAAATAGAAAAAATTTATTTCATATTTATGTTAAACATAGTTTAACTATCCATAATTATAAAGACATAGTTTTTAAGTCTTAGTTTTAAGTCGAATTCCAAAAATGAGGGCTTCTCGGACCATAGTGCACGCTACAAATAAAAGTATTAAGTTTAATGCCACTAAAACACGATGCGCCCTTATCACGTAGGTGTGGATTGAGGTAATTTTTACTATACCTAAAAATATCCTTATGTGGATACAATGGAGCGGAAGGGGTTAGATATTGGCTATTTTTGACAGTACACTAGATCTAGGTCTCAGTTTATCAGTATCTCCTTTTAAAGACAATATGTAATGTGCAATGTTGTACTTGGGCAGGTATATGTGTGCGATAATATAATGTTATGTCAGATGTTCGTTTTGCCTTGGGTATTTTTTGGATATGTTTGTTTTACATATTATGCATTTATCTGGCACTTATAATTTTTACGATTTTATTTTTTATTGACAAAAAATCACATTGTTTTGCATTTAAAAATTTAAAATGTTTTTAATAATAAAATACACAAACATCTTATCAAAATATGTTTATCATAATCATATATGTAATGTTTTAAAAACAAATTTTAATACGGTACGTTGCACAAGTCAATAGTTTTTTATACAGGGCGACCCAAAAAATTCCCAGGTAACAAATACTATAGACGAGGTGTGCAGGGTATCTCGGAGCCCACTGCAGCAACATCTTTGTAATTTTTGAGGAAAAGCCCTAAAAAAAATTGGGCATTCGTATACGTCCAACTTCGTATAACTTAAGTCTACGTCCTGTATTTTTATTTGCTGATTTTTAGGGTTTTTAAAGCTTTTAAGGTATATTTTTCGTTAGAATTGTATTCTCCCTGTTTAAATGGCCGGACTTAGCCCCCCATTATCATTAAAAACACCAAGCAGGAGAAAAACCCGACCTGAACCAAAAAAATAGGTTGTTATGTCTGACGTATAAATAGCTAGCTAGAGATAGGAACTCCCTGTTAGTAACAAAGAGATAGGGACGCTATTATAGACAGGTATTTAAAATTTGGATATCCCAAAAACTTTTTGGCAAAGAGGTACAATAACAGCATTGAAATGGTGGTCCAGTTAGTAAAATAAGTTATACGTAATATAATTATCTTTATTATGCAATATATTTTTCAAAATTGTAAATTTTTCGGGCCCCCGGTAAATGAATACCAACAGTCCGGCGTCTGATTATAAGAGGAAATGAGGAAATTAAAAAATAGGGTTGCCAGTTATTAAAGCTATATTTACGAGACATATCGTACACGAAGCTTCCAAATTTAATCGCCTTGTTTATACATTTTTATTGTTTATATATTTTCACTGATAATTGCCCAAAATTGTAAATATCAATAATGTCCAATGCCATTTGAATTTATAAACAACTTTTTTTATGTTTAAACAAACATTAAAATCAATCTTGAATTTTAATGAATTTCTATTAATGCAAAAATTTTAAGAATATGTAATACGTATTATGTATGTATATAAATTTTAATAGGTTAATGTTTTAAATTATAAAAATCATTAACCTTTATACCATGTTCTTAAAAAAGCAATACAAGATTATATTTCCTTGCAAAAAATAAATTTAGTCGAGGCTGGCTCATGCGACTGTCTAATATTAGACCTATGTAATTGACCAGCTGGTCTGTTACATGCAAGGTAAACCCCGATTTCTCTTTAACTTTTTCAGTAAGAAAAAAACTTTTCTGTGTTACGGAGGAACCACAAAACATTTGAAATCTAGTCGAAAATTACTCCCCAGCGTTAGTCGGTTAAAACCATGTTTTTGTCGGTTAAAACCACAGTTTTTTTTCGGAATAGGTAAAAAATGATGAAGCTGAAGTTTGCAACGTTTTTTTGCATCGAAAATTAAAATAGTATATTAAAGCACTTGTTCCATGTCACGTTTTTAGCGCACGAGTGCGCTAAAAACGTATGTTATGAAACTAATACTTTAATATACTATTTGAATTTTCGATGCAAAAAACGTTGCAAACTTCAGCTTCATAAAAAATGCTAGTTTCCTTTTTTTTTTTAAACCTATTGGTAAATTTGCCAGATAGCAAACGTCTGGTTAACTAAAAAAACAGTGTTATTTTTAACTATTTTACGCCCGGCCGTGTTATTGTCGGTCCTTAAATTTGCCCCATTTTATCTTTTGCTTTAAGCACGCCCTCTGGCCCTGTGACCTAGAGAACCTAGGTGTCATTAGGTCTGTTCTTTGGTGTTGCACTTTCTTGCACCGACGTACACTTTTCGTCTAACCAAATAAGTACTGTATTTGTGCCCTAATTTTTAAACATGGCAAAATTTGTTCGACTGCAAAGTGCAAGAAAGTGCAACACCAACGAACAGACCTATTTTGACGTCAAAACTCGCATCTAGGTATTCTATTCTTATTATATAAGTTTTTTAACACAAAAAAAATATAATTCGTTCTTATCGAGAGTTCGTGTCCATAAAAAACGTGACAACGGACGGACGGACGGACTTTTTCAGTTTATTTTTTATGAAACACATTTGTACCCAAGAATTTTTCGTCCAGGACGCGCCGTGAATAGTATAATAAAAGTTAAATGGGCTGTACCGCAACGCAGTAGATAATTTAATCTATTTTATTCTACGACGTAAAATTAGATGATTTATTACCCAAAAAACGTATGTTTGCCCTAATTTAATGCAAAATCGTTTGCGTAGCATTGCACCATGTTGCATCGGTGGTTTTTTCGGTCCACCATACTTCCACACCACTAAAAATAACAGCCCAATCTTGTAAATGAAAATAATCAGAGCATAATATTGTTTTCAACAAGAAAATATATATATATATACTTCATACCCAGGCCTTTGGAACACAAGGACATGCTCTTTAGACGGTGAAAAGGGCCCTTATTGTCAATATTAGAAGATTTGAGTTGGCTTGTACTTTGGACATATCACACAAGCGAGAGGAGACGAGTAACAAGACATTTCCTTAAAAAAATACACCCTATATCCTCTGGTATTTGTGAGCAGTAATCAATTCTAGGTCTGTCTTCCTTCTAACTCCCAGCTCGCCTAAAATATATTCCCCCTATAAGACGCCTATAAAAAAGCCCACAATTCCGCAAATTTCCTCGAAAACAAATTAATTTTGACAGTTCTGTGCGCAAATGAATACTTTTCTGTACAGAAACGTCAAATTTCGTAACAGTTTTCGAATAGCACATATTTTATTAAATATTTTGCCTTTTCTATCATATTTTTTATTTACTCAAATATATTTTTAGATATGTAAAGAAACCTATGGCAAAAGAACTGTTGAGCTGTTGGCAAAAATACATAAACTTTTTGTCACTGCTACTAACCCAACTTTGGTAACAATTTGTTTTTTCATCTACAATTTTGATATGATCGTCAGTTCTTTGCTCGTTTACCATAAAAATAAAAGCTTTCGTTTTTTCCTATTTTGTTATTTACCGCTTCCTGTACTTCCATTTTGCTATTTTCTTAAAAACAGGCTACGGTGTGTACGGGTGAAAATTTTCTCGCTTCAAATATAGCATCACTTCATCTGTGTAAGATGTTTTAAACTGTTTCAAAATGGTCCCTTTTCTCCCGACTCGACCCATATAATAGTCCAGAAAGACGCAGGGCGTCGAGACGGCCTCGTGCCGATGTTGTTGTTATTATTCACCCTCCCGACGCAAAAGGGGCCGCCCCGAGCGCCACTCGGGCGACCTCGGACGGCGCCGAGCGCCCTTTTGGAATCGACATCGATAAAATCCAACGGCTCTGTCTACGATGAGAAATTGGCCGTGACCTCATATTTATGGGATGTTTGGTTAGGGTTGCCGGATCTCTGTATTGTGTTATAATGGGGTCGAGAATGGGGTAATTGACATACTTAATTTAATGTCGTAGGTAATGTTATTATAACATTATATACCAGGAACGTATAAGAGGGAACTGTATTTTAAAAAGACAGGGTATGTTTGAATAAAAAGAAAATAATCTATATTTTTGTTGATAATGAAATTTTAATAGATTGCATAAATTATATATAGGTGGATTTTTTAAGATACGGTACTTTCTCGTATTTAACTTTACCAGTTAGGGAACGTTCAAGTATTACGAACGCAAATTTTGGACTACCACACCCCCCCCCCCTGTAACGTTATTTTCTATACCATTAACATGGGCGTAACACTCCAAAAATAAGAAACCAAAAATGTTTTTTTGCAGATGTGATGATTCGAAATTTACAGGGCGTTATACAATATTAATACTAATTGGTATTATACTGAATAATATTATTTCCCGAACCTAATACATTATTACTATTATATTATTATAGACTAAATAATAATAATAATAAATCGTGTTTCCACCGAGGTCTCCACGTGCGCTGATAAGTCCCGGTGTTTGTCACACGTTCCAAATTTTTTACTTTCAATTAATCATCTTATCATTTTAAATGTTAACAACTAATTATAATTATTTTCCTTTTATTTTCTCTTATCGTAACAGATAACGAATAGAAAACTCATGCGTAAAAAGCATTGAGGAAAGTCTTGCATCAGAAATTAGATTTTTTCTTAAATTTTCATATCGAGTTATAGTTCGCACAAAAAATGTGACAGACTAACAGACAGACGGACATTTTGAAATTAATTTATATATTTAATAAAAATTATTTTTTCTACGAACGTCAGTAAGAGTATAATTTTTAATGCATGCTGTCAGTTTCTAAAATGTCATTTTAAGACACTGGTGTTAAAAGTAATTTACTTTTAGCACTGGTGCTAAAAGTAAATATCGGTCGATAAGCACCTTTGTACGCTAGACCATTGACATTACCTTTTTCCTTTGTAGATTTTCTTCTGACTAGATCTAGTGACTTCTTTGGAATGCTAGAGATACACCTTTTATCCTAGTGCGCGCGATAGCAATTGTGGTGAGCAGTTAGGCTATATATTCATAGGAAATTTATAGCTTTGATTGTGAAAAAAAAAGAAAATTCAATAATATTAATAAAAATTGTTATTGATTTTAAGAAAATAAGGAAAGGTTAAACACTGTTAAATTATTTGATAGATTATGACGAGTAAAACTTTGTAGAGTTCTTTTATACGAAAGGACCCTGAAATGTTCTTTGGTTGGGCTATACAAATTAATGTTCGGCAGATGTACTAAAAAGAACACTGTTTACAGTTTCTTACTATATTTGCGCATATTTTCAGGTATTCAGATGTGGGCGTTCAAAAGTTAACAATCCGTAAATAATAAACAGATTTGTTCGTATAAATATAGATTTTGCATCAAATGCGAGAAAAATGGTAATTATTAAATATTCATGTCGTTAAAGTTATTGTTTCTAAAAATAGTATATAACCATTATTTATTAATAGACCATTAAAAATGTTGCTTTTGTTTTTATCACACGTGTGTCAGTTTAGGTAAAACTAAAATCTATTTCGAATTGGTAGGGGAGATTGTGACAAAATAATAGTATATTACATAACGAGTGTGGAAAGTGACATATTTCATGTATGAAATACACTTTCCAACGAGTTATGTACACTATGTTTCTTACGATCCCGAAAAAATATGAAGTTTCTTGTTTTAAAATTTTCTAATTTTTATTATTTTTTAAAAAAAGCAAAGCACAAAATAAATAGCATACAAATTTATATATGTAGGTATGTCAAACAGGAAATATAATTTTCATTTAGCTTTAGTTTTCTTGGTTTTATATTTAATACAATACATAGCTGTTTAATTGGTTGCCTATTCCTAAATAAATGCAAACTTCAGTAGTTTGCTTATTAAACTAGATTTCTGTACTTATGCTTCCATATAAGACAGTAAATTTGTACTGTTTTACATTTCATAAGAAAAATACTGTGTATTTTGATGTTTTTTATGTAATGTAAGGTAACTAAATCAAAAATTAAGTAATTTTTTAAAGATCTAGACTGTCTAGACTAGACAGTAATGGTCAAAATAGTAACGTTATAACTATAGTTTCTATTTTTGACATGAAAAACAGAAATATTTAGATTAAAAGGCTGTGGTAAAAAGTGGAAAATCGTTTATAAAACAAGGTGAATAAAACTCATAGAATCTACGAGGTGAATATCTAAATAAAATTAGGCAAACCTCCATACATAAATATCACACGAGTATGACATAAAAATATCAAACTAGTGCGATATGAGGCGT
Organism: Brachypterus glaber; assembly: GCA_958510825.1. Classification (NCBI taxonomy): domain Eukaryota; kingdom Metazoa; phylum Arthropoda; class Insecta; order Coleoptera; family Kateretidae; genus Brachypterus; species Brachypterus glaber. The sequence continues at coordinate 3,850,400 of OY294051.1, read as the reverse complement.
TTTCTAAAGAACAAAAGAGTGTGCTAAATGTCATTTTCATAAAAGATCGTAGGAAATAGTATATTACATACCGAGGTGGAAAATATTTCATTTCTTGAGGGAAAGTTAGCTGGCCAAGGGGCGTAGCCCCGCGGTCTTCTTATTCTCGAATGAAAAATTAAATATTCCGCCGAGATTTGTATACTATTTTATTCACAATTAAACTTATTTTTTTCCACAATTCTGACACATCCAAATGGCCGGCCAGTGTCTCCCTATACCAGATTAAAATGTATATGGAAAATCCCGTAAACAAATATCCAACTGTGGATATTGTGGTAAATTTTGCTATACCTACAAATATCCATACGTGGATATAATGGAGCGGAAGGGGTTAATAACCAAAATTAAACTGTTAAATAGTTATTTATATACCAAGGGACTAAACTGGCAGTTGTAGTCCCGCTGCATGAGTGTTTTCTTAGCGAGCGAGGGAAACAGAAAAGCAAGGGACTAAAACAGCCACGTTAGTCCTGAGGTATATACACTATTTTTTGCAGGACCAAACATAATTTAGGTAGGTAGATTAAATTAAAATTAAAAACCATGCGTCTAAAATCGGTTGTTTTATTTTCGTAATTTAATCAAGATGCCTGTAAATTGCGAAAAGTCAGTTTCAGGGCTATCGCGATTTCAATTGTTTTTTAATATGGTTGACACAAACGTCAAAAAAATGGACGAAGATGATAAATTTTAAGTTATGTATAAATTTTTATAACAATGTTATTTTTAAAGGTGTTCCTTGTTAAAATCAAATAAATTGGTTTGAATCGCTAATTTATTACAAAACATCACCAAACCTAATTTTTGAACCAGCAAAGTACATAGTAATTATAATATTTTAATATGTTCAAGGTTGCCGTGATTTTTGATCCTTTGGGAGAAAAACGGCAAGTTAAGTCCCGAAAATGAAAGCGTAAAATTAGGTTTTAGTATTGGTCGTGCAAAAATTAGTTTTTTTATTGGCAGAATTATACCACATTCCCCTAGTAGTACAGACCAAGATAGCATAACCTTGTGTGTAATAAGTTCCGTTTATTATGGTTTATAGTAAAAGTATACTGGGTTTTAATGAAATAAACTAAGCTTTACACGTGTTGAGATTATTTCCTTAAAGGAAAAAGACAATGAAAAAGATAATAATCGGTTCTTCCTTATCAATGATAATACAGGCCCACAAACAATATAAAACGTCAATAACTCTTAACCAGACTACATTTTTACATCGGCACTTAGTAGGTACTACTAAGAGTGCCGATGTATTGAAATCTTCGCCGAAGTCAAAATCTATGACCATGTTTTTCTCATATTTCTCGACATTTTAGACTATTCTGAGTCAAAATCAGTAAAAGAAATTTTTGCGTCCGTCTGTCTGTCTAGGTGTAAACTCGATAACTCCATTTCTAAAAAATAAAAAAGCTATTGACAAGTGGTTTTTTGCATATCGTTTCTTATCATATTTAAGGTTACTCTCCAAAATTTTATTTCGGAAGTAGAAAGTTACTTTGTTACTTTGTCATACATTTTATTTATTACTATTATAATACCTATATTTTATAAGTTAATTTTGGCATATATTTTGTTTTGAGTATATAAGTAGGTTTTTTATTTATAATGGTTAAAATAAAATAAATACGCAATACTTATGAGACCACATTTAAAAAAGTTTTGAATAAAAATCAAGGATGTACCAATTTATATTCGGCTAGCTCTGACACCTATTCTTCGCAGTTGAGATATCGACTTCAAATTTGGAACTTTTAAATAAGACAACTTAAACTATATTTTAGCATATATTTAATACTTTCAGCTCTTAAAATGTAGGCAGGGGGGCATGGGGGCACATTTTTTTAAATGGAAAGGGGGGTCGTGTAATACATCATTTTAAAGCTTATAAAATTCTCCATTTAACTTCATATTTTTAAATAAATTAAAAAAAATTGGGTTGAAAATGGGTATTAATGTCGCCGAATCCTGCGCAAACGTTTATTTCCCACATAGGTAGAGAATATATAGAGGAAATAAACGTTTTCGCAGGTTTCTGCGCTGCGTAATAACAATAGATAGAAAATTGACATCTAAAAGGTAAAAATGGCGGTTCTACGTTGCCAACAATATTTCAACCGTATAATTTTTAATTATAAAAACCAATAAATTTCCAATATTTTAATAAGAACACTCAAAGACAGCATAAGTTTACATTCAAACCGTTTAAATGCAAGCAAACGTAAATTTGCATGGGTAGGAGGTCCGACAACGCTGCACTCTGTCATTTTGTTGTGAAATCGAATAATTGGTGATATTTTTTTTGTGGCGTTGTTTGTGGTATCTGCTTGTCTTTATAGTTTTATTTTGTTTATAGTGTTAAAATTGTGAACTTAAAAATGATTTGTTTTGTAAAGACTTGTAAAAATGTGAAAAACCTTTTTGAGGTTTTGTTTTTGTTTACAAATTTTGACGTTTAAAAGGTAAAAATGGCGGACTAAATTTTACACACCTAATGTGTTTTTGTCTTTGTCTAATACCCACTATAGCTTCTCTACCTATGTGTTATTTCCTCTATATATTCTCTACCTATGTGGTTGGTACCACAATTATGGTACCACTCTAAGTTTATAACAGCAATCAAGTAAATTATAAAATGCCGTTCTCATTTTCCTGCATACCAGACCTACTCGCTGGATAGGTGGTTTCCTGTTACTTTTAAATTAAGAAATATCGACGCTATTTTATTTTCACTTTGCAAACTTATTCGTGTCAGGGTTAGCATTTTTTAATTTTTTGTTTTTATTTTTTTTTATTTTTCCCTTGTGAGCATTTTTTTTTCAATACGCGCTGGATAGGTGTCACCCAAGGGCTGGACCGAGCCAGTTGGGGCCCGGAAAACTTTTTTTCCCGCCCCATGTTTCCAAAAAACATAATTTTCCTCGCCAGGGCGCTTGTGCGGGGGGCTAGAGTGCTGCCCCTCGTAGTAAGAAAGTGACGACTAAATAAATGGTCATCATGCTGTTAGCGCCGCAGGCTGAATTTTTGTACGAATTCTGTTAATTTCTGACATTTTTTAAGGTGTCTTTCTACCTTCAAATTTTAAAAATATGTTTTTAAACATTTTTATATAGAAAGAAAAAAAGATATCATTGTAAAATTTTGTAGGTATGTTTATTTATAAAGAATACATTTTTTTTAGATTTTTGAAGTGCCATTTTTTTATTTAAAAAAAAATGGGATATTATTTAATATTGAAGTCGCTACCTAGAAGATTTTTTTTTGTCAAAAAAAAACAAAATGTTTTTTTGTTTTACGGACGTTTTTAAAATATTTTTAAATAATTTTCAAGAAAAATGTCTTCATTTTGTTATTTTTCGGCCAAAATTTTTTTTTAGATAGGGTTATAGCGACTTCAATACTGAATAATATCCCGTTTTTTTTTTTTTTTGTTTAGTCGATCCAAACGGCGCCGGAATTATGGCGACCACCGTTTTTGGATGTTTTTTTTTTTTTTTTCAAAAAAAAATTATGACAAAAAATTGGCACTTTAAAATTCTAAAATAGTTATTTATGGTACTAGTGGGTAAAGTAAGATATTGCCCATGAGAAAAGTAACCTGAGGCGTCAGCAGAGAGGGCAATATCGGTTTACCCATGAGTGCCATACAAGGTTTTATCCAATAAATAGCTTAGGAATTCATATTTTTATTAAAAATTTTAATGACATTTACAAGAAAATAATTTGACAAGTGACAGTTGAGTGGGTAAAATAAATAATTATCCACTCAATAAAGTAAAAGCCACGCGGGGGTTATTATTGAGTTTATCTATTTAAAATAAAACTGGTAATTGTCTTATTATCTGTATGTATTGGATAAATAAATAAACATAGCTACAAAATTTCATAATGATATCTTTTCTTTCTGTATAAAAAAAATGTTTAAAAACAAAATATTTTTAAAATTTGAAGGTAGAAAGACCTCTTAAAGATATTTTACCGTGGGCAGCCAGACACAATAAATATATTTATCTAATATTATTAGATATATTTTTTCACTCTACAAATTTCGTGTCAGGGTTAGCTAATGTTTTGGCAAAAATCCATTTTTTTCTTGTAAAAAAACGAATGATATGTGATGCACAAGTATCTTTTAAAACGTTAAATAACTTTTAGTGTATTTAACTAATAAATAAAATAACAAGTCGTGAAGATATCTAATGCTTCGCATTCCATTACACACTCTTCACAAGATGGTATATTCGATTTTTTCAAATATTTTAATTAAATTTAAGTTAAAATTATTTAAAAAGCAAAATTAATAAAAAAGACCGCTGCCAACAAAATAATGCTTTTCCATATAGGCCTAGGTCCATTAAAATCAAAAACCAAAAAAATAAAAAAATAAATAAAAATATATTGTTCAAAAAAAATTTTTTTAAAAAAAGTTTATTTTTTCGTAAAATAAATTGAAAAAAAAAATGTTTTTGAAAAAGATTGTTTTTAACCCATTTTACTCCCTTACCCCAAAACGATTTTTACCAAAAACAATCCCAGCCTAAAACTTTGAAGTCTTTAGCTCAAAGCGTTCTCTAGTTATCGTGGTCACAAATATTCCGGATAGACAGATTTTTTTTTGACGAAGATCATAATTTTTGGATATAAAACGTCCAGAAACGTAAAAAAAGCATTATTTTTATTTCGATTTCCAAACCTAGCAAGACTTTCCTAAGTAAAAGTTAAAAAAATAAAGAAAAAAAGTGACAGCCGGGGATGAGACTCGTACTCCTGATCTCTGGATTAACTTTTATTTTTTTTAGGGTATTTTATTAAAAAGCGGTTAAACTGAACCTTATTAATAATAATAATAATAATAATAATAAGTTATTATAAAAGATATTTTTTTGTTACGCCAATCGGACTTTTCGATCGATTTTATTAAAAGTTTAGCCCCATATTTTTTTTGGGTGGATTATTTTCAAAAACACAGAACTGGGTTTTTCCTAAAAAAATCTAATAGATCGGATAATTCGTTACTGAGTTATCGTGTTAAAAAAACGTGACATCAGGGTATCTATTCTCGGGCTCGAGAGAACGTGAACAATTTTCGTAGGAAGGGAACTGATCACATCATATCAAAGTTCCTGAAAATTATAAAATGCTATTCTTGAATAGTAGTGAGCGTGATGGGATCTCTGCAGCCGGCTGCAGCGTTGCCAAGTATTTTAGCGGATTTTAACCAATCAGATTATACGACACGAGTTTGCGTGCGCAGGCTGTCATTATTTTCATTATTTGTAAACAAGAAGAAGAAGAAGAAGAAGAAGAAGAAACAAGTTGCTATGGTTTGAATAATTTTTATAATTAATATCTAAAAATTAATGTGTAAGAAATGAGAATAAAAACAGAAAAAGAAATACTTTAAAATTTTATTCAGGACAACCCTCTTGTCAATATTGGGCTGTTTAGCCCTGAATTCACTATAATTTTTTTGTTGGAAAGTTGGAAAGGGTCGGCCCTAGCCAACACTTCCCGTTATTCGTTCTCCATTTGATCTTCCGCATCTTGCAGATCTCCCAAAAGGGCAACAGCCCCCACAATTTCCAAATCGTCCATCGTTATATTATTATTATTATTATTATTATTATATGTATAATAATTTATAAATATAAAAAATCTTTTATTAATTACGATTAACTATTATAAAACAAAACGGTATTCAAATTAACAACACAAAACCAAAGCAAAAATAGGGTTATGTTCGAATGCGCGCGACTAACTTATATGTCATAATTTCCGTGAACGACCGCTTCTCACGATCCCGAGTAGTAGAAGTAAAGTTCCTCAATTTTCGTGCGAAGTGAAGTTCAAGAATAAGTAGTTTTGCGTTTCGAGAGAAAGAATATGCAACCCACACTACCTTTCTCCCGGGAATGCGTTCTCTCGAGCCCGAGAATACATACCCAGACGAACAGACAGACGAACTGACGCACATTTTCAAAGTTTCTTATTGTTTTTATGCGTGCTGTGAATAGTATAAAAATAAATAAAAAAATAAATAAATTTTATTTAGAACACATTGGCTACTTAAGTTTGTATTTAAAGATACAAACTAAAAAGTGTATGTTATACAGATAATCTTTAACTTATTACTATTAAAATGTTTTCAAAATTATTTTAGGTATATGTGAAAACATTTATTTAATTTTTTTTCGTATTTAACATTTCATGAAACGTTGAGGAAATGTGAAAAAGTGGGTATTAAAATTTTTCGGTCTGTCTGTCCTTCTGTTAGTTTGTAAGCCTTATATACAGAGCGGTCCAAAAGTCACCCCCCCCTCTTAACTTTTGAATCAGTTGAGATATCGACTTCAAATTTGGAACTTTTAAATAAGACATCATAAACTATCCTTTAGCATATATTTAATACTTTCAGCTCTTAAAATGTGGGCATGGGGGCACATTTTTTTAAATGGAAAGGGGGGTCGTGTAATACATCATTTTAAAGATTATAAAATTTTCCATTTAACTCCATATTTTTAAATTAAAAAAAATATATTTGGGTTTAAAATGGGGTTGAAAATGGGTATTAATGTCAAAATTCCTCTAAAAAAACAAATAATTTTTTAAAAATGCCTAATTTCATCATAAAAAAAGTTAATTATACTTTTAAACTAATTTTAGTTGACATTAATAAAAATTTATAAAAAAAACTTAAAAAATCGAATGTTTTAGCACAAAAAATTGAAAAATCAAAACCTTAAAAAACATTTTTTAAAAATTTAAAAATGTTAGTTTAAATAGAGAATTTTATAAGCTTTAAAATGATGAGTCACACGACCCCCCTTTCCATTTAAAAAAATGTCCCCCCATGCCCCCCTGCCCACATTTTAAGAACTGAAAATATCAAATATATGCTAAAAGTTTAAGTTGTCTTATTTAAGAGTTCTAAATTTAAAGTCGATATCTCAACTCGTTCAAAAGTTAAAGGGGGGGGGGTGACTTTTGGACCGCACTGTATAGTATCTTTGTAGTTTGCGACCTATGAAAAATGGTTAACATCGGCCTTGGGAAAGGGGGCAAAAACAAATACTTTTGGCCATAAATCGGTTATAATTAACCGTTAGACAAACAATCTTGCACAGCTACAAAGAATGTTATATTTCCTAACTTTAAAAGCATTTTTTATCATTTTTGTCGTAGAACTATTAGTTTCCAAAATAAGAGATATAAAGAAATCAAAGGGTATCCGTTTCAGCTTGCCTTTTTTATACTTAAGAAATCTTCAGAAATTTCTATATAGCAAAAAAATAGAAAAAAAAAATTTTAAATAAATTAATGGAAAAGAAAAACCGGTGTCTACATTACATTGGTCTATAATTCTGCGAACACCCTGTACATACGCACGTACTCAAAATCCTAAAATTAAATTGTTCATTCATCGATTTAATACGAATTCCACAAATAGGTTTCTGTGGAGTCATTTTTTTTCCGTGAGACATAAAAAGCTCATAAAAAATTGCGTACACACACATACAAAAGGTGAACGAACTTCGTGTAGACGACAAAAACATCAAGAACGTATTTCCGAAATTTCCATGACATATATATGTTTGTATACCGTGTGTCCATCATTGGATAATCTGGTTGTATAGCAGCCGCGTTTAGTTATTTAAAGTTTGATTTCGTTGAAATTTGGTGCAAATATTTTTGAACATTTACTTTCTAGATATTAGCTAAGGGTTCGTGCACAAAATAATATATTTTTTAGGGATTTTCAGTTAAAGCCGGTGGTTCCCTCTGCTACTAGCCCACACAAGTCCTGGATTTGTTTAATTAAGTAGAATAGTACGAGGTTAAACAAAAGAAACAAACAAGCTTAATGGGGGCACAAAATAATATGTTTTTATATCATAATTTACTGCCCTTTAAGATTTTTTATACAAAAATACTATGTTCTATTAAAAAAAAAAAAGTTGACCTTTTCTATGACCTTGATACCATAAACATAAAAATCACAATTTTCTGCTCCCATTAAGCGCTTAAATCTTTTGTTTCGAAGTTTTTTCGATATATCTATTAACCGTCTTTAATAGACTGCAGTCACTCATTTGCGAAAGTGTGCTAAAAAGCGAGAATCATACCAATTCGGTTGCGGTTCGCGTAATCCCTTATACGAGAGCAGCATAATACGCTTTAGATATTAGTCACTGCGTTCTATTTGAGACACGGAGAATAGCAGTTATTAAAATATTAAGGATTGTCATAATAAATGAACCACCCTGTAGATAGTAAGATTTTTAATTACATCGGCACTTAGTGCTACTAAGAGTGCCGATGTATTGAAATCTTCGCCGAAAAGTCAAAATCTTTGACCACGTTTTTTTCACATTTCTTGACGTTTTAGACCATTCTGAGTCGAAATCAGTAAAAAAAATGTTTGCGTCCGTCTGTCTGTCTGGGTGTAAACTCTCTAACTCCATTTCTACATGAGATATCGACTTGCGGTTTTTTGCATATTTTTTCTTATCGTATTCCGAAGAGCTGATTAGATTTTGGGGGTAAAAAATTGGGGGTAAGGGGGTAAAACTCTTATTTTTAGCGTTTTTTGTTTATAATTAAGGCAATTATTATTGTATTTGGTTAATTTAGCACTTATATAAAAGATAATTTTAAATTGGTCCAATAAATGTTATAAACAACGTTTTCCTCAAACACATTGTTTTCGAGATATTGGCGTTTAAAGCAGTAAAAGGTTTTTTTAGCATATCTCACATATTTATAACCCGATTTCAAAAAATTATATTTTAAATAAAAGCTCTTTTTAAGCCCTATAAAAAATTTTATCTACAGTTTTTTTCTAGAATATAATGTTTTAAAGATACAGAATTTAAAATCAAACAAAACACCTAGTTTGAAATTTGCAAACTAGATGGCTTTAGTGTACAATAGTGCCGATGCCGACAGGGTGCTTGCAACGTTTCATTAAAGTTTTGATTAAATTATTGTCCGTCAAAATTTCTATTTTTTTCTTTTTTTGGACATCCAGTATAGACGTTAGTCGACTCATTAAGTTTAAGTTCAGTGACAAACTACTTGGAGCAAAATATGCTAATTTAATACAAAAATATTTGATTATTTATTGATGTTATCTGTTTTGTTTTAGAATATTTGTTACTTATTCATTGGGTTTTTTCACTTGCATAATTTTAAATACATTACCCATTATATCACGTACAGGATGTATAAAACGAATATATTATGCCCTTACTGTTTTATGTTTTGCATAAAAATGGTAAAAACAATAATTGTTTACTGATAAAAGTGCGCGCCAAACGAGGCGCCAAAAAAATTAAAAAAAAAACACATTTTCACAAAAATTATCGCACCTAAGAATGAATTTACACAGATGTTTTTTGCAAATTTTAAGTTTTTGTTTCCGACACCCGATTTTTTTTTATAAATTTAACACTCCATAAGAAGTAATTTAAATGTAAAAAAAAACGTTCTGGACGATGTGTCTGTCTGTCTGTCTGTCCTACAATTTGTAATAATGGACAAAACATCAATAATTTTCACAAATTAGGGTAATTAGCAGTATTCGGCGTAAACTTTATGATTCATCAACGTTGAAAATAAACACAGAACTTGTCGATAACTTTTTTCCCCACCTTACTCGTTTAAATTCAATCATTAAAAAAATCAAGATAAAAATAAATAAAAATATAAATAATTAAAACCTCGCCTCAACACTAGAGTCGACGCGGCGCCTATGCGAGTACTGGAAATTCGCCGACTACTGGTAATTAGTGCCAATTGTACGCAATATTTATCGTCTTTGACTAAATGTCGGTGATATCTATGCTTTCTAGACTAAACCCGAAAAAACACTTAAATTAATTGTGCAATAATGTATTCTGCCTAGTTACGTTGCTTGTTAAAAACAGATTCATTTCATACTTGTAAACAATAATTATTGTAAAGGACAAAAAACAATAATATGCCATTGATATGTCAGTAAGCCGACAAAACAATTTGTGGAACAGCGTCAGAGAAGGTCCCTGTTCGTCAGTTACGGTTTGGAAAATTAAAAATCTTTCAATTTTGGGTAAATACGGGCAATTTTATTTTTTTTTTACTTTTATATTTATATACAGGGTTATTCATGAATAAGTTCGAGAAACTTAAGAGGTGATTCTACGTTAAAAAATATGAAAAAAAAGTTCCTATAAAAATTGGTCCGGAATTGAGCCCTAAGGGAGCTGCGGCCCTTCGAAGATGGGCATATTGAATGGGGAACAAAAAAAGTCCCATATAAAATTTTAATGCTGCAGGCCGATTCTTCATTTAAAACTAAGCAAAAAATTATTCTTCACCAAAACACGTAAATTTAATATTAAAGAGTAACAACCTTTCAAAAAGTTATATTTTTAGTGGCACAAAATGTTACTTCCTTTTAATTGCATTTTTTTTAAACGGTTTCTCCTACAGTGTTACACTATACGACATGTTTTATGTATTTTTACTGAAGGAATCTATATTTATTACAAAAAAATCCAGAAAATATATACATACATTGTTTGGGGCAAAAATGTGTTAAGCCTCACATATTCTGTCCGTCTAGGCACGCCCCTGAATAAATTTAAAAAAATAAATTTATATAAACTTATTGCCCTTATTAATACTAGTATACATGCAAAATCTCGTCGCTCTAGCTTAAACAGTACACGAGTTATTAATTAAAAACCTTTTTTTTTATTACAATTTTAAAGAGCCGTAGCTTCCTTAGGACTCATTTCCGGACCAACCTTTAAAGGAACTTTTTTTATATTTTTTAATGTGGAATCACCTCTTAAATTTCTCGAACTTGTTTTGAATAACCCTGTATATATTTTTTTGGTTTTAAACTTAGATAAACACTACAAATAAATGCCTCGTGTAGGACACTCACTTTTAGTGTATTGTTTTTACTTAAAAAAAAATAAATAAAATTATTCCGTTCTTCTTCTTCAAAAATTTATTGGTGTTGGACTAACCCTTTTTATACAGTTGTTTTTTTTAGCGGTTTGATTGGATAGCAATTTGTCATGGATAACTAGGTAGGCAAAAGCAGAGTAAAAAGAAATATTTTTTGCAATTTAGATTAGATATTTTAATATTTTTTATAATTAGTATCAATCGAATAAAAAATAATGTGTAATACTCGGGTGAAATGTTAAATTTTGAATTATTAGGTTTATTACCCTCGGGCCGAAGGCCCTCGGCTTCTAAAAACCTACTCAATCAAAAAGTTTTTGCCCTTGTATTATGAATAACTATTTATTCCGGAAAAACTGTAATTTAAAGTTTTCGAACTTTGCCAATCGCGTAGCTCAAACCGTGAGCTTTTTACTTTCTAGTAAGGCCCGTTATTGAAGTGAGTACATATATTCCTTCAAGACACAGTTAATTTGAGAGACTTTGTTTACTGTTCGTAACTGTAAACAACATAATCAAATGGTAAAAAAAATAACGTGCTTCTAATATCTGCGACAAATATTTTGAGAAACTAGGTATTAAATAACAGCAGGGTCGGACTGGGCAGCCCGAGTCTCGTGCGATTTGTAACCCTAGGGCCCCCAAGTGTTACATTTTCCCCTCCCAAAAATTTTGATGACTGAAAAAAGAAAGGGTTCTCACCTCCAAAAATTTTTTTCTACCCCTCCAAAAAGCTTGATGACTAAAAAAAAGGTCCTCACCACCCCAAACATTTTTTTTTAACCCTGAAAAAATAAACATCACCCGAAGGGGGGGGGGCAAAGCAAAGGGGTTCCAAAGTGAAAGTGGCCCAAAAGTGGGAGGATCCGTTGGATTTTTCTCACTATCTCACCTGTCCAGTCCGACACTGAGTACCAGTATCCTTTAGCATAATTTAACTTTGCCGAAAAATAGCAACAAGCCTTAAAAATATTCTCACTCCATAATGTATTTTTCGTAATGGAATTAGTATTAATACCTATGTTCTTTTCTAAAATGTAAATTGAACCAAAATTCAAGCCAAAATTCATATCAACTTATTTATTTTTAAAGGGATTTTTTGCAAAAAAATTGAAAAAATTAAAAAAAACCTATTTTTTTTTTAATTTTAATTTTTTTTTAAATAATAGTTTTTTTTATTTTAAAAAGTTTAACCCCATAACTTTTTTGTTTTTGGCGGGATCACTTTTAAAAACAATAGACATCTTCTCGTAGAACTTGATTTTTCCTGAAAATTTCAAGTCGATCTGATTATTCGTTCTTGAGTTAGGGAACGTTCAAGTATTATGTAACGTAACGCAAATTTTGATCATTTTGGACCCCCACCCCCCAAATTATAAATTTTGGTTATGTTGATATTCAAAACAAGCCACATGCTTCAGTGTAAATCGGACTTTGTGGAGTATTTAGCGGCAAATTTAAAATAACTATACCTTAAAAAAATAAACTTTAGTAAAGTCCAAACCAAGCGAAATGTTGATAACAAAAGTTACAAGTCCAAAGAAAATGTTAATAACATTTGTTAATAACTTTTGTTATATTGCCAACAAAAAGTTGATAACATTTGTTAATAACTCCGGTGTAAACGCGACTTAAAATATTAAATCGATTTTTCTAGATAATTGCAGCTCAATGGAGATTTCTCCCGTTAGATTAGACAGGGACAAAAGTTCTACCCAAAAAGGATAGAAGACATACATACACTCCCACTTCCACCCAACCAAACAAATTCTGTATTTGTTCTTTGTTGAACAAATACAATATTTACCTGGCCGGGCGAAAAGTGTAACTATATTATTTTAATAAAGAAATTACTGGCGCCATATAAATTTTAGTAGAATTATCTTATTCTACAGATTCATATTAGCTATGTTCGTTCGTGTGGCTCACTGATACACTTTCCGGCCAACCAAATAAATACTGTGTTTGTTGTATGAAAAACAAATACAGTATTTATTTGGTTGGCTGGAAAGTGTAGCACAAATGAGATAGAGATAGGGTAGACGTCTTTTGTTTCATAATTCTAGTTGTAGAGAGCTCCATTCGGTGGATAGACAGATAGATGTGAGTTGTTTACTAGTTTCACAGATCTATTTTGGATGATTCATATCCGCTTTCATCGAACAGGCGTTTCGTACTTGTAACTGCCCACCAGAATCGAGGTGCAATGACTATTCATAACTCTTATAATATTTGTGTCAATGGACCTCGTGCATTTTTTGACAACCACACACGTCCCAAATTGGCAAATGTTTGAAATACGATATTATAGTATTCACATCGCCAGCGCTAGAATAATATACGGTAGTTTCGAATTTTCAAAAAATATCAAAAATCGTCTTGGACAAAAAATTCTTGGATATAAATTTGTTTCATGAAAAAATAAGCATTTTTTTTTTTCAAATTTCCGTCCGTCTGTTCTTTTGTCAGTCCGTCTGATGTCACGATTTTTGTAAACACGATAACTCAAGAACGAATAATCCGATCGCCTTGAAATTTTCAGGAAAAATCAAGTTCTACGAGGGGAAGATCCCTATTGTTTTTGAAAGTAATCCCCACAAAAACAAAAAAGTTATGGGGGCTTAAACTTAAAAAAAAAATCGAAAAAAGCTGAAAGAAAATTCCGATTAATGTAATTTTTTCAGGAAAAATTACTTTTATTATAAAGATTAATTCTAAAAAAAACTCCCTTAGGGCTTTTTTCCGGACATATGTTGCTTTGTTAGTTTTTTATAAGAAATTTTCAAAAATCTTTCAAAGAATTTTCAAAAATCTTGACAATAATCTCGGTAATTTTTGACAAAATTTCAAAGATTTCTCAGACATCTTGCCAAAAAGCTCAAAAATCGTATACACCACTATTAATTAATTACTGGTAGGAAAAAAAAATCCTTTAAAAAATAAATTTTTTGATTTAAAAAAATTCAGGGATAGTCAGAGATTTGAAAAACCAGGGGTTTATTCATTTTTATCGAAAAGTCAGGGAAAATTAATTTTTTCTTCAAGCGTACTAAAATGTTCATATTTTATAACTGAACACACTAGTCAGAAGTGATCTATTTTTTTACAGTAAAAAAATGAGTTCATTGTTGTACACCCTAAAAAAAAGTTAGTTAGCAAAACCCCCACTGGCGGCAGCACTCTTTGACTTTGATGACAGCCATACTTCAAACTTGTTTGTTTATTATGTAAACAGGGGGTTAACTCGAGATTCTGTACAAAAACCTTGTGTGAAATTGATTAAAAATTATTGAAGAAGTATATATGGTTTATATACCTACAAATCTCTCCGAATTTGCAAATTCTACATTAGACAAGTTACCATCGAAATCGCGAAAAGAGTACGATTTAGACTACGAAAAAAAAATTAAAATGAGCTAAGGAAGGTTTAAGTTTATTTCGAAAGAGTTTTATTGGCATATTTTAATAAAAAAAACATACTTTATTACTGAATAAATTAAATTTAAAAATTAATATTTAAAAAAATATATAGGATGCTTGAAGAAAAGAAAGTATGTTTCACTCAGAGGAAAAGGAAAAGTGTTTTTTTTACTCGTCTGTAGTCTCCGCTTCGCGTCGTCCGTAAATTCTACAGACTAGTAAAAAAAGCCTCACTTAGTAAAACAATATACTATTTTTGATAAAAATGGGGGATTTTTATTAAAATATGTAAGGTATTACATATCTTTAATACCTACTAAAGTTCATTTTATTAAGGTATAGTTTTTTTTGAACTTTTTAACTGGTTAATGGCTGTTCTGTGATGTCAAATGTCAACGCTTTTAGGCTTGTGTGAAACGGGCCTTGCAAACCGGCTTACTACGCATGCGAATTTCGCGTTACCATAGCAACTTTAGGAATGTTTACAAGCGGGAAGTTAAAAAAAAACTATACCTTAATAAAATGAACTTTAGTAAAACAATATACTATTTTTGATAAACCTGGGGGATTTTTATTAAAATATGTAAGGTATAGAATAGAATAGAATAGAATAGAATATTTATTAGCCATCATGTGATACATTTCTGTATATATGGTAGGTCATATTTGGTAAAATTAAAATTAGCATATCTCGGGTAACATATAAAATTAAAAAAGTACAATAAATATTATTTCTAAAATAAATACTTAAATAGACAGAGAAACAAATTTAAAAATACAAAATTTACTAAACATCCTTAAAATTAAAATCTAAAAATTCCTTAATTGTATAGGGACAGCACTTTATGACAATATTCTTGACATCATTCTTAAATAGGTTCTCATTATTTATATTTTTTATTTCCTTTGGCAATTTGTTATAAAAAATACATTTAAATAGAGGGGATTTTTCATAAAGTGCGGTTTTGTGCTTTATAATTGGCAGTACATTTTCTCTTCTTTTATTAATCAGATCTAAATTTGGAGTAAAAATATTTCGATTCATTTTAACATAAACAATACATTTAAATATATAAATTCCAAGAACAGTCAAAATGTTATTGTTTATAAAAACCTGTCTGCAGCTATCTCTATAACCCATATTAAAAATTAGCCTGATTAGACGTTTCTGAGCAGTCAATACTCTCTTAATGTGTCTTGCGCTTCCCCAACTTATTATGTTAAAAGACATATGCGAGTATGCTAGGGCATAGTAAACAGTCATTATTGAATCTCCGCCCAAATAACATCTCATCTGACGAATAGCATAATAAGCCCTATTTAATTTACCACAAACACTTTGAATATGTTCATCCCAGTTTAAATTGGAATAAAAAATTGTGCCCAAGAATTTGGTGTTCCCTGATAACTTAATTTCTAGTGGAAGGGATTCTTTAGGTATACTTCGTCTATTGTAGAAGTTTACAAATACAGTTTTACTACTATTTAGTATAAGTGAGTTTCTTTGACACCACGAACTAAAGCTATCCATTATACTGTTTATTAGCGATAATAGTTCTTCAATAGATTTAGCAGACAAAGTTATTGTTGTGTCGTCCGCAAACATAATAATTAAGACTCGTAAGAACTCAGGTAGATCATTTATGTAGAGTAAAAAAAGTAATGGCCCCAAAACTGAACCTTGAGGATTACATATCTTTAATACCTACTAGTTATATCTAATAATTATTTTTGTTTTCAAAAATAGTAATTATAATACAAGGCAGTATTTTTTATGTTAATTTACTTAATTATTTCTTGCAGTGTTGCTATTTTAATCAGCTGTTTCCTGGAAACAACAAATTTTTTTCAATCGGCCGGAATTTCGAACAAATAATTTCGAAATTTATTTTTCGCTGCGCATAAATCGTCTGGGAATTTAATTGATTCAGTCCTGATTAATTAGTCTGTGCATACAAATGGCTAATTTTAAAAATATACTTTTGTTGACGAAAACAATGCTTTCACCTAAAATGCTTTATTAACACGATATTAAAGAACAAGTCTCTTAAGATTGAATTTTATTTATAATATGAAAAAAAAAAAAAGATTTGAGTAAAAATCATAATTTTGAAGAAATTTTTAAAAACAGTTTTCACAAGTTATAAACGTCACGTGAGTGGTTATTACAAATAGAAAAGGATTGGACAGGCAGATTTTTTTTAACTTGATAAAAGTAATACCCAGCCACCATGCCACAATACTATAAAATTAAATTTGGATTATTAAAGAGCCCAACTAAATCGTAATTTGCAGAATTGTTATTTTTTTTATTTTCTTTTACTTAAATAAAACGTTAGGGTATTTTCATAATATTTATATAATTTTCTTTGGTAATGTAGTAGTTTGGCAACATATTAAACATTTTTATAAAATTAATGTGAATTTGTTAACTTATTGTACCCGGCTATGCATTTTGACGTCACGACTCCCTAAAATCCGATCTCTATTTATTAATATACCGCCCGTTTGAAAGTTAACAAAACGTATAAAACAAAGATCAAGCCTGACGTGTGTTTTTTTTAATAAAATACAGAGCGTCGCACGGACCGTCTCCCCACGTCTGCCTTGATCTGATCGTTCTATCTTCATTTTCTCTGTTTTGTTTAATCTGAAACGCACAGTATTAAAATTATAAGTTATAAAATTAATAATTAAATATTCCATCAATCTAATTTTCTGGGCGCCCCCTCCCCACTCCCATGGAAGCACAACCTGTTTATTGGTGCATTTTTTAGTTCCTATTTTTGATGTTCAGAACGTGAAATTTTGTCTTTAACTGCAATTTTTTCGAGAACGGTTGACCCTACGGTGTTAAATAAGGAGTACCTTTTTTATGTATTTTTAACTAAAGAATAATATTTTATTGAGAAAATTTCAAAAAAATGTAGAGTTAAAAAAATTTGGGGCAATAAAGTGACTTCGTCCACCACTTTGCACGTCTCTGGTTAAAATTACCAGATAAAAATTACATAAAATGATTGCCTTTATCAATGTTAAAGGCATATTCAGAAGCTTGCATAAGAACATAAAACATAAGAATGCGATGTCGTGATTGGCTTACAAGATACATGGCGGCACATCAAGCCAATCACGGCATCGCATTGTTATGTATTACGTTCTTATGCGAGACTGTGGATATGCCCTTAGCCATGTCCAAAAATTCGTTACTGTGGTTCATAGGGTTCCAGAGATATTAAATAAAGTGCGCAAATAGTGTAATGAAACGAGTATTTTATACTATTTTTGTATTTGATTAGATTTTACAAAAAAAAAAAAACAAAAATATGCATTTGTTCAAAATTCGTTTTTTTTTGTAAAAAAACGAATGAAAAAACTTTAATAAACATGATTTTTTATAGTTCTGAAATGAATAAGCGATGCTCGTTTGTTCGGCGATTACGGTTGTCAACCTCGCTCCTCGAGTTCGGCTGACAATTTCCACAAACGCCCTGAAAAGAGCATTTTTCGTCCTTGTATTATAAATAACTATTTTTATCATTAATAAAAGAGGGAAAGTAATTTTGTTTTCGAGCAAAAGTTCCAGGAAACAGCTGATTTCAATAGCCAGTTTGTTTTGCTGTCAATACACATGTGATTCACGAGTGAGATGTGTTTTCGTGGAACGAATATTATTAGCTTTAACGGCTATTATACACGGTGTATTTGAAATAGGGTCCGATATTTTAACGGGTGATTCTACATCATAAAATATGACAAAAAGTTCCTATAAACATATATCGAAAAATGCGTCGTAAGGGAGCTAAGCCCCTGAAAGTGGCTAAAAAATTCGGTTTTTGTTTAATAACTCAGAAACCCTTTGAGATATAATAACGAGGTTTTGGACAAAAACTAATCTTAACGGGCCTTATTAAGATTAGTTCACGTGCAAAACCTCGTTGCTATAGCAAACATTTTTGACATACGACCAATTTTAAGCTAGTTATCACCATTAATCGGAATAAATTCAGTTTTGACTCATCAACGTTGAAAATAAACACAGTAACATAGGCTTACGGAATAATTTTGCCGAATTATTAGGGAAATTTTTATAAAGGTCACTAAATCGAAACATTTGACGATTAATTTGTTACACACAACAATATTGAATATACATATTAACTATAAATATGTAAATATATCGGTGTTTTTCGAAGAAAATAAAAATGTAACTATTTAAAACCTCGCGTCAACGATAGAATCGACGCGGCGCCTATGCACTGGAAATTCGCCGATGACTGGTTATGACACATAATAATAGTACAGTCCAACCTCTAACTCGAACTAATCTCGCGGTCCTTGAGTTTTGAGTTAGAGGTTTCACTGTTATTATGTATATACCAAGGTAGAATACACTTTTTATATTCGACTGTATACCTATTTTTTTTTAATCGTTTTACGTTGGATTTTTTGGTTAAGGCCCCCCCCCACAACTAGTCTCTCCCATTAATGTAATAAATAAATCAATAAATAAAAACATGATTATTAATAAATTTGAATTAAGTTCTCGGAAAATAACTAACCTTTCGAAATTAAACAATCATTGAGACAGTTGGAAAGTTATAAATCTAATTGTTGGCAAAAAAGTTGATCGAGCAACCGTGAATAAACTTTATTTTCGCCTTCACGGTAGTCCTGGAGCCAAATTCATTTTAAAAAATGGTCGAAACAAACAACAGCACTGTAAAAAGTTACAAGTTACAAATGGATAGGAATTTGGAAGTTATTATCCTATACAATTGTACTTTAATTTTTTTTTAAACACGCAACATTTCATGTCCGTCCTTAAATATTAAAGTTTGTGGCTTTAGAATTATAGTGTTTTTAACAAAAATTAAAGTCCATTTGTATAAGGTCATAACTTCCTATCCATTTGTAACTGAATATTCAGTTTACTTTTTACAGTGAGTGTATATTCAGGTCTATTCACATATACCATTGAAATCTATTCAATATTGACAAAAATTACAATACCATGCAGTTTTAATACAGTTGACGTAAATGACCTTGCAATTTTCGTCAATATTGCCACAAATTTCAATCTCAATGGTACATGTGAATAGACCTGATTGATAGAGAAGTTTATTCATAACCATCAACAGCAAAATCGCAGTAGATCGTTTTCGGAAAATACAGTTAAAAGTTTTTGGTGGGGGTCCCGTTTTCTTACAGTTTTAGGTATAATTTGGGAATTTGAGAACAATTCTAGTTAAATTTCGTTTGTAGAATCCGAATCAATTCACAGAATTCCTTTATCGATATTTGTTTTTTTGAAAAAAGTGCAAATATATAATTTTTTTCGTAAAACTGCAAACATTAATTTTTATATTTGTTTTTTTTTATATTGTCCAACTTTACGCATAAAATTTAACTCGAATGGCAATTTCTTCCGTTAGATTAGACAGGGACAAAAGTTCTACCCAAAAAGGATAGAAGACATACATACACTCCCACTTCCACCCAACCAAACAAATTCTGTATTTGTTCTTTGTTGAACAAATACAATATTTACTTGGCCGGGCGAAAAGTGTAACTATATTATTTTTATTAAAGAAATTACTGGCGCCATCTAAATTTTAGTAGAATTATCTTATTCTACAGATTCACATTAGCTATGTTCGTTCGTGCCGCTCAGTGCTACACATTCCGGCCAAACAAATAAATACTGTATTTGTTGTATGAAAAACAAATGCAGAATTTATTTGGTTGGCTGGAAAGTGTAGCACAAATGAGATAGAGATAGGATAGACGTCTTTTGTTTCATAATTATAGTTGTAGAGAGCTTCATTGTTAAATTCCCAAATTATACTTAAAATCGTAAAGGAAAAGAGCTACCAAGAACTTTTAACATTATCCTCCAAAAACGATAAGCTGCGATTTTGCTGCTGATGCTTATGAATAGCCTAGACCTGAACCCCTTTCTTGGTTGTTTGATTTGTTTGACCATTTTTTGAAACTTAAATTTTCTTCAGGACTACTGTGCCTTTATTAATGGCGATAATTTCGAAGCATGTGTGGCATTGTGTGTTCCAAAAATAACCCACGAAACAATTAAACGCATAGTATATGACATATACATTCTAATAGGCGTCCCACCTATCTGATAAAAATAATGCTGCCGGCAAAAACACGGTGTGTGGTTACCAACATTACAAAAAAAAACTGTTGCCAACAAAGGCGTTATTATAAAAAATACATTTATCCAATACATACAGATAATAAGACAATTACCAGCTTTATTTTAAATAGATAAACTCAATAATAACCCCCGCGTGGCTTTTACTTTATTGAGTGGATAATTATTTATTTTACCCACTCAACTGTCACTTGTCAAATTATTTTCTTGTAAATGTCATTAAAATTTTTAATATAAATATGAATTCCTAAGCTATTTATTGGATAAAACCTTGTATGGCACTCATGGGTAAACCGATATTGCCCTCTCGAAAATTAACCTGCTTGGCTGACGCCTCGCAGGTTAATTTTCTCATGGGCAATATCTTACTTTACCCACTAGTACCATAAATAACCATTTTCAATTTTTGAAAAAATAAACTACTCCAAAAAATTAAGGGAACACAAAATTTTTATTTTTTTTTAGTGTTTTTTGAAGAGCTGTATCTTTGTAAAAAAAATGTCATATCGAGATGGAAAAAAGAGCAATTTAAAGCTTGAAGTTTCTAGTTTCGAGATATTTTGGCAGAATTTTTGTGAGCTACGATTATCGCGCAATCATAAGAAATATCGCCATCCAATTTTTTGTCTATTTTTTTAAAGGTTCATGGGCTCATGCTTTCAGTTAAACCAATGTAAGTCAGTTAGCTTGTTTACTCAGCTTCAGTTTGGTTTCTTTTTGGTCCCTCTAAGTATTTTTTTTCTCTTTGTTCATCAATATCTCGGAAACCAATGATCGCACAGTAAAGGACCCCGCACGTTTCTTATGGAAAATGGCCTACCGCTAAATTCGCTGAAATTTCGTAGAAAGGTAGTTCCCAGCATGCTGATTAAAAGTCCCAGTGGGCACTAGGCTCGAAAAATTATATTTTTCGAGAATCATCAGAACGATGTACGTGGTTCAGGTTTTTTTCCTAAAAGTTATAGAAAATAATCGCAAACAGTTGGGGTGTGGCATTGAGAGAGGAGCGCTGTTGGGGAAGGGGCAATGACAAAAAAAATCGACCAAACCAAAAAACAAGATGGCCGACCTGTCAAAGTGACATTTGTTTTTTATTTTGTTGATTTTTGTTTGTCATTGTACCCCTACATACCGAATTTCAAGTTTCTACGACCTCCTGTTCAAAACATGTCACTTTAAGAGGTCTGCCATCTTGTTTTTTTGGTTTTGTCGATTTTTGTTTTGTTGTCCAAACGAAAACTGTCACTTTGACAGGTCGGCCATCTTGTTTTTTGGTTTTGTCGATTTTTGTTTGACATTGGTCAGCGCTCCCCTCTTAATCCAAACCGTTTTCTGGACCGATTGATCAAAGTTTTAAACAAAGGAACAAGAGAGTACGTATTCTTTCTAAACAATGTTAATGAAAAATGAAAAAAAAAACTTTTTTTTCGACTTTTACAATTTTGCATTAGTTAATTGTTAAATTTGAAGAAAAAAAAATCGAAAAGATTTTCAAAAATAAATTTGAATTTTTTTATTATTGTATAAACCAACCTTTACAGAATTTGCTAATTTATCACAGTTAACTTAAATGAATAAAAAATAAATAAATCGTGATTGCGTGCGGATTTGTGTTAAAATGTGACTTTTTTTGCAGTGTAATTCTGAAAATTTAAATACTGCCTGCGGAATTTCCTGCATCCATAAATTGTTTACTTATTTATTATTCTCGATAAAAATTTATTATGGTAAATATTTTTCCTGCAGAAAAACTATTTGTTTTGCATTCAGATATGCAAATATTTTCACAAACACAATATTTTTTTATTACTAATCCTTATCTATATATAAAATGTCTATATACATAAAAATAGTTTATTTGTTCTTCTGATGAGTAAACTTCAATCCAAAAATATAGTATCTGAAATTAGTACTATAACAAGCCGTGAAGATATGTAATGCTACACATACCATTATATATTATTCACAATAAATAGTATATTTCATTTCCCCCATAACTTTTTTGGTTTTGGGGGGATCACTTTCAAAAACAATAGGGATCTTTCCCTCATAGAACTTGATTTTTCCTGAAAATTTTAATACCATCGGATTATTCGTTCTTGAGTTATCGTGTCTACAAAAATCGTGACATCGGACAGACGGGTAGACGGACGAACATCTGAAAAAAAAAGTTGCTTATTTTTTCATGAAACAAATTTATATCCAAGAATTTTAAGTCTAGGACGATTTTTGATTTTTTTGAAAATTCAAAACTACCGTATACGTGAATAATATAATAATAGTAAAATTACATAAAACTGCACCCAAATTACAAAATTTTCCATGTGTTATTATGTGAAATTATGAAACATCAGAAAAAATTGTTTAAAAGTTTTTAAATTTATTCAATTTTGAGTAAAAATAATTTCAAATTACATAAATACTGTCTTTTTTATGCTCTATTACTATAGATAACCTATGCAAAATATGTAAAATTATGTAATATCAGGAAAAAATATTTAAAAATGTGTAAAATTCAATTTTGAACAAAAATTTTAAATTACATAAATTGTGTCTTTGTTATTCTCTGTGTTAAATGACTTTGGCAAAATATGGTTGTTATGTGAAATTATGTAATATCAGGAAAAAATATTTAAAAATGTGTAAAGTCAATTTTGAATGAACATTTTAAATTACATAAATTGTGTCTTTGTTATTCTCTACTATGTTAAATAACTTTGGCAAAATATGGTTGTTATGTGAAATTATGTAATATCAGGAAAAAATATTTAAAAATGTGTAAATTTCAAATTACATAAATTGTGTCTTTGTTATTCTCTACTATGTTAAATGACTTTGGCAAAATATGGTTGGTATGTGAAATTATGTAATATCAGGAAAAAATATTTAAAAATGTGTAAATTTCAAATTACATAAATTGTGTCTTTGTTATTCTCTACTATGTTAAATGACTTTGGCAAAATATGGTTGTTATGTGAAATTATGTAATATCAGGAAAAAATATTTAAAAATGTGTAAATTTCAAATTACATAAATTGTGTCTTTGTTATTCTCTACTATGTTAAATGACTTTGGCAAAATATGGTTGTTATGTGAAATTTTGTAATATCAAGAAAAAGTCGTTAAAAGTGTGTAAAATGATTCAATTTTAATGAAAATAATTTCAAATTACATAAACTGACATGCACGAATGAATACATACAGTGCGGTCCAAAAGTCACCCCCCCCCTCTTAACTTTTGAACGAGTTGAGATATCGATTTCAAATTTAGAACTCTTAAATAAGACAACTTAAACTATCTTTAAGCATATATTTGATACTTTTATCTCTTAAAATGTGGGCAGGGGTGCATGGGGGGAAATTTTTTTAAATGGAAAGGGGGGTCGTGTGATACATCATTTTAAAGCTTTTAAAATTCTCTATACAACCATACATTTTTAAATTTTTTAAACATGTTTTTTAAGGTATTGATTTTTCAGTTTTTTGTGCTAAAAAAATAAATTTTTAAGTTTTTTTTTGTTAATT
Source organism: Brachypterus glaber (assembly GCA_958510825.1). Lineage (NCBI taxonomy): Eukaryota > Metazoa > Arthropoda > Insecta > Coleoptera > Kateretidae > Brachypterus > Brachypterus glaber. The sequence goes on along the minus strand of OY294051.1, from coordinate 3,826,279 downwards.
TTTATTTATGTCAACTAAAATTAGTTGAAAAGTATAATTTACTTTTTTTCATTATGAAATTAGGCATTTTTAAAAAATTGTTTGGATTTTTTAGAGAAATTTTGACAAAAATACCCATTTTCAACCCTATTTTAAACCCAATGTTTAAAAAAAATTAAAAATATACAGTTAAATGGAGAATTTTATAAGCTTTAAAATGATGTATCACACGACCCACCTTTCCATTTAAAAAAATGTCGCCCCATGCCCCCCTGCCCACATTTTAAGAGATAAAAGTATCAAATATATGCTTAAAGATAGTTTAAGTTGTCTTATTTAAGAGTTCTAAATTTGAAGTCGATATCTAAACTCGTTCAAAAGTTAAGAGGGGGGGGGTGACTTTTGGACCGCTCTGTACAATGTATACTTTAGGGTATCTACAAAAAAATACCCCTGAAGTACCTATTTAAGGTATTTCTACGAATTTTTCATTTATTGCAAAGCAAATATAATACCGAATAAATATTTTTACAATAAATAGATATCTGCAACTAATTTCCTAGAAATATAAGGTACCTACGAAAATTTCGTAACGAAATTAAGTATGAAGTAGTTTTATCTGTACTTGTAGTTAAATTTAAAATAAAACTCTAAAAAATTCAATACCAATTTGTCGACAAAAAAATTCTTAGACCATTTTTTATCATTTGGTTACGCGAGTCTCTGGACGGCGCTTAAAGAAACGTACAAACCAACGAACTAATAACTTTTCTCTCTAGAATAGGCATTTCATTTGTAAAAACTGACAAAAACGTAGCCAACATATACATTTGTCTGTCTTACTCGCACAGCTTTGTTCTAACAGAGACAACAATACCAGTTAGTGGTAATTGTTATTGATCAGGCCTGAATATACCTACTATTTGTTTACAAACAAACCGAGATGTTGGCGATACTTTATTTTAAAGGTATGCGTATTCTAGAAAGAAGAGTTATTAGTTCGTTGGTATCTGTCAACGAACTAATAACTCTTCTCTCTAGAATAGGCATTTCATTTGTAAAAACTGAAAAAAACGTCAGCAACATAAACATTCGTCTGTCTTACTCGCACATCTTTGTTCTAACAGAGACAACAAAACCAGTTACTGGTAACTGTTATTGTTCAGGCCTGAATATACGTACTATTTGTTTACAAACAAACCGAGATGTCGGCGATACTTTATTTTAAAGGTATGCGTATTCTAGAAAGAAGAGTTATTAGTTCGTTGGTATACACAGAGGAAGAAAAATTTAATTTAAAATATACTTGCGTTAGATACTTATTTCAAGTATAAAAATACTTGATATAAACATATTTAACTAATTTAAAACAAATTAATAATTTGTTTCAAGTTCAACTGGCACAGGAAAACCTGATCGCTTAACAGTTTGTTGTTGTAAATCAAACAACTGCACTCGTTTGTATTTATGACGAGTTGTGGTTATTCACCCGTGACGAGGTTTTTCCTATCAAAGACTTCCATATTGCAGGTAAGTGGTAACCAGTGTCCCGATTGATATTGTTAGGATGCTTGATGATTTCTATCGATTCCCGTATCTTCCTTGGCATTTTTCTGTTTTCTGTTAATATTTGTTTTGTTTCAGACAAATTGATTTTATGACCTGTTTCATGTACATGTTCGGCTACTGCCGATAAGGAAATTTGTTTCTTTCTTATATTGCGCTCATGCTCTTGAAGTCTTGTAGAAATTTTTCTCTTAGTTTCACCTATGTAAACCGTACCACAGGAGCAGGGTATTTTATATACGCCTTCTGAACTCAGGGGTATTTTGTCTTTTGTTGAAGTCAAACATTTACCTACTTTTTGGTTGGACCGAAATATAGGCTTAATGTTTGACTTCTTCAAAAGTTTACCTATTTTATCCGTGATACCGCTTACATAGGGAAGTATAACTTGTCCTGTTGTTTGGGTCTGGGATTTCTGTATTTGTATATGGTCTTATTAATGTCTTTTTTGGTATAACCGTTCATGGTTTGGACTTAAAATCTAAAACAATATATAGTGGTTGGCGCATATACAACTATTTATTGTTGTATAACCTAATTAAGTTATTAATTACGCTAGTGTTGTATCAGTGAAGTTGTATCACCCTGTACGTTGCAAATCTATATGCTTCATTTATTAGTAATAAAATTACTTAAATGTATGAATTACCTACATATGTTTTTTAATCAGTTACGTAATAAAAAATTATCAGAAATTTCCATTTTCCGGGAAACCTGGTTATCTGTGACGTACAAAAACAACAATAAAATAAATAACGTTTATGTATTTTACGTACGTATTGTACTATTTACCTATCGCGCTTATCGTATTTATTAACACAGTCCTGCAAAATGAAATGTATTAAAAGTTGGTTGAATTCTGAAAAGGATTTTGGGCTAAACACGCAAAGTAATAAGATTTTGCACACTTTTATCGGAATATTTTTTACTATAGGCTATTTTATTGTATTTCACTTTACGATATAATAGCCTATAATATTATATTATACTATAATAGTATAGTATATTAAACAACTAGTTTCATAACATACGTTTTTAGCGCACGAGTACAAGTTTAGAAAACGAGCCGCTACTAGTGCGCTAGAAACGTGTTATGAAACGAGTGCTTTATACAATTTTTTCTATTTTGCTCTAAAATTAAAAAAAAAACTTACATTTAAATTGATGACTGATTTAGGGATTTTTGTTTTGGATTGGCATTACAGTTTACACCATGTTTAAAATTCTATTTTGATACATTTTATAGTAATCTCTTCTCTTTTTTACTGCAATTAACCAAGCCACAATTAACATTAACATGGTAAAAATAATCTAAACACAAAATTTTGTAGAAAATTCAACTTTAAAGCGACATTGACATTTGCACGGAAAACGTCAAGCGATAGGCCAGGTCTGTTGCCAACCCAAAAGAACAAAAAGTACAGACCTCTTATGGGCCTATAAGAACACGCAAAATGCGTGTGATTATGAGCTTATAAGAGTCGCAAAATAGAAAAAAAAATAAAGTTTCTTCAAAATTGTAAAAATCAATTCTTTGATTAAAAAAAATATATATTGCAGATCTGTGTACCTAAGTAATTAAAAGTCACGATTTGCGTTAAAATTCTTGATAGGTATAAAATTTAATATCGGGATTTTTTTATGTGCAAAAAAACAATAATTTTGGACTTTCCTTTATAGAATTTTTGTGAGATAATATTTTTAGAATTCTGTCAATCAGTAAAAAAAAATGGGAAAACTAAACTAAAAAAACTAAACTAAATCAGCTAAGGGAACGTTCGAGTATTACGTAACGCAAATTTTGATCATTTTAGACCTAACGCTATTTTCCTATACTATTAACATGGGCGTAACTCTCCAAAATGACTTTTTTGTATTTATTTGAGCAAATATTTGCTCATTTAAATGTCGATAATCGATATTTTTTTTATTCGAAAGAAACATTAAAAAAAATGTTCTTTAAAGTATGGCCGTCTAAAAAAATGTTGCATGTTATTAATTTAAATTGTTATTTTTTTTTAAATGATAAAAGCCAGTCATCATTGGAAACAACTAAAAATATGTTTGTTTAAAATGCTGGCCGTGACGCAATTTATTTACAACTTTATAAATATTTTCACATTAAATTGTTTTGTTCAATTTTATTTTTAGAATTAATACAAAGAATTATGCTAGGCGTTCTCTCCGTTTCGTGCAAAGGAAAAATATTACCCTTGTTTTTTTTTCAGTACGGGGTGGGGAGTGACTATTGTTTACACTTAGTACGCGTAAAGAGAGAGAAAGAATGTGTAAACTGAGAGTCTAATGTCGTAAAATGACTGACAGGGGGTACAGTGTTGCCGATTGGAAACATATACTTTGGATATTTTATTGTAAATTTTAAGAAACATTAGTTCTGTATGAGTTTTATATGAACTAGTAGTTTAATTTTAATAGATTTAAATATACTATATTATTAAACATAATTATAGTATACACAATAAAGTTTTTTACATTTTTAAGTATAATGATTTGAATTCATGATAGGTAGCCTGAAAGTCGACTAGCGACATCTACATTTTACACCACAAAGCTGCATCGCGTTTCTGTTAGTAAATAAACAAACAAAAATATGACACCTTTATAAACATTGGTCTGAAATTACTTCTTGAGGTAAAAGTTCTTTGGCATACATGCTCAGAAAAAGTTCAGGAATATAAATCCCTAGTCAGCCATCCTTCCACGAAAAGGTTTTATTGTTATTTTAATAGCATTAATCAAGGCGTCCTTGCATTAATACATTTTTCTCTTTAAAGAAATTAAGGACTATTGCGCAAATCCTGGTTGCTAGGATTATACTGCGAGGTTGCGTAGCATTACATATCTTTCCAGCTTGTTTTTAAATATTTACTTTCACATTTTTATAGATTTTTATTTAGAAATTCGCTAACAATTCTACTAATTGATTTTTTAATATTGTTTGTGTGGTATTTAAAAATTTTGATTAAATGTCAAAAAAAGGGTGGAGTACTCATATAACTTTTTTAGCCCATACATGTTTACTTTTTTAACAAACAACAACAAAGAAATAATTCTGTGGCTTGGTTCTAAAAGGGTCAATATCACTTTTTTCGTATTTTGACTTATGCCGATGAACAATTTTTTTCCAGATCTATATAACCTAAATAAAACAATGTCGGTGCTTGTGAGATAAATGTAGACTTTAAGCGACAAGGGTCGACGTGTGTTTTCAAGAAACATTTCTATTAATCTGCTAAAACGGCCAATGTTTGACTTTTTAAAAAATAAAAAAAAATAAAAAAAAAATAAAAAAAAGTATGTATTTATGTTATATTACACACATCCAAACTTATATGGAATCACCCTTTATTTTTATATTCTTACATAAATTAAAAATAATGTGCAGCACCGTATAAATAAATCAAAATTAAAAAATTATTATGTCCACTCCAAAGTTTTTTATTGAAGCATTTTATCTATAAAAAATAGCTAAAATTGTTTCGACCCTTTAATTTAGGGTCATCTTCAGGCTAAAATAGTCAAAAAATTAAAAACAAACAACACGGACTACATTATAAACATACACCAATTTGGAAATTGGCAAAATAAAATTAACCGTCTAAATTGATGTATAAGGGGTCGAAGAAGACAAGCTAGACTCAAAACTGCTAGAGCAGTTTCAAAATATAGGGGAGGCATAATTCTGGTTTCATCAGCAATTTCTTCTGTACATTCAATAATAGTATATTAAAGTAACATACGTTTTTAGCGCACGAGTACAAGTTTAGAAAACGAGCCGCTTGCTGCTCGTTTTCTAAACTTGTACTCGTGCTCTAAAAACGTGTTATGAAACAAGTGCTTTATACAATTTTTTCTATTTGGCTCTAAAATTTAAAAAACTTACATTTAAATTGATGACTGATTTAGGGATTTTAGTTTTGGGTTGGCATTACAGTTTACACTATGTTTAAAATTCTAAGAACAAATGATATTTTGATATATTTTACAGTCATCTCTTCTTTTTTCACTGCAATTAACTAGTCCACAATTTTAACACGGTAAAAAATAACCCAAACACAAAATTTTGTAAAAAATTAAACTTTAAATCGACATTGACATTTGCACGCAAAACGTCAAGAGATAGGATTTTGTATGTTGCCAACCCAACAGAAAAAAAAAGTAGAGACCTCTTATGGGTCTATAAAATGCGTGTGATTATGAGCTTATAAGAGTCGCAAAATAGAAAAACAACTAAAGACTTTTTCTTCAATTCTTAATCCAAACCTTATTAATCTTCTTTGTCTATATGATTTTTCTTTGGTATGAACCTCTATTTATACAGTGCTGTACTTACTATATTTAACTTATGAAAGAATATAAAAATAAAGGGTGATTCCATATAAGTTTGGGTGTGTGTATGATACATATTTCGCCTTTGCAGGCCACATTTTGAGCCGAAAATTCTCAGTTGGAAGTACTTAATTAGTAATAATTAAAGATATTAATATGTGTTTTTTATTGTACAGAGTTGCTTAAGTGCCTTGCTTTAAGGACTTAGTTTTTTTTTATTGAAATTTGTAAAATTTTCAAAAAAATAGGAGGTTACATAATTATATGGGGAGACGGGGTTAAGGCATATCCACAAGCTCGCATAACAACATAGTACCATCATTTTCATAGAAAACGCTCACATCACAGAACCCTGAGGTACCCCAACATTTTAAATTTTTAGTTGTGGTATATGTACTTTACTAAGATTGACACTGACATTTTCCGTAATAATTAAGTAAGGTTAAAGTACAGTCTATATTATATAGTGCAAGTCCTATAACTGTCTTTAAGCATATATGCTTATAAGCAAAAAGGTTAACAAATTTTATTATAAATGATATTTATACAGTATGTCTCCAGATAGAGTTACAAAGAGGAATTTATTTTTTATTTTTGATTTGATCTCAAAAAAAGTCACTCTTTATAACTTGCCCTGCTTGATTTTAAACTCCCAAAACACTAAGCGCTTTTTGTACAACTCTTACGGTTCATGGGATAATGTTTTTTTCTTCAAAATAGTGTCTTCAAAAATATAAAGAAAAAAAAACATCATCAAGAGTGACTTATTTTAAGATATCAAAAATAAAAAAATCTTCTTTGTAATTCTAACAGTTGGTTTGTGTAATTTGGTGTAATTTTTGCGTGCCAAGCCTCAATGATGCCCTGTCGTAATTCTTCAGCATTATGACCCAGGAAAGTTAGTTTCTTCCCTCGCTCTGACTCCGGTATGGAAAGGGTTTTCCCGCAGATAATTCATTAATTGTATATCTTCTTCTGCACTACTCATTCTACTTCGAACAGAACCCCGCTTTCTGCTAATCTGTCCAGTTTCCTCAAGTGTTTTCTTTGCTCGCATTATAGTGCTGTTTGCAACATTTAATTCAGTGGCTATTTCACGTACACTTATCCCGTCATTTATTCTTGCTGTTATAATACATTTTTGATAATTTGTAAGCTGCGGCATAACTAATGTGAATTATTTTGACAAGTAATGTCATAATAATATTTGACAAATAAATGTCAAAGAGACCTTGATAAAGTTCAATATAATCTGTAACATTTTTAGGTGTAAGCGTTTATTATGAAAACGATGGTACATAACAATGCGGTACCGTGATTGGCTTACAAGATACATGGCGACATATCAAGCCAATTACGGCATCGCATTGTTATGTACTATGTTGTTAAGCGAGCCTGTGGACATGCCCTTAGTCTCAGCCATCTTCTGCCTACTTAAAATCAAAATTTAGATATATTTAAGAGATCTAGATATCTACACAGACATAAAACCCTCGATAAAAACACTACAAAACAACATTATTTAAATTGCATATTATTTATATGAATTTATTATGAAAATATTGTTTACGTTATAATTTTTTTATAGCCGTATGGTGGGTACCATAAATTTTATTTCGAACATGGGTTATAAGATTTATAGATCTAAATCGTAAAAAAGCCGTAAAAAAAGTAAAATAAAACATAAACTCGTAATTTATTGAAACCTAATGTTTGAGAATTTTGGTTTGAGAAGCAAACAAGAAATAACATATCATAATTTTTACAACAAAGGGGCAAACCATCAGTTACGTCACACTGTTTTTGACGTAACGTGTTACTATATTTTAGGGTGACGTTTCAATTTTATTTTTTTTTTATGAAGTTATACAGTAATGCAGTGCTTATTAAAAGTTTCACAATGAACGATGTGGCAGATTTTTTTTTCGGCAAGTTAGAAAAATACTGCCCCATAATTTTATTCAAAAAATTAATTTTAGATATCACCAGCTCAGATAATGTCAAATTTTATTATAATTTTAAACCAACTTTCACTTTTTAAAAATATGTATTTTCTTATAATTATTTATAAGGCTTTAAAAGTCAGTTAAAAGTAAAATATTTAAAGCACAATGTGTAATAAAAATATGACTAAAAGTCATTTTTAAACCACTAATCATAGCTGCCTGGAAATAATAACACAGGCCAACAAATTTTCAACATTTGAAAGTTGATTTGGATCTGACAACTGATTTGTGGTAATTTGGTTATGTTGATTTCGAATGTAATTAACTTCGGTTTTTGTCCATCACCTAGGGGTTTTGAACAACCGCACAGTGGGCCAAGAAAAAAAAAACAAGGACAAAATTCTGAATTTTTGTTTACTATATTTGATACCGTCAATTTTGAATTAACCATTGTCCAATTTTTTTTTTTTATTTCGATCTTTTTAAAAATGTGTCAAATGGTTTCTTTTGATTATGTTGATGTAGACTAATGTCCATAACTCAAAAAAAATTACACTTTAAGTTAATGAAGAAGATTTTTGGCATGGCGCATAGCTAAAAAACAGTATACAAAATCCTTGTTGGCCTGTGTAATTTTTATTTCAATATGTTCATACTGCATTAAATTTTGAAGTGAAATAACCATAGTTTTGTTTTTCTGTGTATGGACACATGCTTGATGTAGGATAAAATTGGATAATATATGGTAAGCGAAACGTTATCTCTCGATTTTTTATTTGTACATGATGTTTATGAATGAACTATTGAATGAAAAATATCTAAAATTAATTTTATTCATCCCAAAAATATGATTTTTGCGGAAACGCGTCATCCTCATTAAACTTTTTGCTGATTCAAGAGGTCAATACAACTAGAATGATTATAGTTATATCGACCATTAAATTTTATAACATTTTTATTCAGATAAAATCTAATTAAGTAAGAGACGCCTCGGGGAATAACTCATTTTTGTTTCTTTAAAGTTGGCATACATGCGTACATTCGTTCAAGTTAGTAAAGAAATGTCAAAAAGTGACTCTTAATTTGAATTTTAAGGTTATATCTAAGGATATATTGATAGTGACAATTGTAACTGTCAACAAATATAACCTCAAAATACAGATTAATTATAAAACGTCAAACAAAACCGTTATTTTATTCAGTTGAAATTAGCAACACAGATAAACCACTACAAAAAGGCTATTCGAATAACCTTGAAGACGAAGTGAGGTTAGAATCTCCTGCTCAATTCGAGTAATCGCATCCTCATCGACTTGGCTTCAAAAAAATGGTAACCTTGAAACAAGAGAATATCGATTTATCGAAAGACACGTCTTCTTTGTTCAAGGAATCCTTTTTTTCTGTGTAATATGCAATAATGATGCATAAAAAAATATGATTTTTGCGGAAACGCGTTTTTCTCATTAAACTTTTTGCTGATTCAAAAGGTCAATACAACTATAATGATAATAATAAAATCAACCATTAAGTTTAAAAAACATTTTCATTTAGATAAAACCGAACTCCAGTATTCACCTCCGTAATCACTATTTTTTAAGCATTTAATGGCACTTTATTTCAAGTGCACAAATTATTTACTTGTTTGTAATTTTGTTTTTAGAATTTTAACCAAAACAGATAAAAATAAATACACGGAAAAAAGTGTTTGCACATCGATTTTATAGATACTGTGGCGACGGATTCGTCATGCTTCCTTTGCGCATTCAGTTGACAGCGTTTGTACTTTTTTAAACGTGTTTGGAACAACGAACTAACAACTCTTCTCTCTAGAATACGCATACCGTCAATATGAAGTATCGCCAACATCTCGGTTTGTTTGTAAACAAATAGTAGGTATATTCAGGCCCGAACAATAATAATTACCAGTAACTGTTATTGTTGTCTCTGATAGAACAAAGCTGTGCGAGTAAGACAGACAAATGTATATGTTGGCTACGTTTTTTTCAGTTTTTACAACTGAAATGCCTATTCTAGAGAGAAGAGTTGGTTTGCAACAAATTTGGCCATTGGAATCATTGCCATTAGTAGATTTTTTTCTGTAAACTAGGTAGATAGTGATACTAAAAAAAACACATGGCGGCCAAAATGGTATAAGGGAACGTTCAAGTATTACGTAACGCAAATTTTGATCGTTTTGGACTTTTTTAAGTAGAATTACTGTATTAAAACTCAAAAATTGTTCATTGTACAAATATGGCCGTGTATGAGTATAATTAGAAAATTATTTCTATTCAGTTGAACTAATGTTATTTATGTTAATCAAACTGATAAAAATTTTAATAATAAAACAAATGTAATCAATATAATTGTTTATTTCATGACTTATTATGTATTTATCGATAATAAAAGTAATTTTAAAACAAATAAATGTATTAAGTATATCAAATATAACTTAATAGTTTAAATTAAATGATATACATACAGCCTGTTCCAGAACTCGCGTACCGAAATTTAAGAGGTGATTCTACAACCAAAAATATGAAAAAAAGTTTCTATAAAGGTTGGTCCGGAAATGAGCCCTAAGGGAGCTACGGCCCTTCGAAGATGACGTATTGAATGGGGAACAAAAAAAAGCACCAATAAAATTTTAATGCTGCAGGGTGATTCTTCATTTAAAACTGAGCAAAAAAGTATTATACACCAAAACACCTAAATTTAATATTAAAGGAGTAATAGCCTTTTAAAAAGTAACGTTTTTGGTGGCACAAAATGTTACTTCCTCTTAATTGCATTTTTTTTTTCATAACGGTTGCTCCTACAGTGTTACACTATATGATGTTATATGTATTTTTACTCTAGAAATCTATATTTTTTACAACAAATCCAAAAAACATACACATAGAAAAGGTTGGGGCAAAAATGTTTTAAGCCTCATATATTTTGTCCGTCTGGGCACGCCTCTGGATAAATTAAAAAAATAAATTAACATAAACTTATTGCCCTTATTAATACTAGTATACATGCAAAAGCTCGCCGCTCTAGCTTAAACGGTACCCGAGTTATTAATTAAAAACCTTATTTTTATTACAATTTTAAAGGGCCCTAGATCCCTTAGGGCTCATTTCCGGACCAATCTTTATAGGAACTTTTTTTATATTTTTGGATCTAGAATCACCTCTTAAATTTTGGCATGCCAGTTATGGATCACCCTGTATTTATAAAGTATAAATAAATAAATTTTTTAGTGCAATTTTTTGCAGTAGTAATTGTTGACACTGAATGACATCTATCTTAAAATACTGTACAAGGAGAACTTAGGGGCTGTCCATATATTACGTAACGCAATTTTTCAAAAAAATATTCATAATCAATATCACACAGGGAAAAATTTAATAATCAATTTAATATCAATGTCAACAGTTTTTTTACTGATTACAATATTATTTATATATGCATAGTTTCGTCAATTTTTGTGTGAAAAAGGGAATTATGGACCACTAAATAGTAATTTATGTTGAAATAAAAATACATCTGCCAAGCTTAGGAAATAAACATTAAATTTATTAAATTCCGCTACGTAACGTTTACCTAGACCCCCCCTCCCCCCTGTCACAAACTGTAACAATTTCTCTGACCCCCCCAGGCGCGTTACCTAATATAGGGACAGCCCCTTACTGTACTCTATAACAGATTCAAAGTTTTCATACAATGCACTAGTAAAAGTACATTAATATTTATATTTTAATTCGATAACAAATTCATATATTTTGTCATAATTCGACCGAACCTTGAATATTTATTTATTTCCTCGCACTTATTAGTAATAATTAGTAATAAGTCGCTATAGTCGACTATACTTGGAGAGGTGGTGACCATTTTTATTTTATTATTTTTCCCAGCTGTATTTTATCTATTAAAGTACATTCAAATTAAGCTATTTCCAAATTGCTAGGCTCCGGATCCGGTTCCTTTGGGTGCTAGAAGCTCGAAAAGCTGTCAGTGAGCTACCAATAAATCTATTTTTAACTTGCCGAGTCATATACATTTAATACATTCAGATTAAAGACCACTTTACACGGAGCAATTTGTACGCAAGTTTGATGCTATGCAAGTTTGCTGCCAGATATAGCATGAGGACAATTGGACATAGATTTGCCTTTTCACGGAGCAAGTTGTACGCAAGTTTAATGCTATATATTGCAAGGTAAACAGTGCTGCCAACCAGACAATTTTGACGTGTCTCTGCGTTTGTTGACAAAAACATAACCTAGCATTTGCTTTTTTAAGGAAGTTTTTTAGTTAGACAGACCGACCTATTATTAATTATAATAATTATTAACATGTGCTGTTGCTACTATATTAGTAAAATGAAATCGATTTAGTAACTTTTTTCCAGGTTGGTACCACGAAAATAACCATAAAACTTGCGTGAAATTCGCCGAAAAATAGAACATGTTCTAAATAATTTGATGGAACGAAAATGGCTTCAAACTTGCTTGAAGGCATGCACTGTGACTGAATCATTCTTGCAACAAACTTGCATAGCATCAAACTTGCGCACAACTTGCTCCGTGTAAAGTGGCTTTTAGCTGTTTTCATAGTTATACAAAATAATTCTGGGGCCAAGGGCTCAGAACAGTCTTTAAAAAGTGCCTTTGATATATTTTATTTCTTAAACTTAAACTTAAAAAGTTAAAGACTTGTCGGTTTAAAATACTATATTCTTACATTTTAGGCAATTTTAATGCTTATCGGCAACGCCGTTCAAGTACGTCTTGGCAGCAGCGGAAAAAAGCGCCTTACTTTTTAAATTAGACAGTTTTATTTTCATTGGCGTAGAATTAATTTTTTCTACCACTGCTTTGGAATGTAAGCAAATACACACACTTTTTAAACAGATTAAATCCATTCGATCTCTAGATACGGTATGAATATTCCGTATCGTGTTAAAATGAGCACATGTTTCTCTTGTTTATAAATTTTTGCATTATAATTTGTAAATATGTGCTAAAATTAAATATTTTTTTTTAAGTACTAATTTGATAAAATTATTAAATATAATTAATTGCTTTATTTAAAAATATGTGTTTTGTTGCACTTACAATGCCGAGTCACAAAAAACATTGGTTTTAACCTTGTCCTAAACCTTAAAGCCATACAGTGTTTCATATTTGCAGTCGAAGAAAAAGTATAGTCTACAACACGTATGGAATAGTCATTCCGCGCTTGCCGGCTCGTATGACAAACTTTCCGCTCGCGCGAAATATTGTCTATTCCATACATAGTTATATATATATATATATATATATATTACAGTTAAATATGGTATAAAAACCACTACAAACAAACAAATAAAATATATTCTGCGTACATTGTTTTAACAAGGATTCTAACAAACGGTCAAAGAATGGTTAATTGAAAAAATTGTGTGTTAATTGATATTGTATAATGAATTAATTATTTGCGGTGAAACGATTATTTTTACAATTTTTATTGTTATTTGTATGTTATTGAACAAATTGTGGTAAATATTATTTCTCATTAAATGTTGCAAACAGATAGGAATGAAAAAACAAGCAGCTTCGCATCACTTAATGTATACTCTTGGCAGTGAACATGTTATTTTCCTGAAGGAAGTGTTTAGACGACTGTATTTGCCATTTTTTACGAAATTTAATAGTAATTATTTACCAAGAGAGAAGAAAATTTTCGTATTAAATCCCGAGATGCGTAACATCGAGGGATATAAGAGTGCGAGGCTACAATAGTATTCTCTACAGTGGTTTATATATTATTATTTTCACTACTAGCACATTTATTCTTATTATTTAAATATTTTTAAATCAATAATAAAGTAAAATGTTTGCTGGATCTTAATTAACCCAGCGAAAAAAACAAGTAACCTTTGAAGTCGCCATTTTTGAAAACGAATGATTAGATTAATTTATTCACTAAAATTTGACGATACTAGCAGTTTTTTATATTTAAAAATATGCAGAAAATATGGATAAGTTTTTATTTAATAATTAATTTATTATAGTCTATTATGATAAATTAATTTATGTTTGCCATTTCCATTTTTTATCCAATGGCAAAATATTGTTTAATTTTGTCCCAAAGAAATTATAAGCAATGTCGTGTCTTTGCGATTCAAAGAAAAACAAATGACAGTTATTATTTGTTTATAAAATTAACTCCTACTAGCCGGAAAAATGATTATTGCTCTAGGTGCAGAGGATTCATTTCTTGGATTTAAAACATGATATAAATAATGGTACGTTCTAAAGCTAAAGTTTATTTTTTTAAGGTATAGTTATTTTAAATTTGCCGCTAAATACTCCACAAAGTCCGATTTACACTGAAGCATGTGGCTTGTTTTGAATGTCAACATAATCAAAATTTATAATTTTTGTTTACTTACTTTGTTTTTATGATGTTTTGATGTAAAAAAAGAGAATCGATAAAGCTGTTGCTAAAAATACTTTTGTATTCCTGTAGAAACAAAATTTGCTTATAAAATCGCTTTTATTCCAATAATTTAGAGGAACAAACCATTGTTTTGTTCTCGTTAATGGCACGTCAACGTTTTACGGTTGTGTAAATTGGGCCTAGTCATTTCGCTTACGACGCATGCGTATCTTACGTTGTTTTGGTGATATCGAGATTGTTTACAAGCGGGAAGGTTTAAAATAACTATACCTTAAAAAAATAAACTTTAGTACACGGAAAAAAAAAATTATAACTAGGAGCGCTATAACACACATACCAAGCAAATTATAATCGCTTATTATATAAATACAAGGCTTTCTCTTACAATTATGGCAGTCAGTGTAAAAATTTATATGAAATACTTTAATTGTTTAGTGAATAATAAAATATAACAAATAGTATGGCATTTATAGCTTAAATAGATTTAATTATTGTCCGTGCTAATAATTTTTATAATATAATAAAATTTCTGTAAATTTATAATAGTACCTGTAATAAATATAATCGTGTCTGTAATATATATAATCGTTTCCAATTTATTTTTAACATTATTAGTTATTGTGTCCCTTATAATCTATAGCTTAAATCACTATAATTTGCCACTGTTACCAAATATCTTATAATGTATAGCGCAGAGCCCACTAATTTCTTTCCGTGTAGTGAAAAATTTTTGTTGTGTTATTTTTTAAAATGCGCCATATGAAAAAACACAAAGTTTGGTAAATAAGGCATTAGAGGACCCATATTTTACTTTTAAAGGGGAAGGTTCGCCATTTGTTGAACACCCTGTAAAGTTTTTAGGAATCCTAATTTAAAATATTCATCATCTGTAATTTGTTTGGTCTTTAAGAGACAGGCTCAGTGCCTATGGCTCATTTATCTAAAATTTGAATTAATTTGAATGGATAATTGGGGGAGTGAGTCTCTGCTCACTGATGCTGATTTGCATCTGTCATGAATTTTTGGGTGTTGCGACGAGGAAGGTGGGAGGGGGATTTGGGGGGATGGAGTAGGGATTGGAGGGAGGTGTGGGGGGAGTGAAACTAGTTCACTGGTGCTGGAGATGCACCTGTCCTGTGTTTGTGGGCACCATTACTGGTTGAGGACATTTTTGATCTTTTTGTAAGTGTAGTGGATTTCATGATCGTAATCTAGAAAATTTGAGATGAGGGGGTTTGGGTGGTCTAAATTGTCTTGTATAAAAGACTTACTGTATCGGATGATTTCCGTTTTTAGGAGGGGCATGTCGAGATCTCTGTGAATTTGGTTGTTCCGCATGAACCAGGGGGCATCAATGCATATTCTGAGTACCTTGTTTTGAAAGGCCTGAAGTTTGGCTGAGAGCGTTTTTTTAAGGGTGATTTTATTCCAGGCTGGTGCTCCATAGAGGAGTACTGGCTTTAGAGTTTGGTTGTAAAGTAGAAGTTTGTTTTTAATTGATAGGGGGCTCTTTCTCCCTATAAGAGGGTAGAGTTTTGAGAGGCGGGTGTTTGCTATTTGGAGGGTATTTTGGACGTGCTGATCCCACGTAAGATTTTTGGATAGGGTAATGCCAAGGTATTTGGCATGGTTTTCCCAGTTAATGGCTTGGCCGTTTATCTGAATGGGTTGGGGTGGGCCTCTTCTAATCCTAGAGATTAGAATGCCTTTTGTTTTGTTAGCGTTTACTTTGATTTTCCATTTGGAGAACCATTTTATTAGGGCATCCATTTGGCGCTGGAGGGCGGTATGGATGCGCTGGGGGTTTTTAGCTTTTGCTAGTATGCCGGTATCGTCGGCGAACAGGGCTATTTCAGTAGCCTGTGTTTTTGGGATATCTGCGGTGAAGAGATTGTACAGAAGGGGGGATAGTGGGGAGCCTTGTGGAACGCCAGCTTCGATGGGGCGAGTGCTGGACTTAGAGTCGCCTATTTTGATTTGAAAGTCTCTGCCTTCGAGGAAGGAGGCTATGAGCTTGGTGATGCCTAGTGGGAGGCCGAGAAGATGAAGTTTGACTACAAGACCTATGTGCCAGACTTTATCAAAGGCTTTTGCGATGTCCAGGAGGATCAGTCCCGCGGCTTCGCGCCTATTTAATCCATCTGTAATTGAGTCTACCAGGCGAGCCACCTGGTGGACTGTGGAGTGTCTGCTTCGGAAACCGAATTGCTCGTTTGGTAGGAGATTGAGCTCTTCAACTAAAGTTTGGAGTCTGGTTAAGATGACTTTCTCGGCTATTTTGCCCAGGGAGGATAGGAGGCTTATGGGGCGATAACTTTGGGGAAAGGTCGGATTTTGACCGGGTTTTTTGATTACTATTACATCTGCGTTTTTCCAGGACTTTGGAAAATGTCGCAGTCTGAGCATTGCGTTAATAATGTTAACGATGGCCATGATGGTTTTGCGGGGGAGAATTTTTAAGATTTTGTTCGGTATTTGGTCTGGGCCGGGGGCTTTTCTTTTTGGGAGATTTTTGATGATACTTTTGATTTCCTCGGGGGTTGTGGGGGTGATAATGTCGTTTTCGACTTGGGTTGTGATTCTATCGTAGGTGTGCTTTATTTCTCTTTCGTGCGTGAGTTGCTCGTAGTCAGAGTCGTCAGAATCGGGTTCAGAGTCGGTTTCTGGTACGGGGTCAGGAATTGGGGGGTTTGGTTTGAATTGATCTTGCATTGTGTCAGCAAATGCTTCGGCTTTTTCGGGGGTGGAGTAGACGACTCCTCTTAGGCCGTGTATTGGGGGGAAGCCTCTTTGTGGATCGAGGGATAGGGTTTTGGCCATTTTCCAAAGGGATCTATCCTGGGGGTTTAGGGATTTTAGTTTTCCCTCCCATCGGGAGTTTGCTAGGGTGTTTAGTCGGTCTTTGACTTCCTGAGTAAGTCTGTTCGCTTGGCGTTTAATGTGAGGGTCTTGAAGAGTGCGCGCTCTGCGTAGAAGGCGGTTTTTCTCTCTGATTAAGTCTTTGAGATCTCGAGGAAGGTCTTGCGGGTTTTTAATTTCTACATTTTTAGTTAGTTTGGCTTCATCCATTGCGGATTTAATGACTTGGGTGAGATTGTCTACGGCGGTATCTAGTTCTTGGACGGTGTTTATAGGACTGATTGTGGTTTTGGTTTCTAGGAGTTGGGATATGAATGCGAAATCGTATACTGTCTTTTTAGTGTGGTTTGCGGTTGGTATGCCTCCTGCCGTGATAATGATTGGGAGGTGATCTGAGCTTAATTCGTGTTTTAATTCTATATTAATGTTTAGCGTCGTGTTTTTATACAAAACGATGTCAAGGACGTCGGGAAGGCCGAGGCCATAATGGGTTGGGGAATCAGGTGCGGTAACCATAATATGGTTACGTTGTAAAATATCGTTAAGCCTACGGCCATTGGCCGTAGTTGTTCTAGAGTGCCAAAGGGCATGTTTGCAATTCAAGTCTCCGGCTAGGATTGTTGGATGGTTGTCATTGAAGTAGCCTTCGATGTCGGCGGGTCTAATTTCCCTATTGGGGGGTTTATAAAGGGACACGATCCTGAATTTGGAATTGTCGTGCATATTGACGAAGATGGAGGTAGTTTCGACTTGATCGCTTTGTGTGGGGGGGGCGTGTAAAAGATCGTGGGACAGATGTTTTTTAATATAAATTGCTGTGCCTCCTTTACGATCCAGGAGTCTATCGTTACGGTAACAGGAATAGTTGGGTATGGTACCCCTATGATGTGGTTTAAGACCAGTCTCTTGGACGAGGGCTATGTCGATTTGATTGTCGTGAAGAAATTCTATGAACTCCGGTTTTTTGGTTGAGAGGACATCAGCGTTCCAGGTGACGATTTTAAGGGCTCTGGGTTTCACTTGTCTATACATTTTGGGGTCCTAGGCTGGGCAATTGGAGGGTACTGAAAGCCTGCATGAAGCTGGCGAATTCTTGCATGAATGAGTGTATTTTTGAAATTTGGGTTTGATCGAAAATATTTGGGGGGTTGGCGCTGGAGCCTGGGGCCGCTTTGGGTTGTTGGGGGGTGGCGTTGGCTGCCTTTTGGGCATAGGAGGTGCCAGGGGTGAATTTTTGGGTTGGGGGGACCTTTGAGCCGGTTGGGAGGTTGTTAGAAGGGTGTTTTGGGCATTTGTGATAGTTGGCTGTGTGAGGGCCAAGGCAGTTTGCGCATTTAGCGTCTGTGTTGCGGGGTTTGTCACATGTTTTTGTGTGATGATCTTTTGCGCATTTGACGCATTTGGCTGTAGCTCTGCAATTGGCCTGGGAGTGACCGAATAGCTGGCATTTGTGGCATTGCCGGAATTTTGGCTTATAGGTCTGGCTTTCGACCTTGATTACTAGGTGTAGAAGCCTAGTTTCATTGAATATAGGGTGTTGTTGTCCGGTCACCTTGGGAAGGATGACTAGGACTAGTGGCATGGGTGTTTTGTCTTTGGTACGCGTCATTCTGGCGACTGACGTGGGGGTGTACCCTCGCTCGATGAGAGCGGCTGCGACGTCTTTTACGGCTATTTGAGTGGGGATTCCCCGGATTACGGCGTGAATCGCCTTGTCTTCCGGGAGGGTGAAGCTGTGATACGGAATTTTCTCCGTATCAAGGTGTTTCGTGACTTTGCGGAAGTCGTCACTAGTCTGAGTGCGAATTTGAACACCGTCGGTGGTGTTTTTCGCGTGTAAAATGTTAATTCTTTGCGAATTAAAATAGCTCGATAGGGCTAGCCACTTTTCAGGGGCTCGGATTATGATGGGGGGGATTTTTGGGGCTTTTTGGGCTTCTTGGTCGGGGGTTGGGGGTTTGGCGGCGGGTTGGTTAATTAAACCGGAAGGTTGGTTTATTAAGCCGGAAGGGGCCGGGGCGGGGGGTGGTGGCCCTGATCCGGAAGGTTTAGGGGCCGTGTCGGAAGCGGCCCCTTTTTGGGGGATTTTTTGGCTCTTGGCCGGAATTGTGTTTAGCTCCGTTTCGGAGCCGGAACTTTTTGGGCGCTTTTTTTGTTTACTGCGTTTTCGCGGGGATAGTGTGGGGGATCTGGGGGATTCGCTCCCTGAGGCGAATTCCACTCCGGACATGTCTGATTCGGAGAGTTCAGGGGCATCGGAAAATGTCGGGTCCTGGCTTGGTTGTTTTTTTAGGAGGGTATCTATTTGACTTGTGAGGTGCGCAATTTCTTGTCGGAGGCCGCTGATCGTGTCATTGGCGAATTTTATTTGGGCTAGTAGACTATCGGTTTGTGTTTTGTGGTTTTCTGCCTGGACCTTTTGGTGTTCAGATTGGGCTTTTAGTTGTTCTTGGAGGTTTGCAATTATTGACTGTAGGGAAGAATTAGAATTTGCCATGGTGGCGTCGTAGTGGGGCTTATCGGGGGAGTTTGGATATGACATCTCGGAGTGCGTAAGTTGAGAATTACGGGGGCCTGAAAAGGCCCCGGGCGGCGGGGGGGGGTGTAGTGTTAAGCACTAATTGTTAGTATTGGGGTCTTAGGGAACCTTAAACACACCAAACCGCCAGCCTCAGCGGTTTGTAGGAATTGGCTTAAGTCCACAGTGTGAAAAGGGCTGCAGCACTTAGCAAGCAAGCTTACAAGTGAGCAAATGTTAGTTCGAATATATTTATAATAAAACAATCTTACTCTATGGAAATCTGCTGGGCGACGTCTGACCTCTTCACTGTCACTCACTCGCTATCGTTGTTGTGTGTGTGTGTTTAAAATATTCAATTAGCGCTTAAAAAATAAACATCACGCGCGATTTGCGTGCGCACGGCTGATTTTAATTTTAAAATGTCATAAATTTTAATGCGTTTTTAATAAACAGTTGTTTAATAAATAATATGTATTTTTGATGTGATACGGTAAGTGCCTATTAATAATACAACAAACATAAAAAATACATTCTTATTAAGATGCGTTTGTGATTTTTAAACGAATTTTTTTTTTAAATAGTTTTTAACCCCCTTACTTCCAATCCAAATTTAACCAACAACAATATCAGGGTACACAGGGTATTAGCTATGGGGAGGGGGGTACAAAAGTTGTATATTTTATGGGGGTTATTTTGGAGTGTTACGCCCATGTTAATGATATAGGAAAATAGCGTTACAGGGGGGGGGGTTACGTTCCCAAAGTTGTATATTCAGACAAAAGTCGTATATTGCAGGAATTCAAAATAAAAAAGTTGTATATTTCACGAAAAGATGAATTTTTTTTTTAGTCATTAACTTTTTTGTCGAGGAAGAAAGTTCTGTTTTAGGCTAAAAAAAGTTGTAATTTTTGACCTTCTCCCCTCCACAAAATCTTCTCCGCTGCGGCCCTGAGTGTACAACTTTGTATGAAGAAGCTATGTTCTAAATTTGAAGTCTGTAGCTCAAAGCGTTCTCGGGTTAAACTATGGAAACAGCAGAGTAAAATTTTCAGTATTAATTTCCTACCAAGTTTTCTACAAAAAATCAAAATATTAAATTCAAAAAAATAATATTCGATTAGTGTTCCACACTATTTATCTACACACCCTTTGTACACACCCACTACTTTATAAGTAGTTTTTTGTTTTTGTTTTTTTATTTACTTAATGTACTTTTTTTAATTTTATTTGATCTAACTATATGCTTTATATGGCTACGAATCTATTAGCCAGATCCACCAAAACTATACTTCCTGTCTTGTCTCGATTTCGAGAAAAATCAAGACGAATGTAATTTAAAATTCAAGATCTTGATCAAGAATCAAGACTTTTCGGCTCTTGATTACGTTTTAGAACTTTTTAGACACCTACCAGTATTAAGTTCTACCGGGTGAGTTTCAGTCCATGGACATCCCTTAAAATGGATTTGTTTTCAATCCGATCAAAGCAAGTTTTTTGTAGATTATATTTCTTAACAAGGGCTACAAAATGGCGTAGAAAATATATTTTTTGCGCTTTTATTTTAAGGGGTGTCCATGGACTGAAGCTCACCCGGTATCCACACAAGATATAGAAATATTCATTGGCTGCGTTCAATGGAAACAGCGTGCCTAATCAAAAGTCATCAAATGATAAGTTTTGCTAGCAAATGTAGTGAAGTGGTTTTTTTACTAATAAATATTTCACTATTAATGTTGTGATGTCGAATTCTTCACTGATTTAGTGAAGTGGTATATATAATTCGGTTATAGCCGAGCAGTTAATTATAACTTTTATTATAACTTACTCAGTTAGGTTGGCCATACAATCTTCTATCGTATTTAAAGTATACCCGAGCGGAGAATATACTTAACCACTTATCACTTTATTCGGGAGCGGGTATTCTAGGAGACGGCGCTTAGGAAACAGATAAAACGATTTCTTCTTAACTTAAGAATAATATATTAAATAAATGTGAATAAATTCTCCAAGTACATGAAAGATCAATTCTTACTTCTAAGTCCTATTTCTATGCAAATCCCTTTAATTCTAAATTCCATTATATATTATTTTCCATTAAATACTTCTAAAAAAAGTTAAATAATATTCGTCAAAATTTCTATCAGTGTTCATACTAACAGTATTTATAAGTGTCCAATTATTTTTGTCTGATAAAACGAGTCTCAAAATTTTTCTAAGTTTAAAAACTATTTTTTTAATTCAAGAATAAATCTCAAAATTAATTTTCACAGAAACTACATTTTCACTTTTGAATTTTACATAGTGACACCCTGAATAAAACTGAATAATTATGAATCTTTTCATGAGTTTATATACCCAATAAGAAGGTCACTAGTTAAATTTATTTGACAATGCTATTAGCGCAAAATATCTACAAAGATACCGCGCATATTTAATTACCCCGACAAAAGAGTTTCAGTCTCATCAATTTGCAAACTAATTGCTATTTCTGACATCTGAAACGATCATTTTAACCATAAATTCAATTTTGTATAAACAATTTGGACTACTAGACAACTTTTAAGTTATACCGACAAGAATTACCGAGGAGGGGTCCGATCAAATGTAGGACACACCGAACTCTTCCGAAGCCGAATCTCGTGAAGCCAGATTGTATCATAGCGCAATATTAAAGAAATATTATTTTAAAATTTTAACAACATATAAAATATTCAGATCATAACACAAACTGCTGAATGGCTAATATCTGTCACTTGTCACAACCACCATTTGAGGTTAGAAATACGCACAAAAAGTACATTTCCGCGCTTTTAAAAAATCAATCAAAAGTAATCATTTCAAAAAGTTGATGAGCAATGATTGCCGCGACATCTGTCAATCGAAACTCACCATAGCGTTCAGTAGTGATGTGACAGCTTTCGAGGAGTTTCGATGAGTTTTGCTGTTTCCATTGAACGCAGCCATTTACAATAATAAAGACTGGTCTGATTAAAATTAGAGATTCCTCTCCTTATACTTTCCGAATGTTTCTACGCGTGATATGAAGGTCAACCAACCCTGCAAAATGTCGAGAATCTTGAAAATCTAGCAATAAAAACTGCGCAACCTTCCTAAAATTTTCAAGAATTGTTTATTTTTCCTATTTTTTTTTTTTTGTTAAAAATATCCACGAATTTATAATATAATTAACTTTCAAATCAAGTCGGTCGCAAAAACGGACTTTGGATCCAAACGACGACGAAAACAAATTTAGATTGTAAACAATGCTCTCTGGGAAGAAATAACAGAAATAACAGTTGTTGCATGATATTATTATGTGCACTTGGTCGTCCGAAAGAAATAAACCCATAATGGAGCTCTCTACAACTAGAATTATGAAACAAAAGACATCTACCTTATCTCTATCTCACGAACGGCACGAACGAACATAGCTAAGGTGAATCTGTAGAATAAGATAATTCTACTAAAATTTAGATGGCGCCAGTAATTTTTTTAATAAAAATAATATAGTTACACTTTTCGCCCGGCCAAGTAAATATTGTATTTGTTCAACAAAGAACAAATACAGAATTTGTTTGGTTGGGTGGAAGTGGGAGTGTATGTATATCTTCTATCCTTTTTGGGTAAAACTTTTGACCCTGTCTAATCTAACGGGAGAAATCGCCATTAACTTACATGGGTCTTATTTCATTGAAAAAAATATCGATTTTTAAACATTGACAATTCTGGGACCGTAACCTGTTATAATACACATTTCAAAAACTTTTCGATTTTCGCAAAAAGAAAATTAAACAAAAATTGTTTTCTTCTTTGATTTTTTTTTTAATTTTTTCAATTTTTTTTCGTTTCTCGAAGTAAAAAAAAGAAAATAAGAAAAAAATGTCGAATTAAGTTGTACCATCTTTTAAAAACATTATTTAAGAAATTATTTAAAAATTATTAGGTATTATAATTTTTTTATTAAAAATGTAAGTTTTTTCCAATTTTCCCTGGATTTTACCCTGGTAAATACGGGTAAAAACGACTTGATTTTTCCCACCATTTGGGCAACTATGGCCTGGTTTTTACCGGTTTTTACCGGTAAATGCCCTGTCCGGAATTTTGTGGAAAATCCCGTCTTTTTGCCAGCCCTGCAAAATGGACGCCAACTATGTTAGTCACTCGCAGAGAATTGAAGCCTTATCCCTTCTTCTAAATCATTGATTATTACACACAAATAAAAAATTTCCACTAGCTTTTGTTTTTCTTATTTCTGCTATTCATCAATAAACAATGATAAGCAGGTAATGTCATATATGCAGGTATTTTACATTTTACATTCATTTCTGTTTATAATATTCTCTTATCTTTGATGGGTTTCAAGAATTATTTTATTGGAAATACGAGAAATATTAACACACCTTATTAGGTATAATAAAAGTGTTTCAAAAGTCCTGAGAAAAAATATTGCATTTATTTGTCATCTGAAACAATATTCTAAAAGACGATTCACTCACCGCAGTAGTGAGAAGAATCCAGCAATCCAGCGCATTCGCACTGATTTTCTTATTTTTGTTTGTATGCCAAAAATTATTTTAAGGTTATGTAACATTCTTTTGCAGAATTTTACAAAAATATCTACTTTTTTCTTTGCGAGCTAACAGTTTTTTTTAATTGGCTAAAAGTACTCGCTTTTAATATTATTTTCGTAAAAAAAATGCGGAATATTCATTAATAAACATTTTATTCTTAAAATACATCGCCTTCTAAATTCTGAAATATCGTATCTGAAAAATGCCCCACATTAAAAAAAAACACCAAACCAGCAAACTACCAAACCAAACCATTATTAACGTAAACCAACGCCTCCCATTAAAAAAGTCCAAACCAAACTAGCAAACTACCAAACCAAACCATTGTTAACGTAAACCAACGCCTCCCATTAAAAAAAAAAAACACCAAACCAAACCATTGTTAAAGTAAACCAACGCCCCCATTAAAAAAATAAAATAGAAATTCGTGAGTATTTTAACAATTTTTTGCTATATATTCTAACAAAAAAACTGGATTTTCCGCACCTAATTATATTCAAGACAGTAAGTTTTAGTAATAAAACCAGAAATCAGTGCAAAAATAGTTCATTTTTGTGGACCTGATGCGCACTGTAACCCCACTCAAATTAAACTATTTCATAAAACTACAACTGCCTAAACGGACCCACTTTTGACATCCGTCAAAACAAAAATAAGCAAACCGGTGCGCATGTGCTAGATTCTTCTTATTCCTGCGGTGAGCGAATCGTTCTAAAAGTACTAATGGGGACGTTGTAACAGATACAATAGTATTCACCAGTCTTCGTATTTAAAAGTTCACGAAAAAATTACGAGATGACACTACTGGGAGCTGGAATCGTGCACTATAGAATTCTGTCAAGCGCCGAAATTGTATACAGGGTTATTCAGAAATAATTTCGAGAAATTTAAGGGGCGATTCTACGTTAAAAAATATGAAAAAAAGTTCCTATAATGGTTGGTCCGGAAATGAGCCCTAAGGGAGCTGCAACCCATCGAAGATTGACATATTGAATCGGGAACAAAAAAAGCACCAATAAAATTTTAATGCTGCAGGGTGATTCTTCATTTAAAACTGAGCAAAAAAGTATTATACACCAAAACACCTAAATTTAATATTAAAGGAGTAATAGCCTTTTAAAAAGTAACATTTTTAGTGGCACAAAATGTTAGTTCCTCTTAACTGCATTTTTTTTAAAACGGTTGTTCCTACAGTGTTACACTATATGACATTTTTTATGTATTTTTACTAAAGGAATCTATATTTATTACAAAAAAATCCAAAAAAAAATATACATAAAAAATAGGCAAAAATGTGTTAAGCCTCACATATTTTGTCCGTCTAGGCACGCCTCTGGATAAATAAAAAAAAATAATTAACATAAACTTATTGCCCTTATTAATACTAGTATACATGGAAAAGCTCGTCACTCTAGCTTAAAGGGTTCAAGAGTTATTAATTAAAAACCTAATTTTTATTACAATTTTAAAGAACCGTAGCTCCCTTAGGACTCATTTCCGCATTAACGCAGTTATATGTAGTATTGCCGAGATTAATACATTTCTATAGCACACGGAGTCCACTTGCCAGTAGTGTCATCTTCTAAAAATTTTGTGAACTTTTAAATATGGTCGTATATTGTCCATTAATTTAAAGTAAACATGTTTCGTTAAGTTTTAACTACTTTACCAGTTGAGGGTTAATATACAGATCATTTTTAACCGTTTATATTAGGAAAACGCAGCGCCTATTTTTAATATTTTAATCCATATCATATGTTTATTATAAATATATTTCTATTTCTAAACCATACAATGTATAGCAAAAATATAATCAATCGAATATACATATATAATATAAAAATTTGAATATGTTTATGTATTAATATATTTATTTGCGTAAATTATGGAATATTTTCAATTAAAATAAGTATATTATAATTTCTTGAAATTTCAAGGTTTATTCCGATTTATTTGAAATTTAAATTCTATCGTCGAACATTATCAGGCTTATGTAGTAACACCTAGTACATCTGTCAATTTACAGCTAAAATTATTAATTATTAAATTAATTTAAACACAGGGGGATTTTTAAACAAACTGAAAATGATAGGGGACACCGGGGCACAGTGAACAATAATGTATTGCGTTATATTACTTATTTGGGGCTATCCAAAAAGTGCTGTATATAAAATATCAATAAATAAACAGTTTTGCGCAAATATGTAAAATTCAATTTTAAATTAGCTATTCTCAAGTAAATTTTTGGGTTGGCCAAAACCGGACAACTAGGCCATTTCTGGCCCTTTTTGTTACCCCAGGCAATCCCAGCCATTTACTAATTTGAGTCCTCCTTGAACCTCCTTTCAATAAAGGTCAGGATATTGGTCCAGGGGAGATCTCTTAGTTTCTCTTGGTTGAGTCTTTGACTTTCAAAAACTATAGGTATTGCATCCAAATGAGATTCATTTTAAACCCTAAATTTCAAAACTTTTTTATGTAAAATAACCCTAATTTTTCAACCTATTTCTAAATTAACCCTGTATATGCGTGTACCCAAATGCAGTCAAAACTTTTTGCGTAGTTAACCAATTAGGTGCCCACGTAACATATTTTTTTACTTTGTATACTTAATAATATCCGAGTTGAAGGACGTGGACGCTAAAATAAAAATACAATAACATCGGTAAGATTTATAGTCCAATAGGTAGGCAAAAAATACAAAAACCGTGCCCCACACTTTCAATTTAATGCTCTCTGAGCAAGATATTTCAGTTTAAAAAGCTATAAGCCTTTTCGGATTGTTTACCAAGGTTGCGGTTATGGTTATGATTGGTAATATATTGGTTTAAATATTTAGCAATACTTCCAAATGTGTTGGTTACACTGACAGTTACTATAGCAAACATAACCTTTAAGTAGTGTATTTTGTTTGTTCTTTCAAGATATTGGATAGATTTTTATCGAAATACAAGAATTTCATTTTAATTCGTAGGTAGAAATAGTAAGATGTCAATAACTGGCGTTTATACTGCAAATATTTACATATAAAAAAGAAAGAGTATATTAGAAAAAGTTGTTATAATAACCAAACACTATAACCGCTCTGAAAGCACGGTTACAGATTTTACTACCAATCGGTTCAACCGCACGTCAACAAAGCATTCCGAAATCAAACGGTAAATACCAAACGTATGACCAAAACTTTGGTAAGTAAAACGAAAAGGCTTTATATACACAGCAGCTTGACAAGACAAAATTCAGTAAGTAGGGGGGCATTTTTGTAGGATCCGTAGTAAAAAATACGTGAAATTTCAGTGTCCCACACTTTTTATGTTTGTTTAGTTTTGGTCAAAAACAGAAAGTCATTTTTTTTAAAAACCATTATCACATCTTGATAAGCAAGTATCAAAAAACATAAATAGTGCAAGTTATAGTGGCGAAAAAAAAAACTAATAATAAATCTAATTGCTTATTGTTGCTAATTGATGTTTTTTTTCCACTTATCAACTGGACTATTCTAAAAATAATGTTGAGTATTGTTTCTATAGTAATCCCATGGTTTCTATAAACATCGTATAACAGGATCTATCTTAGGACAATCTTTCAATTTCCAAAACACTGTTTTTTTAATGTTTGTAAAAAACCAAAAAAAAATAAAAAATTGGGAAGTATTGTTTTGTTGGCAGCCGTATTTTGAAGCATTTGCGGTTTGTTTATTTAAATGTTACGTAATACTTTTTTCTATTGGAGCAATCAAATATGATGTATAAAAAAGTAATAAAAAAATAATAAAAGTAGTTAATAAAAAAATAATAAAATACAAAAACACGATCTAAAGATTTTCACTTCGGGTCAATATTGATACACGGAAAAAAATGTTACATTGTTGTCAAATTGAGCATTGGCTAGTTTTAATTTTTAATTTTCAATAATGCATTCGGTTTCAGCGACCTCGAAATCCATTAAAATTCGTTTAATTTGTCTAACATATCTGCCATTTAAAATTTTTAAAATTGTTTAATAATATTCGATTTCAGCAAACTCAAAAACTCCTAGATACCAGTTTTTACGAAAATACTACTAAAAAGCGATGTTTGGTCGTGGAAAAGCTTCCTCTGGTTCATAGTTCGGCCGCGCGGTAGTTTTAAAACTTGACGTGACGGGAGTAACTGTTTTGAAATTGTCATAGGTCATTTCACAAAAGGCAAAACGTTTTTTAATGCAGGCCTGTGTTATCCCTAATTTTGCAGGCAGTGTATGAAACCATTAAAATTCTTAGTCGGCTAAATTGGTAGGTACCCACTTGCTTGAATATTTATGTGGTATATTCCTTTTAAAAATTATTAATAATGTTTATGCTGTGTGAATTTTAATACGCCCATTCCATTCATAAACCAAAAGAGTTTCATTCATTAATTTCTTTGCAAAATTGACACACCTTATTTCGTGCCGCGTCATAAAACAACACTTTTTCCCCAATTAAAGATCCCAATAAATAAAAGAAATAAAGAATAAAGAAAATCTTGGATCTACTTACGGCTTTTGATACAAATCTGCATGATCTACAAAGTTTAATTTTTATCATTTTTATCATAAAAGATTTATAGCTATAGTTGGTGTCAAATAGAGGATATTTTAATCTCAAAATCTTATTACATAACGCAGAAGAACATAGGATTATGGAACGTAATTCCCAGGGAGGAAAAAGTATAATTTGGCGTGCCCCAAGGTTTTATCTTTGAACCACTCTTGTTTCTAATATTCATAAATGATTTTTCAGCAGAAAATAAAAAATATATAATTTAATTTTGTTTTTATTGGTCGGGTTTTGTGGTACTTGCCTTTTTTAAAAGATTATTAATAATGCGGTTACACAAAGGTTTATTTAATTTATATTGAAATCAAATAGAGGATATTTTAACCTCAAAATCTTATTGCATAACGCAGAAGAACATAGGATTATGGAACGTAATTCCCAGGAAGGAAAAAGTATAATTTGGCGTGCCCCAAGGTTTCATCTTTGAACCACTATTGTTTCTAATATGCATAAACGATTTTTCAGCAGAAAATAAAATATATATAATTTAATTTTGTTTTTATTGGTAGGTTTTTGTGGTACTTGCCTTTTTTAAAAGATTATTAATAATGCGGTTACACAAAGGTTTATTTAATTTATATTGAAATCAAATAGAGGATATTTTAACCTCAAAATCTTATTGCATAACGCAGAAGAACATAGGATTATGGAACGTAATTCCCAGGAAGGAAAAAGTATAATTTGGCGTGCCCCAAGGTTTCATCTTTGAACCACTATTGTTTCTAATATGCATAAACGATTTTTCAGCAGAAAATAAAATATATATAATTTAATTTTGTTTTTATTGGTAGGTTTTTGTGGTACTTGCCTTTTTTAAAAGATTATTAATAATGCGGTTACACAAAGGTTTATTTAATTTACATTGAAATCTTCATAGTTTCGTAAAATTGCCAAATTGTTGCTAATTGTATATTTAATTAATAGCCTCGTTTAAATCTGTAGATAATAAAAAATACATAAAAGATTAAATTGATTGATTTTTTGTGTTTGCACAGATTTTTTAATACATATCTTCGTGTTTGTTACTGACCTCGTAGAAAGTTTTTCGTCATGTCTTAACACAGCTATTAAAAACCCAATTAGCGAATTTTTGGTATGTTTATGGGTTTTTCAACCCATAGACAACTCATTAACGGTGATACGTATTATGTTTCCGTAACCTGGCCTTCTCTTAATATTTAATGTTAATTAGTACTGGTCGGATCGAAGTATTCATTTACCAGGGGCACGCAAAAATTAATTTTAAAAAAATATACTAATTTTAAAGTAAATAAACATTTAAAACTATATTTCAGTAATTGGTCTATTATGTCGACGCTGTTCTGGCAAGTTGAGCACTTGGAACATGACAAAAAAAAAACAATTTTTGGATAGAAATTAGATTTTTTTTTTGTTTTAAAAATACATATATCCATTTTTTTCGTGTAAAAGCCATTTAGTAAAATATAAAGTGTCTATTTACTTAAAAAATGAGTTTTTAAAAGTATAAGTTTTGCCAACCCCTGGTAAATAAATACCTGTGTTAATTAGTAATTATTAATTAATTTATTCTATCAAATAATATATAAAAAATACAAGGTTTAATAGAAATTGTGCTATAAAAATGTTATTTTTTATTGTATTTTAGAGGTTTTATTGCGATGTTGCGGGTTATATCAATAAAAACCAGGATTTTAGTTTTTAGCTCAACGTGATTGAGTCAAACTTTTTATTTTTTTAGTTAGCCAAAGCAAACTTTACATTTGGTGTCATGAAAAATACAAAATAGTATATTCTATAACTAGTATGGAATAGACAATATTCCGCGCGAGCGGAAAGTTTGTCATACGAGCCGGCAGGCGAGTATGACGGTCCTGCGAGCGCGGAATGACTATTTCATACGTGTTGTAGACTATACTTTTTCTTCGACTGCAAATATGAAACAATGTATGGCTTTAAATAGCGGACAAGGTTAAAAATAATGTTTTTTTTTGTGACCCGACATTATAAATACAACAAAACACATATTTTTAAATAAAGCAATTAATGTTATTTAATAATTTTATCAAATCAGTTCTTAAAAAAGGTTTTTATTTAATTTTAGCACATATTTACAAATTATAATGCAAAAATTGAAGGTTATGTCAGATTGTTGTGACAGATATCAGGTTTAAATATTTAACAATAGATAAGCAGTTTTAATTTTTTGAACTAAATTGATAAAAAACTGGTCAAATTTAAGAAAAACTAATAAACTTTATGTAATTTTAACGCAAAACTTTAAATTGCAATAAATTATTCAATATTTCATGGTAAAATACATATATTTTTGATAATTTTGCTACAGTTTTCTTCACTTTTATAAACAAGAGATGGCACTACATGTGCTCATTCTAACACTTGATACGGAATATTCATACTGTATCTAGAGCTAGAATGGATTCATTCTGTGTTCGAAAAGTGTGTGTATTTGCTTACATTCTAAAGCAGTCGTAGAAAAACATAATTCTGTGTCAAATTTCAGCTCAGAAAATTAAACTGATACGCATTTTCGCGTGAAAATAAGTGCGGTGGAACCGCATTATTTTCAGTTTATTATGAAATAATCATAAAACATGACAAAAAGTTCCTATAAGCATATGTTTAAAAATGTGTCTTAAGGGAGCTAAGCCCCTTTGAAAGTGGCTAAAAAAATCGGTTTTTATTTATTAACTCGGTAACCCTTCGAGATATAGCAACGAGGTTTGGCATGTAAACTAATCTTAATAAGGCCCCCCATCTTCGTATGTTATTTTCATGTACCTATTTTAACCAGGGGTGCGCGAAACGGGGGGCCTTATCATGAAAATATTCTACGAAAAAATGGGCCTGATTAAGATTAGTTCACGTACAAAACCTCGTTGCTATACCTCAAAGGGTTCCTGTGTTAATAAATTAAAACCAATTTTTTTAGCCACTTTCAAAGGGGCTTAGCTCCCTTACGACGCATTTTTAGACATATTAATATAGTAACTTTTTGTTATATTTTATGATGACCTTAAAATTTCGGACCCTCTTTCAAATACACCCTGTATACTGCCATTTCTAGAAAATTTCTAATTTACTAAAAAGTTAATTAATGATTTGGTGTTAATATAGTAATTAGGGTTAAGGTAAAGTCAAATGGCTCTCCATAAATAACTTCACACTGTTAAAATATGTCAGGGGAATTAAGGGTCGAGCCTATTTTTAAATTTATGTACTATCAAGAATTGACTCCCAGGTTATTTACTTTTGTGAGTTTGACTTTTCCTACACGGGTATAAATTATTTCATTGTTTTATTAGGTCTACTCTTAGTCCAATCAAATAACGAGAAATTAGTATGTTAAATGGCGATTTCTCCCGTTAGATTAGACAGGGACAAAAGTTCTACCCAAAAAGGATAGAAGACATACATACACTCCCACTACCACCCAACCAAACAAATTCTGTATTTGTTCTTTGTTGAACAAATACAATATATACTTGGCTGGGCGAAAAGTGTAACTATATTATTTTTATTAAAGAAATTACTGGCGCCATCTAAATTTTAGTAGAATTATCTTATTCTACAGATTCACATTAGCTATGTTCGTTCGTGCCGCTCAGTGCTACACTTTCCTGCCAACCAAATAAATACTGTATTTGTTGTATGAAAAACAAATACATTATTTTTTTGGTTGGCTGGAAAGTGTAGCACAAATGAGATAGAGATAGGGTAGACGTCTTTTCTTTCATAATTCTAGTTGTAGAGAGCTCCATTAATGCAGACGGGCTGATATTTTAAAGGGTAGTAGTCAACGAACTAATAACTCTTCTCTCTAGAATAGGCATTTCATTTGTAAAAACTGACAAAAACGTAGCCGACATATACATTTGTCTGTCTTACTCGCACAGCTTTGTTCTAACTGAGACAACAATACCAGTTACTGGTAATTGTTATTGTTCGGGCCTGAATATACGTACTATTTGTTTACAAAAAAACGAGATTTTAGCGATACTTTATATTAAGGGTATGCGTATTCTAGAGTAAAGAGTTGTTAGTTCGTTCGTAGTAGTGGATAGTATCAGAACACTCCTGTTAGTTTTTCACCAGGTGATTTGCGTAGGGGGTGTCCGCTATCTTGAATTTTAGAGGCGAGTGCTGTTATCTCGCTAAATATACGATATCTCGATACGATAAAAATCCATATAAACATTTTTGCTAAGGAACACAATTCCAACAATTTTTGTTGGGATAATTTTTTTATTATATTAAGAAGAATCGAGTTATAAATATTCAAAAATAGCCTTGTTGGGGGTGAAATTGGTTTTTTCGATTTTACAGCCAAATTATTCAACGATATTCTTCTAGAATTCTTTCTTATAAATAAAAAAAGTTTTACCTTAGGGAAAGTTCAAGTATTACGTAACGCAAATTGTACCAAAATTCATACACTTCATACCCCGGTTCTCTCGTTATTCAAGGCTAGAGAGATTTCATATTTTGGCTACCCCCCCCTAACAAAAGCCCCCTATTAGGGGGGTGTAGCCAAAATATGAAATCTCTATAATCTATAATAACGCGAGAACCGGGGTATGAAGTGTATGAATTTTGTTACAATTTGCGTTACGTAATATTTGGACGTTCCTTAAGGAACACCCTGAATTCTTAACATTTTTGAATTAAGGAACGTTCAAATACTACGTAACGCAAATTGTACCAACATTCATACATTTCATACCTCGGTTCTCGCGTTATTATAGATTATAGAGATTTCATTACATTATTTTTGCTACCCCCCCTGATAGGGGGTGTGTTAGGGGGGTTAGCCAAAATATGAAATCTCTACAGCCTTAAATAATGTGAGAACCGATGTATGTAGTGTATGAATTTTGATACATTTTGCGTTACGTAATACTTGAACGTTCCCTTACTCACAAAAATTACTTGAAACTTTGTTACATAACACCTTCATCCTTTCAATTCTTAATTACATTAGACACTAACGAATAGCCCCGTATATAATAAATAATCAAAATACAAAAACATGTTACTTCCAAATATAATATGTCAAGATTTGCTTGTAGGAGTGAGTGGTTTATTTTTAGAAATAACTTATGTACTATTTTAAGAATGACAAAATACTATATTGTTTTTTCCACAACAAAACAGATTTCAAACTATTAGATTTATTATACTCTGTGGAATTGCTATGCATATCTGGATATCTGTTACATATGTTACACAGGCAAAATAATACTTTTTTCTATAAAGTTTTTATCGCCTATTTGACGAAAAAAAATTAATAGGAACTTTTTTTTGTATAAAACTATTGTTATACGACGAAAAAAAAAACGACTTATCGCGATTTCAACTTTTTCCAAAAACAAATACACTCCAGAAATGAATGCGAGAAAGATAGCGTCTAATCAAGGGCTTTTTTTCCTGAATGAATGAATGCTACGAAACCCTCAAACAACTGGCAGAAACCAACAAGGTTTCCTTGATGTGGGTGCCAGGACACGAGGGTGTTGAGGGCAATGAGGCTGCGGACTCTCTCGCGAGAGAGGGAGCATGCGCTCAATTTATTGGCCCTGAACCTTTCTGTGGCTTTAACAAAAGCCATCAGGTAGATGCAATTAAGAGATGGGAAACCAAAATCAAAACTCGATATTGGAAAGATCAAAACTTAAGACAGGCCAAAATATTCTTAAAATATGCACCTAAACGAACAAGAAAATTACTCGATCTCAGCAAGGTGGACCTAAAGACCTATACAGGGCTGTTAACCGGACACTGCCCGTTAAGATATCATCTTAAAAAAATGGGAAAGTCTGAAATCGACATTTGCCGTCTATGCTTAGAAGCGCCAGAAACGGCCGAACACATTATGTGCTTCTGCGAAGCCATTGCTCGCAAAAGTCTACAATATCTAGAACGTATACCCAAGACCTGCAGATATATCCCAAGTAGCCCACAAAAAACTCTTAGGCTTCTTTGAAAGCCTAAAGTTTGATGTGGACTAAATTGCAAAGGGGATTCACAATAGATCTCATTGGTCGCAGTGATTTGAAAGGCAGTACCATGACTCACAACCCCACTTATATTGTATTGTATTGTAAGGGCTTTTAACAAGTGTTCTGTAAAATTTGTAACTGTATGTATTTGTAGAACTATTAGTTTCCACACGTTTTAGTTAAAATTTAACATATGTTTATTTTTGTTGCAGAGCACGTCTGGCAAGTTACAGTCCTGGAAAGGGGTATCGGCACATCACTTACAGGCTGTTACAGCCTATGTTTGACCGATAAAACGCTGAAGCTGATCAGAAAAGACGGCAATAACTTTATTATCGACCTGAACTTGGCCAACATCAGGAGTTGCGGATATCTCAAGCAGTATCTTTTCTTAGAGGTAAGTTTAATTTAAGTTTCTATAAGTCAGCAGCACCCCCTCCCCTCCCAACCACGCTCGATTTGAGAAAATCTACTATTCAGATGGGAAAATTTTGGAGGATGATCGCAGGGATGTTCCCAGTTGGGCTGGGATACCCTAGAATGTGGGCTAGTTAGGAAATATTTAGAGGCGATGAGCAGTTGGGAAATAGTTATTTATGGTACTAGTGGGTAAAGTAACATATTGCCCATGAGAAAATTAACCTGCGAGGCATCAGCCAAGCAGGTTAATTTTCGAGAGGGCAACATCGGTTTACCCATGACTGATGGCACTCAAGGTTTTATCCAATAAATAGCTTAGGAATTCATATTTTTATTAAAAATTTTTATGACATTTCCAAGAAAATAATTTGAAAAAGTGACAGTTGAGTGGGTAAAATAAATAATTATCCACTCAATAAAGTAAAAGCCACGCGGGGGTTATTATTGAGTTTATCCATTTAAAATAAAGCTGGTAATTGTCTCATTATCTGTATGTATTGGATAAATGTAGTGGTACAGTTGGGAACACCGGAGAGCAGTTATCAAAATTTTCCGCCAAGGGTAAAGCTTTTTTTACAGTTGGAGCTCCCCTGACAACATAACTATCAATATTTCAGCCAAACCGGCGGAAAGACATTTTCTTTAGTAAATGTGCGGGGTCCTTTATATTGAATGCTAAATAAAACAATTTAATGACTTTGAGAATGTTTATGATAAACAGTTCTTCTACTTTACCTGCTGGCAGAAAATTGAAAACCAATGACTCGTAGCAAATCGACTGTTATAATTTAGTTAATTAAAATAAAAAAAAAAACTTTTGTGTACTTATGCCACATAGTGCCCTGTTTGTCAGTATCAACGAACTAACAACTGTTCTCTCTAGAATACGCATACCGTTAATATAAAGTATCGCCAACATCTCGGTTTGTTTGTAAACAAATAGTACGTATATTCAGGCCTGAACAATAACAATTACCAGTAACTGTTATTGTTGTCTGTTAGAACAAAGCTGTGCGAGTAAGACAGACAAATGTATATAAGTTGGCTACGTTTTTGTCAGTTTTTACAAATAAAATGCCTATTCTAGAGAGAAGAGTTATTAGTTCGTTGGTCAGTATACAGTGTTTGCAGTTTTTTGGCTTTTAAAAAAGGTAATGAATCTACATACCTAAACATGAAAAACCAAGACAAGATAATATGTCTGGAAATAAGCCCTGATGGAGCTACGGTTCTTCGAAGATGGACGTATTGAATGGGGAACAAAAAGCACCAAAAAAATTTTTATGCTTCATTTAAAACTAAGCAAAAAAGTATTCTTCGAATGAAAGTTTAAGATTAAAGGAGTAATAGCCTTTTAAAAAGTAACATTTTTGATGACATAAAATTTACTTCTTCTTAATTGCATTTTTTTCTTTCGAATCGGTTGCTTCTACAGTGTTACTTCTATATGACATTTTTTATGTATTTTTACTCAGGAATCTATATTTTTAAACATTTTGGCGTTTACGCCCATGTTAATGGTATAGGAAAATAGCGTTACAGGAGGGGTTGGGGGTCAAAAATGATCAAAATTTGCATTACGTAATACTTGAACGTTCCCTTATTTAGGCTTTAGATATGAAATAAATATTTTATCAATCTATTTTCCAATGATCGTACAGAAAATAGATTGATGGAATATTTAGTTAATATTTTTATAAAAATCTATAAACAAATGCATATTTAATTATAAAGAAAAATTTTGGTTTGTCGAAAAAATATATAAAACGCTAAAAACCTATAGTGTTGATTAAGAAAAACAAAAATAAAAAGCTATAAACAAATATTTTAAACGGGTTGACTGCCAGACCAAAATTTATTAACTTGCCTCTGGTGCCGGCGGTCGTATACGGTCGCTCTGGCAGTCAACCCGTTAATAAGAACTTAATAAGTAATATCTGTGTAATCAAAACCTACCAACAAGGCCCATATTGGCGCTAGTAACTAAACATTTAATGAAAAACATCGCGGCATAGAACAATTTATTTTCGTAAAAATAAACTCGTGTTTTTGTCATGCATTATAGTACGTAGGGTACTTATTTATAGACCATTTTATTGAATATAGTTACGAGGGATATTGAGTAATAGTATACGATTACTAGTAATATACACACAAAAAAGTAATTGCTTTATTTGAGCTTTTAATTTTTTTAACATACATGTATGTTCAAATCACGAAGACATAAAGAAGAATAACGTTTTCTTAAAAGAAACGCAAACTGATTTAAATTTAATTATGAGTGGTCACCCAAAAAGGAACATGAGTGTGGAATTTTTAAAATCAATTAACTCGATAACTCTGAAAATACTATTTTTTTTTTGAAAAACACCTGACAGGTCGATTTTTATTTTGATTGTTTTATTGTCTTGTCTTGAGAATATTGACTGATATCTTTGAGAACATCAAATTTTCTTTATTTTCATCAAAGAACTTTTACCTCAAGAAGGAGCATGATGAAATCTACCGTATGCTTTGTTTGAAGCGTGAACCAACTATGGTGAGGGGCTGGTGGGGAGTGACTATTATTTACATTTAGTACGCGTAAAGAGAGAGAAAGAATGTGTAAACTCACAGTCTAATGTCGTAAAATGACTGACAGGGGTACAGTGTTGCCGATTGGAAACATATACTTTGGATATTTTATTGTAAATTTTAAGAAACATTAGTTCTGTATGAGTTTTATATGAACTAGTAGTTTAATTTTAATAGATTTAAATATACTATCATTAAACATAATTATAGTAAACAAAATAAAGTTTTTTACAGTTTTAATTTAAGTATAATGATTTGAATTCATGATAAGGTGGAAACTACGCAACATCGCTACTAGGTAGCCTGAAAGTCGACTAGCGACATCTACATTTTACACCACAAAGCTGATCGCGTTTCTGTTAAATAAACAAACAAAAAGATGACACCTTCATAAACATTGGTCTGAAATTACTTCTTGAGGTAAAAGTTCTTTGATTTTCATGTTTTTTAGTTTATTTGCATCATGATTTACGTAAAAATAAAGTCCAGTCTGTAGATTTCATGTGTTTATTTTTTACTTTATTACAAATTTACTTTATAACTAAATTAAAAACAGTATTTTCTTTTTCTACGACTGCTTTAGAATGTAAGCAAATACACACACTTTTGAAACACAGAACTCATCCATTCTAGCTCTAGATACGGTATGAATATTCCGTACCAAGTGTTAGAATGAGCACATTTAGTGCCATCTCTTGTTTATGAAAGTAAAGAAAACTGTAGCAAAGTTAGCAAAAATATATTTATTTGACCAGGAAATATTGAATAATTTAATGCAATTTAAAGTTTTGCGTTAAAATTACATAAAGTTTATTAGGTTTTCCTAATATTTGACCAGTTTTTTATAAATTTAGTTCAAAAAAATTAAAACTTCTCCATCTATTGTTAAATATTTAAACCTCATATCTGTCACAACAATCTGACATAACCTTCAATTTTTACATTATAATTTGTAAATATGTGCTAAAATTAAATAAAAATCTTTTTTAAGTACTGATTTGATAAAATTATTAAATAACATTAATTGCTTTATTTAAAAATATGTGTTTTGTTGCATTTAAAATGTTGAGTCACAAAAAAAATGGTTTTTAACCTTGTCCGCAGTTTAAAACCATACAGTGTTTCACATTTGCAGTCGAAGAAAAAGTATAGTCTACAACACGTATGGAATAGTCATTCCGCGCTCGCGGGACCGTCATACTCGCCTTCCGGCTCGTATGACAAACTTTCCGCTCGCGCGGTATATTGTCTATTCCATACTAGTTATAGAATATACTATTCTTGTGAAGTTAGAACATATAAAATATGACCTTATTAAAAGGGACCAGGTGATATATCATATTGTTCCTACTTTTTATAGCATTATACGTCGTATATCATACTATTTTTTCTACGACTGTAAAAAGGAAGTCCATAAATTTCTAAATTAAAAGGGCTTGAAACTTTTGACAGTTATTTACCCCAGAAAACTTTATACCTATATTTACTTATGTCATAATAACAAGCGTAAATTATAAAATAAATTGGGGTGTTTGTAATAGTTTTATTTTATTGATTTTTAGTAAAAAAATAAATAAAAATTAACTACTAAGTAGAACTTAGATAAAATCTGTTATGTTCTCGTAAATTTAAGCCCTTTTTGGCAGGGTTCCACATAATACTTATGTGGAATAATATTATTACTTTTTTTAATTACCCAATTAATTACTTAATTTTCCGTTTGAATCGATACGCCAATGGATTTGTTTATTTTTAGATCAAATGCCATAGGCTAGACACATATTCCATTATCAGATTTATGTTCTTTGTCTGCCTACCTTTTCGCAATTTTCGCTCTTTGCCAAAGTTTATTTATATACTTTTATTTGTTTATTTTGTTATGTTTGGTTTTAATTTTCTTATATCTGTAGGTATACTTATACAAGATTATTGAAATAACTTTTTATATTATAGGGTCCATAGTTCGATATAGTCCGGGAGTCTATGCCCAGTAGATTTTTTTTATTACCTCACCGTTGAGAATTTGTATATGTGTTCTTTATGTCCAGTCAAACAACTTCTTACATAAGGAAATTTCTCGGTAGCGGGGCGTTTTTTTTTTGGTCCAATCCTTAACTTTAGGGCGTCCGACAACGGTATTGCCCGAAAATTTTGGTCGGACAAGGTTGATTTTAAATATTTTTATCCAATACATACAGATAATAAGACAATTACCAGCTTTATTTTAAATAGATAAACTCAATAATAACCCCCGCGTGGCTTTTACTTTATTGAGTGGATAATTATTTATTTTACCCACTCAACTGTCACTTGTCAAATTATTTTCTTGTAAATGTCAGTAAATTTTTTAATAAAAATATATTCCTAAGCTATTTATTAGATAAAACCTTGTATGGTACTCATGGGTAAACCGATATTGCCCTCTCGAAAATTAACCTGCTTGGCTGA
Organism: Brachypterus glaber; assembly: GCA_958510825.1. Classification (NCBI taxonomy): domain Eukaryota; kingdom Metazoa; phylum Arthropoda; class Insecta; order Coleoptera; family Kateretidae; genus Brachypterus; species Brachypterus glaber. The sequence goes on along the minus strand of OY294051.1, from coordinate 3,786,038 downwards.
CGCCTCGCAGGTTAATTTTCTCATGGGCAATATCTTACTTTACCCACTAGTACCATAAATAACTATTATTAAACAATCCTGAAAAATCATCTGTTAGGTGCTAAATGTTATGACTTCATAACTTTACCATGTTTTCTGTCAATACCGTTGTCGGACGCCCTAAAGCTGTGATTCAAACTTCTTTATCCTAAAGCGCTAGGTTTATCTCCGATATTGATAAAACTTTTCGTCAGGATAAAGATCAAGAAAAAAAAATGTTGCTTAAAATCAAAAGTCCAAACCATAAACAAAATATGGGGGCGTATGAATACAGATTTAAAAATTAAGTGCTCGCGCGAGCAGAAAGAAATCATATTTTGGAAGTTATATCGAGAAAAAACGCAATATAGTATCCAATGTGAATAGTATACTATGGAATACGAGGCATTGCACATCTTCACGGCTTGTTTATTATGTGTGTCTTTTATTGCGTCAATGGAGAGGCACTGACGTCATAAACCGAAAAAATTCTTCGTTAATTTTTGTTTTGCTACATTTTTACTGCAAATCACAATGCAAGAATTTTAAGTATGTATATAATAATATAAGTATTACGAGTTTTAATTACCTTGATTTGCAAGATTTAGCATTATTATCGGGGAATTTAATAATAACAGATTTAAAAAATACCAAACTTGTTTTAATTTTACACTTTAACATACCTACACACTAAAAACTGAAAATTTAATTTCATTTTTATTTTTATTATTTGTACGTGTTGGTTTTAAGTTGTCTCAAGGCCGCAGCTATGGGGGGTATTGGGGGTAGCCTCCCCCTACCTCTAAAGTTGCAAATTTCACGTGTAAAAATTTATAAGTTGTAATTTTAGCACTAGTGAAAACGTTTTTTTTTGGACATTAACTTTTTCGTCGATGGAATAAAAGTAATTTTAGCTGTAGTTGAACTCGAAATTCGATAAACTGTAAATTTCATAGGTTAAAAATATAATTTGTATTTTTAGCAGTAGTAGAAACGTTTTTTCTTAGTCATAATTTTTTTTTTTTAAATAAAGTTGTAATTTTAGACTAAATTGTGATTTTCGACCTTCTTCCCCCTCACTAAATCTTCTTCGCTACGACCCTGAGTTGCCCTCTTACTGTTTTCTTATGCTTAGAAAAAACGGATTCCTTGAACCAAGGACACGTGACTTTGGATATGTTCAAAGCTATATTTTCTGGTTTCAAGGCTGGCATTTTCTTGAACCAAAGTCAATATCCTTGAATAAAGAGCGCGGATTTTTATTCCAAAAACCAAGCTCTTCATTCAAGGAAATTGACTTTGGTTGAAACAAGAGAATATGACTTTGAACATATACAAAGACACGTGACCTTGGTTCAAGGAATCCGTTTTTTCTATGTATTATTAACTAGTCTTAGAGGGGCAAATTTTATTTACTATGTCGCTATTTTAAGATAAAGCTATTCTCACTTTGCTCTGTTCTTCTTGGTTGTTGGTTTTTGCTTATTTGGACTTTTGTAGCTTTTTCAGATGAACTGACCATACTAAAGCTAGTGTTCCATTATATGACCAATTAAATGCTGAAATTAAAATTTACAGATTCAGACTTTAAAAGTCGAGTGCATTTTTTACACCCTGTTAATATTCTTTTTTTTAGAAAGTTATCTATCTGTCGTCAAAATCAAATGAACAGGAAACAGTGAATAGTACCATTTCATCCTTTTTGGGAATCATCAGCGCTGTGTATCCTGTATGTTGCTAATATTTAAATAAAACGTTAGATAGATAAAAAAGTATGGTGCCATCTATTGACGTATTCACTGTTATATGTTCACTTAACTTATTCTTTTTTTTGTTTCAGATTGGCAGATCGAGTACTCTGGGGCCTGGTGAGCTCTGGATGGACACGGAGGATGACAATATTGCTCAAAATATTAAAGACACAATTTACCAGTAAGTAATTTTTTTAGTTCGACATTTACTTTACGAAATTTAAAACGGCGTTCAAGTTTTAAAAATAGTTTTCAAGGTATTCACCAATTAAGTTTTAGTTTTTAAAAAATCCAAAAATTACAAACGAAGTTTAAATCTATTAAAAAATATTTTAACTTTTTTTTTTAATTAAAATTGTGTTTGTGATTGGGGTATTCCTTAACTCTTTCAGAGGTAGAATTTTTTGATGAAAAAAACACCCAACTGTGCAAAATTAAAATTTTGTTAAAAAAAAGGATCACATTGATCGGACAACGCGTTTCAACGCAACTTTTGGCATACGTCAAATCCTTACTTTTCATTCATGGTACCATTTATGATCAAGCTTATTTTTTACATAGTTACTTGCGCTCCTAGTAGAGGTAAGTGTTTATTTTCTGTGTGAGGTCGTATTTTGTGGACCGAAGCGGAGCTGACGTCCATAAACACGACCGAAGACAGAAAAAAACTTACCTACGAGTAGCGCATTAGTTTTTCTCACTACCAAGGAGTTAAAATCGTATATTATTAATAATATTTTTGACATTTATATCCCTGACAATTCAACAAATCATTTTTTTTATGGAATCACTACAAAATTAGGAATAGTAGTCTTGTGTCTAGGTGTATTCTGAATTGGGGAAACTGTACACACATTAATAGAATATTTATATTACAAAAATATGCATTGCGTATACTTGCGGGACTAAATTATAGAGATAGCTGCCGTAGGGTTTTTAAAGAACTAAAAATACTTACTGTGGTAGACTTATATATTCTGGAGGTATGTCTCTTTGTTTATAAAAACAAATCTTATTTTGTGGAAGCTGGCCATACAAATAATTATAATACCAGAAATAGAGATTTATTGCAGCCTCCACGTCATCGCACGACGCTGTATCAAAAAAGTTTCTATTTCAATGGCTGTAAATTTTTTAATAAACTAAATAATGATCTGAAGGCATCCCCCAATTTAAAAACATTTAAAAGTAAACTAAAAATTAAGCTTTTACAGAAAAATTGTTATAGCATAGACAAGTTTCTAAACTAATTATTTATGAATGTTATTGTTGTTAACTATTGCAACCATTGTAAAAATTGTGCTATTTTATTACTGTAATACAAAGTGTTTTCTAAACTAAAGTTTTAAACTATTTATAAATATTATTGTTGTTAACCATTGTAAAAATTGTGCTACTTTATTACTATAATGCAAAGTGTTTTTTGTTTTTTGTTTTTTTTTTCTCTTGTTTTTTTTTGATTATTTTTTTTTTACATTTAATGTATTGTAATAGAGTTAAGCATTTTATATTTTGTTATACTGACGTGTCCTACCTATTATACCTGTATCTTAGAATTGGATAAATAAAATTATTATTATTATTATTATTATTATTATTATTATGTCCCCTTAGGTAAGTGTCGGACACTTCGTGTCCTTTAGCGGTAAATCGTTTTTTCTGTCTAGTTACAGTTTTGTTTGTATTGATTTCATCTATCACTAAGTGTGCTCGATATAGTACTTTTAATTACTCTCGGCTTTTTGATTAAGTAATGCCAACTTACCTAGTTGGTCGTGAGAAAAAGGTTTTACAATTTTGTAGGTGGTACAAAACTTTTAACATCGCCTCTGAAAGAACCTGAAACGTGATTGGTGAATTTTAAAAAATTTTAACCTTAAACTGGGAAAATTCGCCCAACGATATTAGACCTCGTTATGCATTTTATTAAAATACCAAATGGTTTATTACTGTTCTGATTTATGACGTTGTTTTTGTTGGTGTAATATGTGTAAAATTCCTTTATTTTCGATCTAATGACCTCATATGTCATTCTAAGAAGACGTGCAATACTACACACAGAGAAGGGTAACTCATAATCAGTGCCTTAGTTCTAAGCTGTTGTATCTCGAATTTAGGTCAGTGGACAGCAGTCCAATACGTTAGGCAACATATATTCAGGTCTTCAATACCAACCCAAATAGAAAATTCCCTAATAATATTATATTTGGATTTTATCACAGTGCAACAAAAAATGTGCATTGTATGCAAAATTATTAAAGAATACATAAAACAGCTTATTAAACACAAAAACAAGTACAAAATCTTTACACACAACGGGGTTATTATTATAATGACTGTTAAATTAAGGAGTAGGTCATAAGTTCCCTAGGAAACTTTAGACCTACTGTACACATACTTAGCTGTGTAAAAATTAAAAAAAAAATAGTTTTTTACTTAAAAAATACAAATATCTTACCTTAATGTAATTTAAAATATAATCTAAAATGTTATTTTTACCTAAAAAATGCATAATTTTATTTTAAAACAATAATAATTATACTTTTATCTCTTTCTGTAGAACTTCTCTTTATCTAATCTAAATAGACGGCAGTCCATTCAATAACGCGTCAAGTCTCCGAAGCATTGAGATTCCATTGCTAAAATATTGACCAATTGTACACACAGTTTAGGTATGTTGTATATCTGTACATAAACTTACTTTTTTTGATCGGTTTTTCGCAGGTTTAACTTTTTTTATGCTAATGGGGACCCTCCTATCCCTCATTTAAACAGGGAGAGTACATTTCTAACGAAAAACACGTTAAAAACCTTAAAATGAAACTGTGTACATTCATTCATACATTCTTTGTGTAAAACTAGTCGCTATCTTAAAGTAACTTAGTTTTGAGATGCAACAATTTAGATATCGCATCTCGAAGGGACGAAAACCCGCCCTGTGACATGTCCTTCGTGGAGAACAGTAACCATTCAACAGTTTGAAATAGACTTTAAATTTGGACCAAAAATATCTTACCCAATGTTATAGACTAGCAACGAACTAACAACTCTTCTGTCTAGAATACGCATACCATTAATATAAATTATCGCCAACATCTCGGTTTGTTTGTAAACAAATAGTAGTTATATTCAGGCCTGAACAATAACAATTACCAGTAACTGTTATTGTTGTCGCTGTTAAAACAAAGCTGTGCGAGTAAGACAGACAAATGTATATGTTGGCTACGTTTTTTTCAGTTTTTACAAATGAAATGCCTGTTCTAGAGAGAAGAGTTATTAGTTCGTTGTAGACTAGTCGTTTGACAATTTTATGAACGCTTTAAAAACAATAAAAAAAAATCATAAATTAATTATTATTAAAAAAATATGTATTGTTACTTTTTTTTCGTATCACCCTGTATGGCAAGTTTTGCATGTTTAAATATTTGTCAAAATATGCCACATGCGTAGGTATATCCTCCCGTTTTGTGTACAATAGAAGTATACTTGAATTGAAATGTGTTATCTACGAAAAACGGTGTCCTAGCTGGCGCCTAACAATAAACAAAAGTGATCTGATTTTTTATAAACAATATAAAATTACGAAAATTTGATCTTGATTCAGAAATATTTCCAAACATGTGCACAGTCACACGACAAAGTTCAATTTGTCAAAATAACAAGCTGTGAAGATACTTGATCTATCGCATTCCTAAAAAATAACACGGTGCACCCGAAAAAAAATGCTCGTAATTTTGGGTTGTAGATTTCCAACCCAATAAGATTTTTCAGGTCATGTCAAGATTGTTTTCTGTATGGACCTAAAGTTGTTAATTTACACTAAGGGAACGTTCAAGTATTACGTAACGCAAATTTTCAACCCCCGTTTCACCCCTTTAGGGGTCGAATATCGAAAGTTCCTGAAACATGTATCTTTTCGATGTCGATAAAGCACATTTTTGCCAAATATGAAGAATCTAGATTAAGAGGGCTGAGATACGAGCACTTTTAAAAAAAATTCAACCCCCGTTTCACCCCCTTAGGGGTCGAATATCGAAAAATCCTGAAACACGTATCTCTTTTCGATTTCGATAAAGAACATTTTTGCCAAATATGAATATTCTAGATTAAGAGGTCTCTGAGATACGCGCACTTAAAAAAAACCTTTCAACCCCCGTTTCACCCCCTTAAGGGTTGAATTTCGAAAAATCGCCGTTTAGTGAGTGCTTACATAATAAAAGGAACAAACTGTCCAAATTTCAAGTTACTAAGTCAAGGGGTTTAGGCTGGGCGTCGATTCTCTGTCAGTCAGTCAGGATAAAGCCGCTTATATTCTCCTCTAATGTAATGTGTTTGACTCATCAAGTTAAGAATATATTTTTCGGGGACCCCATTTTACCACCTTTTTAGGGCTTCTAGCACCCAAAGGAACCCGATCTAGGACCTGGCGATTGACAAAGAGCCAACGAACTAATAACTCTTCTCTCTAGAATAGGCATTTCATTTCTAAAAACTGACAAAAACTTAGCCAACATATACATTTGTCTGTCTTACTCGCACAGCTTTGTTCTAACAGAGACAACAATAACAGTTACTGGTAACTGTTATTGTTCAGGCCGGAATATACCTACTATTTGTTTACAAACAAACCGAGATGTTGGCAATACTTTATATTAACGGTATGCGTATTCTAGAGAGAAGAGTTATTAGTTCGTTGCAAATAGCTTAATTTGAACCTACGTTAAAATAAAATATAAAATACTGCTGGAATAAAATAATAAAATAAAAATGGCTCGAAAAATGGCCACCATCTTTTAGACTATGAGTAAAAAGTTGTAAAAATCTTAATCTTTAGCTCATAAATTTTTGTTTCTGCCCCTCCCTAAAAAAAGTTCCTGACCGTTTTCAAAATGGGCCCATTTCTTGGGATACATTAAATAATGTTATTTTTCAACTGAAATCCTGTTTTGCCTATTTTATTTGTCATTGTAAAAAACAAACTGTTATAAAAGTATGTTTTAGTTAAAAAAATATACTTAAACAATATTTGTTTAGTTGATAATTTTAAACAACTTTGTATAAACAAGCAAATATAAAATTTACAAAATAATTTGGAAATTTACGACCTCGATATCGATAGCTCACTTCTAGACTGTCGCACCTTCAAACTAGGTCAATTCAACAACCTTAAGCAGGGGCGTCCGCAGAATTTTTGACTGAGGGGGCAAGCCTATTTGGCTTTACAAACAGTATCAATAAGAAGTCGTTTCCAAATCGCAGACAAGCACGTAGCCAGACATTTTTGCTAAGGGGAGCGGGTAATATGGAACATATTGAGTCATCACGGTTTTTTAGTTCAGCAATAAGATCCAATAACCTTAAAATTAACAAAAACAAAGCGCATGCCCATAAAAGGAACCGGTGTAATGTGTTGTATGGAGCTCTCTACAACTAGAATTATGAAACAAAAGACGTCTACCCTATCTCTATCTCATTTGTGCTACACTTTCCAGCCAACCAAATAAATACTGTATTTGTTTTTCATACAACAAATACAGTATTTATTTTGTTGGCCGAAAAGTGTAGCACTAAGCGGCACGAACGAACATAGCTAATGTGAATCTGTAGAATAAGATAATTCTACTAAAATTTAGATGACGCCAGTAATTTCTTTAATAAAAATAATATAGTTACACTTTTCGCCCGGCCAAGTAAATATTGTATTTGTTCAACAAAGAACAAATACAGAATTTGTTTGGTTGGGTGGAAGTGGGAGTGTATGTATGTCTTCTATCCTTTTTGGGTAGAACTTTTGTCCCTGTCTAATCTAACGGGAGTAATCGCCATTGACCTAATTTAGAGATACAATACAGTAGTAAGGTAATTTAATTATTAAAAAAAAATAACTTTGGTTTCTTTATTTTCAGTGCAATGTCAACAAACTCAAATTCCGAATTCGGATTCAAAACGAGAAATCGTTCGTCCTCAGCCACCGAATCTTCAAAACTCAAATATATCGAAAATATCCCTAAAAGACAGGGACCTCCAAGAGTACACATTTTAAATCAAGGTAAGATCGATTTTTTGAATATTTTTTCTAATAATTGCATGAAAATAATTAGGTATAATTTTTTGGTATATTTTTAATATTTAAAAAAAAATCTACTTGGCGCAGTCGATTTGGAAATTTAAATATAATTTTTTTCAAAATTTTTCGTTAATTGTTTGCTTTATATTTATTTAAATATAATCTTGCCTTTTTGTAAAAATATTTGGTAAACTGTCGGGTAAACCTTATAAAGACGGAGAAAGTTTGAATAAAAATAGATGAAACTATCTACCGTAGTAGAAATTTAACGTTAGATAAACGTTATTCTAACGTTAGGCTTTTACGTTAGGCATCCAAAATTTACCTAACGTTAGGCCAAGTTGGTTTAACGTTATTTTTTACCAGGGTAGTGTCATCATTTTTATTGCGTTATAAAAAGAAACAGAAAATTCTCATCAGTTCATGAGTTTTTTTGTTTTTTTTTGTTTTACGCTTTAAAAAGAAAATACGAGATTATTTTTTAGCGTGTTTTAATAGATTTATAAGTTTACTTAAAATTAGTAAAACTAATAAGTTAACTTTATTATATCAAGTTATACGTCAACGTATGACTAGGTTTAAAAAATTTTAATAATCTAAAATACTGTCAACATTTTATCGCAAAGTTTGAACTCAAAAAAAAAAAACTTATTTTGTCGAAACGAAACGCGGATTAACCTCTTTCTAACTTCATACCGCCTGTGTCTGATAAAAATATTAATGTCTAATAAAAATGTTATTATTATTCACATCTTACGTGGTCGTAGAATCAGGTCTATTCACGTGTGGAAACAATATTTTGGCAGTATTGGTTTGCCATATCTCTATTGGACGTTTTAAGATTTTTACTGGTGGATTTTTGGAGATACGACAAATGAATACTGGGGTGATGAATTGTTTTACGACCGACAGCATTTCACAGCTGATAGAGATGCGTACTGCACAAGGTCAGATATATTGCGTTACGTCATTTCGCTGCCCCGTTCTGTCACAAAATAATCTTGCGCAGGCTGGACTTTTAGTCCTCTTTTCTTCTCTATGACGTGAATAGACCTGAATATATTTCTGTGTAGTATAATATATTCTATTTGAAGAAAAGGTAATTTTCATTTTAGTTTAGTTAAAATTACCATTTAGTGAGTGAGTTAGGGTTTCACGTGAATCGAGAAAACGAGTTTTCTCGTCTTGTCTCAAAATCGAGAAATATCAAGACGAGATATAATTTGAAAAATCAAGAGAAGACGAGAGTTAAGTCGTCGAGAGTCGAGACTTTTGATCAAGAATCGAGACTTCTCGGACTTCCTAAACGTTTTAACTAAGTTCCGGACACCCAAATTATTCGTTTCTAAACTCTCGCAAAACCTCAAGAAAAACTACATTCAAAGTAAAGTGCTCAACTATTAAGAAATTTCCTGAGATGCAAGCGATGTTGCAATAGGTGCTGTGCTGTTGCAAATAACCAAAATAAGCCTTTTTGGATTGCTTACCAAAGTTTCGGTTATGGTTATCATTCCTAATATATTAGTTTAAATTATTTACCAGTACTTCCAAACGAAAAGGCTCAATATTTGCAAGAGTAGATCGTAGAGTCCGCGCGCGATAAGAATGGGACAGCGACGTGATAAACTTAATGACGCCACTGCACCCAACATTGTAGGCGGAGTGAACGGCTTTATTCCAACAATCGACTGTTGGTAAGGAAAACGCACCGTTGCTAAGGGACGTGTATGTAAACAATCCGTTTTGGCTTACTACGTATTCCGTGTTTAGTGACGTCACTGTACCATTCTTATCGCGCGCGGACCTTTTTCTATTCTCGCAGTTTATTATATAATTGAAATTAAATGTCCAAAATCAAAAAAGTGTCGCGTATGAAACTGTATGTGCCATCTTCAAATGGAATATATTTTAGTTGTCCATTGTTCATTATTCCAGATCAAATCCCTCCTTCCACTGAGTGTCAGGTTACCACCCCGGCGGTAACCAGCTGCTCGACCACCAATCAGATCGGTATGAAAATATATGTTTTATTATATTTTTAACATTACTAGTACTGGTTATAGGCCAAGAGCTGGCTCAAAAATAAACACAAAAAATATTTATAAAAGTTTAAAAATTAACTTTAAGGTCTTTCTGTTAGAATGGATAAAATTAAGGGTCAGGAAAGAATCCAGTTTTAGATTTTGGCCAAAGAACTTTTACCTCAAAAAGGAACATGATGAAATCTACCGTATGCTTTGTTTGAAGCGTGAACCAACTACGGTGAGAGGCTGGTGGGGAATGACTATTGTTTACACTTCGTACGCGTAAAGAGAGAGAAAGAATGTGTAAACTCACAGTCTTATGTCGTAAAATGACTGACATGGGTACAGTGTTGCCGATTGGAAACATATACTTTGGATATTTAATTGTAAATTTTAAGAAACATTAGTTCTGTATGAGTTTTATATGAACTATTAGTTTAATTTTAATAGATTTAAATATACTATATTATTAAACATAATTATAATATACACAATAAAGTTTTTTACATTTTTAATTTAAGTATAATGATTTGAATTCATGATAAGGTGGAAACTACGCAACATCGCTACTAGGTAGCCTGAAAGTCGACTAGCGACATCTACATTTTACACCACAAAGCTCTATCGCGTTTCTGTTAGTAAATAAACAAACAAAAAGATGACACCTTTATAAAGGTCTGAAATTACTTGTTGAGGTAAAAGTTCTTTGATTTTGCCCTATAAGTACTATCTATACATAGTGGGACAACAAAAACGAAACAGAGCAAATATTTTTATACCCAGGGCCGGCCTTTCGGCGCCCTAAAGCAAGCCTTAAATTTGGCACCCCTAGAAAAAGAAAAAACACCCTCAAAAAAAAAAGCTTTGTCCCTGACGGTTTCAAGCAAAACTTGGCGCCTTAGCAAAAAAAATGGCGTCCAGAAAAATGCCCTCAAGAAAAAAAGCTTTGTTCCTGGCGGTTTCTTCCAAACTTGGCGCCCTTGCAGCAAAAAAAATTGGCGCCCAACCCTATGGGGGGGGTTATTACCCCCATTACCCCCCCGTCATCTACGCACTTGAAAGTTTGCCATCTCTTATATTAGTAAGTTGAAATTAAATAATTTGACTTTTTTTAGCATCACTAAAAAGCCTCTTTTAAATGGTGTATTACAAAAAGGGGGTTACCATTTAAGATTTGAAAATTTTGTGACTGGGGGTGAGAGGCTGATATCATAATTGAGTTCCCCCTCGATCATCAAATTTACCTTCTTTTTGGATTTTTTATATTTTGTGCGGGTGTCGAGATAATGGCTCTTTTTTGTTTTCATTGGTTCACTCTGTATATCCAAATTAAGTACATTTTTTTTGTGAAGTCATAAAATTTATGTTTTTTATGGTCCTAAAATCTAATCATTTTAAGGGCATATCCACAGTCTCGCATAAGAACGTAATACATAAGAATGCGATGCCGTGATTGGCTTGATGTGGCGCCATGAATCTTGTAAGCCAATCACGGCATCGCATTCTTATGTTTTACGTTCTTATGCAAGCTTCTGAATAGGCCTTAACGCTAAACCATTAAAGCTGGTCTTCTATTATGCAGTTTTGGCAATATGCAAGTTTGTATCTAGAAGAAATGAATTTCATATCGCTAAAATTTCATGATGTAAGAGTTGCTTAATGTTTAATTTTTTCATTTTTTTTTTTCAAAAAAAACAAAAAATACAAGGCTCTTGGTCTAGTTTGTTTAATTTAACTGCTTTTGTTTCTGGGTTTGGGCCATTTAGGCTTTAAATAACATCTTTAATTAATTTATCATTATTATTATTTATTTTTTTATGAATTTGTTAAGGTCGATTCAGGCATAATTATCACTAACTACACTAAACTGAATTAAAAAATTAATAAATTAAGAAAATTAATAACATAACCTCAAATTCTAAAATAAATTTTCCGTGGTATGCAAGAATTAAGATAAAAGATAAAATATAGCATAAAATAATGATAAAATCTTAAAATACACCATAGAAAAAGAAGAATTTCTGAAATACACAAACTTAAGTGCAAAACTTTAAAAACAATCCTTATCCAAGTATCAAAATAAAAATGAAGATGGCGACACCTCTGTATTTTAAAAATTAGTACATTTTCAGTAAAAAACACAGTATAAGAAAATAAAAGGTACTTCTGAAGATAAGTTGGTTTGAAAATACGATTTTTAGACCCGACAACTGCAAATATAGTTATAATCGTCCTACGCAATAGATATAGGTTTTTTTTTTACTTATTCAGTCGTATTTACACATACTTATTATATATTTGGCAGTTACCTTATTGTTGCATACCACGGAAAATTTATTATAGAATTTGAGGTTATGTTTCTTAATTTTCTTAATTTTGAAATTTCTTAATTCAGTTTAGTGTAGTTAGTGATAATTATGCCTGAATCGACCTTTAGTCTGGGTAATTATTATGAAAAAATTTCACGTTTCAAAACCTAATCTAAAATGCTGTTTTTTAATTAAAAGAACATAACTTTGATTTGGAAAAAAATTGTTTTGAAAAATGCGCCAAGTATACCATTTTGGTTTTTTTTACGTTTGATTACAAATGGTACATTTCCAACATACTCACTATCTCTCGAAAAAAATATATAAGAAAAATCCCTTGATGAATCTAGGGGCAATAAATTAAATTCCTCTACAGAAATCCCCTAAAAACCTCAAGTTTAAAGTTTGTTTTTGATGTAGACCTCTAAACGGACGGACAGACACAGACATTTTTTAAGAAAAAGGGACAAATTCGTGAAATCTTGGAAACGTTTTTTCGCCAAAACTTTTTTCTACTCTCGTAAAAAATAAATAAAAAAAAAACCTTAAATACCTTAAAATTTTATATTTTATATTTGGTTTTTTTAACAATCAATCAAAGTCGTTTAAATATTTAAATAAAAAAAATATTTAAAAATAAATCGGGGGGTTTCCCTATAATCTATTTCCTTGTAATTACTATCACAAACCTTTGCGATATATTTTTAAATATAGGAAAACAAATTGTATACAATTGTATAAATTATTAGATAAAAAATAATGTTGACACATTTAAGTATTTTAGCTATTTCAAATTTTTATATTATTGGCATTGATTTCACAGACCTGCGTTAAAAAGTTTTTTGAAAGAATAGGTTCTAATAGTTTTAAGTTGGTATGCTGATTCCTTTTTTTTTTCATCAAGATTTTTTGCACAAGGACTAAATTAAAAAATTTCACGGTTTATTCATGGAACATTTACTTAGTTTAACTTAAAATAAACCCCTAAGTAATTTAATAATTCTATTCTAAAATAATGCCTAAGGCTCATTTTAAGAAAAGTTAAAGAAAAATCTATCAAGCAGTTTTTTCTTGAACCCCGTATAGCGACACAATTTTTTTTTTGGCGTATAGACCCCTTTTTATTACATCAATCGATAGAGCTTATTTTTCTGATCAACTTTGCTTCTTAATAGTTATTTATGGTATTAGTGGGTAAAGTAAGATATTGCCCATGAGAAAATTAACCTGCGAGGCGTCAGCCAAGGTTTTATCCAATAAATAGCTTAGGAATTAATATTTTTGTTAAAAATTTTAATGACATTTACAAGAAAATAATTTGACAAGTGACAGTTGAGTGGGTAAAATAAATAATTATTCACTCAATAAAGTAAAAGCCACACGGGGGTTATTATTGAGTTTATCTATTTAAAATAAAGCTGGTAATTGTCTCATTATCTGTATGTATTGGATAAAGTTTTTTTCTAGCTTCAACTGTTTTTTATTTACTCGCAATCAAAAAATTCAAAAAGGCCGTCTTTGTCAAAAGAAAAAAAAATCATAAAAGAAATTTCTTTTATGATTTTTTTTTTCTAGCGTCATTTCTTAAGGTATTCAGAAAAATAAGCTCTTTCGACTGATGTAATAAAAAAAGGGTCTAAACGTCAAAAAAAAAAATGGTCTAAACGTCAAAAAAAAGGGGTGTTATTTTATGGTAGTTATACCCTTTTCTATTACACCAGTCTGGTCTTTTTTCTTTGGCTATTTTTCCCTGTCAAACAAAGAACTTTTTCATCGCAGGTCTGTGTATTTAGAGTGTAAATTCCTCTCTTTAATCAATGTTATTTATCGCAGAATTATATTCCAAGTATATATTTTTGTAATAAAATAAAAATAAAATCGAAATTATCTTACGCGCAAAAATTTGATAGCTATAAATAAATCGGGAAAAACAAACAAATTAACTTTGAATATTTGAAAAAAACATTTTTCTACTTTTATATAACTAGAATTTTTTATAGGATTCCTTTTAAATTTTCAAAATTCTTAATTTTCGACTGGGATTAAATTTTTTACCAAAATACGATTTTTAGGGATTTTTAAAGTAAATTAAATTATATTATAGAGCATTGTTTTTAAAACCGTAAAAATTTAGTAAGAAAAGAAAACTATGTTTTTTATTAAAAAAATAATACAATAAATATGAAACAAACAGAATTCTCTGCTTAAAAAAAAAACAAATTGTTATAAATATACAAAAGTATTGAAATGTTACAAATACGATTTAATGTCGTACCTACAGTGCGATTATAAAGTGCCGAACAGTTTGAAAAGAAAATACTCTTCGTTTGAAGCCACGCCTCTGTTAGAGTTGTGCGCGACAAGCCCATGTGATTGCTCGGTGGCCAGTAAAACGCACACAGCTTTCTTGCATTTTACTCATCGCTAATGCCAGTTTTGCATTAAAAAGTGTTCGGCACTTTATAATCGCACGGTATATGAGGACTTCCGGAAGAAAACTAAGGGACTCTTGTAAAAAGTTGGGAAGTTTTCAATAAAGGTTGGGAAAAAAGTAGGGAAAATCGCATTCTTGGGTAAAAATTTGGGAAAATCTCAAACTAGTTGGAAAACTTTCGTTTGTCCTTCCAAAGAAAAAAATCTGGCGGCCTCACTGGGCCCATGGGTTTCTATATTAAAAAAATTAAAAAAGTTCCTATAAACTAATGTGAAAATAACATGAGCTATAGCTCAAATGGTTTTCGAGGTATTAAATAAAAACCGATTTTTTTGGGACCCTTTTAAAGAGGCGTAGCTAATTTTTTTTTCATATGTTTGATGTAGAATCACCCGTTGTTAAAGGATGTGTAGGTATTTCCTGTACAGGGCCCCTTTCTTCTGGAAGTTTACATGCATATTACGCAAAATTCTCGAGGCCACTTTAATTTATTTACAAAGATTAGATTTAATTCATTTACGCACTACATTTCCATCTCTTTAATTATCTGTTTTTTTTTAATATTAATAAATAAATTGATTATAACATCCTCTATGCGGTGGCCAAATAATAGTATGTGTGATCCTGCACAAAAAAACCCACTTAGTTTGTCAAATTTACGTAGTTTTTATCGTATTCTTACGTAGAAATTTTTTAAATTAGAACCCGAAAAAAACAACGAACTAATAACTCTTCTTTCTAGAATACGCATACCGTTAAAATAAAGTATCGCCAACATCTCGGTTTGTTTGTAAACAAATAGTAGGTATATTCAGGCCTGAACAATAACAATTACCAGTAACTGGTATTGTTGTCTCTGTTAGAACAAAGATATGCGAGTAAGACAGACGCGTGTTTATGTTGCCGACGTTTTTGTCAGTTTTTACGAATGAAATGCCTTTTCTAGAGAGAAAAATGATTAGCTCATTGAAAAAAAAAAAAATTGACACATTAAATGGGTCACATATAGTTTTACTTTTCAAGATTCGATTATTTTGCATATTTAACTTCACTATAGTTGTACCAATATTCATTAATTCCCAATACCTTCTGTTTCATTCATTATCCAAGTATACAAAGTTGGTATCCCTTGGACTACCAACCTTGTATAGTTGTATAATGAATGAAACAACTGGTGAAGTTAAATACGCCAAATAATCGTATCGTAAAAAATCGAAGTATATTAAAATACTAGTTTCATTATGGACGTTTTTGGCACGAGCGTCCAAACAACCGATTGCGGCGAGTTTTTTAATCGGAAGTGAGCGAATAGTAGAACTAAATAAGTATTTTGTACTGTTTTTTTCTATTTGAGTGGTTTTTACAGAAAAAAAAAGTCAAAAATATGCACAATACAATGATTTTCAAAACTGTGTAAACGTGAATTTTATAGTTCTTGCATATATTTATTAGTTTCAAAAAGAATAAGCGATGTTTGTAAGATGGTAACTCAGATAGAAAATTTTCATTTTTTAGCTCACCCTACTGTTCAATAACAGTTAGATTATAATCAATTACAGCGCGACAAGATTTTCGTTTGATAAGAATTTATGAGATGTTAATTCCGGAACATTCTAAAGAAAATTTTATATTTAAATATTTCAAATTGCACTGAAGCAATTTTTCTTAATTGAAACATTTCAAACTATCAATGAAAATATATTTTTCTTCATCTAATCATGCTGCAGAAGAAGAAGTCTATTTTAACCCTAGTACAAAATGGTTATTTATGATACCAAACGATAAAAAATACTGTTTTTAGGGTGATTACGAGAATAGTCAGCCGATCTCAGAGGCAACCGTCATGACGCGTCGTCGCCCTAAAACAATTTTCGTCCGTGTACCATACGCTATTTTATTTTCGATTGTAATAAAGTATTTTTGCGTTCAGTTACTATTTTTTATTGGTACAAACAAAGAAAAGTTGTAACTTTGGCAACATTTGCAGCTGTGCTGACAGTGTCATATTGTAATTAGTCAAAATTATCATATCATACATGGATGCCGCCTTACCTTAACGTCTCATGAATTAAATATATTTTTTTTTGTATTTTCCAGAAATCATCTCATTTAATACCTTTTAATTAATTCATATCATTTTAACCTATTAACTAATAATGCTTAACTACTCAAAACATTAAAAATTTAACAACAGTCAATTATTACCCATAGTCATGACCATAATTAAAGTTATGTTAAAAATATTAATATTGTGATTAAAATACTTCGGTGGGATATTCTTATAGTCTCGATGACTTTTGAAGAGAAAAAAAAAGTCGAGTTAAGTTTTTAGAGATGTCAACATAATCTTGTAAGTACCATTACTAAAGAACTATTTAAGCTAAATATTTCAAATTTATAATACAGATTCCTTACCTAGTAAAAAATCTATGTTAAATTTAAAGTTATAGGCTCAAATAGTTCTTGAGTAATCGTACTAAGAATATTTTAAATTGAAGCTTGCCTAAGACTGTAAGAAATGTCCACCACAAGTATACATATCGTCATTCAAAGTGCAAAAGGTCTTATGTTAAATTTAACTTTGTTGTTCTAAATTGTAGGAAACCTAAATGAAATGACATTAAACTTCACACAGTGTAAAGTTAAATGTTCACTTTATTCAGATTAAAATGCCACAATTTAGCACCGAGGTAAAAGAAAGTAAAATTTAACATATGACCTTTTGCATTTTGAGTGACGATATCAATGTCATCGTAAATTGTAGTTATATGACGATTCACTCACCGCAGTAATGATAAGAATCCAGCGCATGCGCACTGATTTTCTTATTTTTGTTTTGACGTATGCCAAAAATTATTTTAAGGTTATGTAACATTCTTTTGCAGAATTTTACAAAAATATCTACTTTTTTCTTTGCGAGCTAACAGTTTTTTTTAATTGGCTAAAAGTACTCGCTTTTAATAGTATTTTCGTAAAAAAAAATTGCGGAATATTCATTAATTAACACTTGATTCAAAAAATATATCGCCTTCTAAATTCTAAAATATCGTATCTGAAAAATGCCTCCCATTAAAAAAAACACCAAACCAGCAAACTACCAAACCATTATTAACGTAAACCAACGCCTCCCATTAAAAAAAAAACACCAAACCAGTAAAGTACCAAACCAAACCATTGTTAACGTAAACCAACGCCTCCCATTAAAAAAAAAACACCAAACCAGCAAACCACCAAACCAAACCATTGTTAACGTAAACCAACCCCCCCATTAAAAAAATCAAACAGAAATTCGAGTATTTTAACTATCTTTTGTTATATATTCTAACAAAAAAACTGGATTTCCGCACCTAATTATATTCAAGACACTAAGTTTTAGTAATAAAACCAGAAATCAGTGCAAAAATATAGTTAATTTTTGTGGACCTGATGCGCACCGTAACCTCAGTCAAATTAAACTATTTCATTAAACTACAACTGCCTAAACGGAAGCCACTTTTGACATCCGTCAAAACAAAAATAAGCAAACCAGTGCGCATATGCTAGATTCTTCTCATTACTGCGGTGAGCGAATCGCGTTATATGTTGTTAAGTTTTGTCGTGTGTTTGGGCTAATACATGTTCAATGTCTAATTGTGGTGCATGGGGCTTACAGTGAGCGGTGTCGCAAGTATTTATCATCATCTAATACAGAGAAGCTCGTCTAAAGCTGCAGAACGGAGACATTCGATATCAGGTCTGTAAATCGTTGTTGAAATCACCTCCTTTTTTATTTGAGTACCTAGCTGTTTATTTTAAGGTTAGTTTTAGGAAAAAATATATATTTTAAGAGATTTGGATTTTATTACAAAGAAAAATTACAGGTATTTGTACCCGAATATAATCGTATTTTGCATAAAACAATTCATTTTACCATGGTGGGGACAACGGCTACCTCAGGACGCAAAGCTCATACACTGATAGAAAAATCTTAAAATAATACAACCAAACGTTGTTGTAAGAAGTTTGAGGTATATAATACCATTTTTACGATTATTCTTAAACATTCTAACGTTATATTAAATACACTATTAAAATTGTAGATTCATTTTATTTAATAATACAACAACATTGTTGTACTATAATGGAGATCTCTACAACTAGAATTATGAAACAAAAGACGTCTACCCTATCTCTATTTCATTTGTGCTACACTTTCCAGCCAACCAAATAAATACTGTATTTGTTTTTCATACAACAAATACAGTATTTATTTAGTTGGCCGGAAAGTGTAGCACTAAGCGGCACGAACGAACATAGCTAATGTGAATCTGTAGAATAAGATAATTCTACTGAAATTTAGATGGCGCCAGTAATTTCTTTAATAAAAAAAATATTGTTACAGTTTTCGTCTGGCCAAGTAAATATTGTATTTGTTCAACAAAGAACAAATACAGAATTTGTTTGGTTGGGTGGAAGTGGGAGTGTATGTATGTCTTCTATCCTTTTTGGGTAGAACTTTTGTCCTTGTCTAATCTAACGGGAGAAATCGCCATTGTAATTGTAATTGTAATGGTTTATTGTCGTTCTAGGACCTATTTTTATAGGTATTTTACACCATATTAGACAGTTATAACACAATAAATTTTGATGGATACTCTTCTAATAACTAATTAGTTAAGATTATATCGTCGGCTTACAAGTAAAATGCACTAAGTCACTTTTTTGCAAAAATGGGATTTTAATGGCACTGTAATTAATTTTTGATGATCTATGTATAGGTAAACCGAACTAACTTCTAGGCGGACTGCCAAGGGAGTTACCCACTATACACAACGCACCAATTTGATTTTGATTAAAATTTTATCTGGCAATAGGCACTAAGTCACTTAGTGCACTTAGTGCGTTTTACTTGTAGATTATTTCAAATGTTTCTGCACTAAGCGACATAGTGTTTGTTTGGCGAAACGTGCATTTTTGTAACAATTATTACAAAAATTAAAAAACAACAGTGAAAGTTAAATTTGTCAATATCTCAAAACCATGTTTTTGGACTTAGTGCTCTTTACTTGTAAACCGACGATATTATATTATTATCTTCTCCAAAAAAGTTTTTTGAGGAAGGATTATTAATAAAGATGGCGACAATCAGCTGATTCTAATAAATTTTTTACCAAACTATTGAAAGTAGGCATTTCGGGCTAAAATTTTTATGTGCATAAGTATACCCAACGATAAGCATGTACATGTACATGTAATTGTTTGTTTGTTTGTTTGTTTAACCTCGTACTATTCTACTTAATCAAGCATCCCCTAAGTCCAGGACTTTTTGGGCTAGTAGTATAGGGAACCACCGGCTTATACTGACTTTCGAACCAGTTTCTAGGGAGTGTCCGTTTCACTTAGCGCCTTCGCCAAATTTCAATTATTAATTAACTGAAAAAGGCAAATCGGCGCCAGTGAGAATCGAACTCACGATAGTAGACTTGCTATACATACGCGCTAGCCACTACGCTATGCCTCCCGTAAAATTACATGTGATATGTAGTATCTATGGGCTAAATATTTAAAATACATCAAACCCAATTTGGAAATGCAGTAGAGAGTCGGCCAGGCTCTCTGCTAGCCAGCCGGACATACTTATCAGCTGAATTGCTTGCGTTTTGAAGCGAGGATCGTGACGTAGGAAGCAGCGGCAATCCGACCCTGCGGATTTGCAGGCCACGTATACCCCGCTGTTTGCGAGGCAAAGAAAAATCTGATCGCTTAACAGTTTGTTGTCGTAAATCAAACAACTGCACTAGCTTGTAAATACCGAACGTTTACTTTTTTGTTGTTGTATTCTATGCAATATGTAGTATTTGGCGCATATACAATTATTTATTGTTGTATACTATAACCTAGTTACGTTATTATTTACGCTGGGGTTCTGTCAGTGTAGGGCGTGTTTTTGTCTAGTGGCAACCGTTTTTTAGTTAACATTTCAACTTGGGGTAATAAATAAGAACGTAACTGATGCTGGTTGACCTCTTTATTTTGGTCATCAGCTCGAGGGGGGCGCAAACTTACTAAGGGCGTTAAGTTTTGATCTTGCCTCACCTAGAAATAAATCCTGATGGTAATTTGCTATTACATATCACCCACAAAAGCAAATTACCATGGTAAAATGGGTAAAATACAAAATACGACGGTATGTATTATTTTATGATGCCGTTAACTAGTTTAATCATAACTTTTTATAATTTATTTACAGCTTATAATATTATAATAAGTAGTCGCTTCTGATATTTCTCTGAAAAACCTGGGAATGTCAGTGAATTTTATTTTAAAATTTCTCTGCACACCATGTTTAAAATCCAAATCCTCGAATATATACCTTTTTTTCTTAAAACTATCCTATAAGTGAACAGTGCCTTATCTATTTGCGTAGAAGTTGTTTCGGTTTCAGTTAAGATACGGGTTGTTTAGTTTTTTAGAAGGCATAGTCCGCAAATAATGTCACTTTTAACTCTGTGAAAACCCCGTATGAAAAAACGATCTGTTCATTATTGGTAAAAACAGGTAGCTTTTTCATTAGCGCGTGAGTTTATTTTATCAGTTGTGGGTTTTTATACTTTATACTGGGTGTTTCAGGAAGGTGGTTCACCCCCCTTAACTTTTTTACTTTTTTTAGGTGGGATCGTAAAGGTTTGGACTTTTTAAAATTTAAAATCAAAACCGGAAGTGCCAAAAAAATGTCAACTATGTCAAAAAATCTTAAATTATACATAATATATCTCCTGCAAATTTCACGATACTACCTAAAAAAATAAAAAAGTTAGGGGGGGTGAACCACCTTCCTAAAACACCCGGTATAGCCGTTTATTTCACTATTAAGCTCATATGGAGTTGTTTTTTGCGGATTAAGCTTGGATATAAAATGAGTCTATTTCTTCTTTTCTGCACTATTTTGTAAATACCTATAATGTATCGAGGGTTTCATAACATAGAAGCATATACCCCATTTTTTTTTAATTTTGACGGTTTTAGGTTTGGGTTATTAAACAAAACTTAAAACTATCAAAATATAAAAAAATAGCGTATACGCCTATAGGTTATAAAGCCCTCGATATTATTACGATACTTGTTTTCCTTTCTTTTATGTGTTTAGAAAAAGTATTTGTAAGTAATTTAAGATCCCATCTAATATGTAAAATTTAAACTTATACCAAGTAATTGGCTGGAATTGCCTGGGGTGACAAAAAGGGCCAGAAATGGTCTAGTTGTCCGGCTTTGGCCAACCCAAAAATTTACTACTAATACTACTAAACTTATACCAACTATTATTTATAACTTAAGAATTATTTTTGGTGGTGGCTTACTTCATATGTTCATCGTCTATCTCTTTCCAAAGTTAAGATATAATCACACCTCAGAATGTGGGCATTATCCTTTATAGCATAATCAGGGGAAGACTAAAAATTATTCAGTACTAATGGTAAAAAAATAGTACTACTTTCTTCATAAGTCTTGCTTTAGGCATTTAAAGTTGAGTTTAAAATTGAATTTTCATTCTATTAGTGCACAAAAGAAGTAATGCAAGAAAGCGTTATAAATTAAAAATACCATTTTTTTTTAAATGTTCGTGTGCCAAATTTCATTTAAATCGGTCTATTAATGCAGCAGCTCCAAAGACTTGGACTAGTCCCACGGTACGCTGACCCTAAACACAAATTTAGTTTAAATGACTTAAGTCACTTAAACTTCATTTGTGTTCAGGATCAGCGTGACGGTTTAATGCGAATTTTTCTTTATTGTAAAAAAAAACATAGTAACCAGAAAAAATCTATACAGAGCGTTTCAAAAGTCCGCCCCCCCCACACTTTAACTTTGGAACGGCTTAATATATCAACTTGAAAAGAACACATAATTAACATAACCCAAATATTTTTTTGGTATATATTTGGTGTGCTTAGAGAGCACAATGGAGACAGGGGGCAAGGGGGATTTTTTAAATAGAAAGGGGGGTCGTGTGATACATCATTTTAAAGTTTATAAAATTTTCTATTTGCCCAAATATTATTTTTTTATTTTTTCGTAGCAATTTTTGGCGGTTTAGAATAGGGTTAAAAATGGGAATTTTCGTCAAAATTTCTTTAAAAAAATCAAACAATTTTTGAAAAATTATTTATTTCATGATGCAAATACATCAATTATACTTTTAAACTAATTTTGATTATATAAATAAAATTTTACAACAAAAAAATCGCATTTTTTACAAAAAAAAAATGAAAAATGAAAACTTTAAGAAAATGTTTAAAAAATTAAAAATATATGGTTGAATAGAGATTTTTATAAGCTTTAAAACGATGTATCACGCGAACCCCCTTTCTATTAAAAAAAAAATGTACCTCCTTGCTCCCTCTCTCCATTGTGCCCCCTAAGCATATCAAACATATACCAAAAATTTATTTGGGTTATGTTATTTATGTGTTCCAAATTTCAAGTTGATATCTTAAGCCGTTCAAAAGTTAAAGGGGGGCCGGCCTTTTGACACGCCCTGTATTTAATCCTGCACAAAGGGTTTCTAGTGTGTCAAATTTACGTATTTCTTTTTTTTTTTTGGATTTTTATTTAAAATTTGAAACCAAAATCTTGGGACATCCTCTAGTTATTAAAGGAAAAATCGCATACGTAAATAATAATTATTGCTTATTCCAACTGAAATTTTAAACTATTTATTCTTATACAAATGTAGACGTTGAAGTAGTTAGAAATAATAATTATAATCTATTTAATTGTGTTTCATTAACAAACATATTAAACATTATATGCTTAGAAAATGATATTTTTATCGTAATATTACGGTGTTTGGAAATGAAGATTTAGTTCAACTTTGAATAAACCAAATGAAGACTACACGACAAAAACGCTAATGGTCGCCGTGCGACTTCCACATAAATGCGCACGGTATATCGTGCTTATTTATGTCAAAGTCGACCTTATTCGCATTGTGACCAACGAACTAATAACTCTTCTCTCTAGAATACGCATACCGTTACTATAAAGTATCGCCAACATCTCGGTTTGTTTGTAAACAAATAGTAGGTATATTCAGGCCTGAACAATAACAGTTACCAGTAACTGTTATTGTTGTCTCTGTTAGAACAAAGCTGTGCGAGTAAGACAGACAAATGTATATGTTGGCTACGTTTTTGTCAGTTTTTACAAATGAAATGCGTGTTCTAGAGAGAAGAGTTATTAGTTCGTTGATGGTCACACATTAGCGTTTTTGTCGTGTAATCTTCAAATATTATTTTATAGACCTATTCTACGATTGGGATCATTTAAAGACTAATTTAAAAAAAATCTATTGGACACATTTTTTTAAATTGCCAAACTTTTTTAAAAAATAACAAAAAAAATATATTTATTGTTTTGGCTCACTCTATTGATTTTTAAAATAATATAATAAAGAGGGTTTTTTAATGTTTTCCCTCAGTACATATTTTTGTACAGTTGATAATAAAGATACACAGTAGTAAAATATTTTTTGAATAAAATTTTGTAAGAAAAAATACAAATGTTTTTTTAATCACCCTGTAGAAAATTATACCAAAAGAAAGAAGAGGAAAAATTCTAATATTTTTGTCAGATGATCCTATAGGCCTATAGGATCATACCTATATAGGTACATTTTTATGTAAATAATTAGCAAAATTTTGACACAAAAAATGTCATATTATGCAAACTATTACAGTTTTTACCCTAGTATAGCAACGCGGAAGGAGAGTTATGTTAAAAAAAATCCCTCTATTTTACTATATTTTTTTCTAATAGTGTACCCCAAAATGCAGATAGTTTTTGTAAGTCTTATTCTTGAAATGATCTCAATTTTTCGTAGAATAGATCAATGAAATAATGTTTGGCTTATTCGAAAGTTGAACTAAATTTTTATTTCCAGACACCTTCAATATACCAAATTTCATTGTTTATAATTTTTTACACTTCGAAGAATAAGTTATTAAAAATATCTCGTAAACCTACTTTTTTTTTCATTAAGTATAAAATAATAATATAATTAGGTAATAAAAATAGTATAACATTAATTTAAAAACATAATATAATATTTATAATTAGAAGCATCCAAAGAATTTTTTATTATTTTATTATAAATTATACAGAGTGTTCCAGAAAACTGGTTAAATCTAGAGTAATGACGTCAGTCTGAGCATCTGTGAATTTGACTCTAGCTTAATAATATGCCTTTATTTCTGGGGCGTTTATGTATTTTTAATATAATTTTTGAACAGTATACTGGTGTTAGATATTGATAAATGTAAAATCTGGCGTTTTGTCTTTTTAATGGTATACAGGGTGTCCAACAATGCGTTTTTTTTATGTTTGCTTTTACGAATAAAAAATCAAATATTTTCGAAAAATAGTTTTTAATAACGGGAAGAAAATTCTCTGTAGCTTAAAGTATGTTACTTAACTTAAAGAACATTGTCAATCAGTCTGTCCGCAAATTGTAAACACGATAACTCATGAAGGCTGGGCGCAGATTTTTTTACCCAAGTTCTCGGGTGGAATCGTTCGTCAAACGGGGCAATTGGGAGGAAAAAAAAACAAAACTTGGACAAAATATAGCCATAAAAAAATCTTTCTGTAGTCTTTAATATAACTTCTATTTTCACTTAGGACCCGACGCGATTATTTTTCACACCCTGTACATCGTCAAACTCAAATCGTGAATATGTAGCAAGATGACTTTTTTAATTTATCTTGATATCTAGTATACCTAATGTTGTATGTATGTTCTCTCTAACAGCAAACTTCGTTCTGAGAATGATCTTAAAACGTTCTAAAAAGACATAACATCCATAAAACATTCTTAGCATGTTTTTAAAACGTTTGTGCCATTATTAGTTGGGATCAAAGTAGAATCAAAAGTATCCTAGCATATCTTATCATATTACTCATCTGGATTGTGTTAAGCAATAATATATTAACCCACATTGTGAGATGACAGTAATTTGTTGTTTACTTAATATCTTTTAAACTAAAACTAACTTGCAGTTAAGCATTTGCTTCAATTGTTGTATCATAACATGTCCAAAATTTATAATTTTTAATTCAAAACTTTTAAAAGATATTAAGTAAAATGTTCAACAAATAATGTCATTTTACAATGTGGGTTAACATTTTATTGCAAAACACGTTCATCTAGTATAGCGTATGTTGTCCCCAATAGCACATTTCGGGCTAAGAATGTTTTTGGAACGTTCTATGAAGAAAGAACATTCCTAAAATATTCTTAGTATGTTTTTAGCACGTTTGTGTCATTAGGGGTTTAAATTATAGTATCGTAGTCTACTTATCAAGTATCTAGAGTAGTAAAATAGTATCGTGGGTTAAAGGGAGTTTTTCTTTTCTGTTTTGACGTCAGCAGGCGGTCTTAATTGGTCCGGCAACATAGCCCACCAAAGAACTCAGAGTCTGCCCCTTGCGCACCCCACAACCACCACAACTACCACCACAACCACGGCCGTAACGGCCCCCGCCCCGTCAGATACCACCTCTTCTCACCCCCAAAGAGTTAACAAGCGTTCCTCCAAGTGTATGTATCACCTCGTAACATTTTTTTGTGCTCCAGGAATGTTTTTAAGGGAGGAAGAGTAAAAATCTCCTTAACTTTTGAACGATTTAATATGAACACTTGGCTGCGCTTTGAGATACATACCCCTTAAACAAGATGGGCAAGTCTGGGACCGTAAACTGTTATCTCTGTCAGTTTTTGCCAATTTATTTTATGATTTTAATGAACAAAAGGTAAAATAAACTTAACTTGTAAAGGATCAAAGTCAAATACTTTATTTTTTGTACACAGTTAGCTTAGATGCTAAGGTATATGTGTGCTAAAGTCTGTATACTAAACCGTTTAACAGTTATATGTGGTTTAAGTACCTCCCACAAAATTTAGAGTATTTGTTCAAAAGTAATGATAATAGTCCACTCAAATAACGAAAAATTTCCGTTAAATTGCATGAAATATACACGGTCTGCTATTTTAAAAGATAGTAACAGAACACTCCTGTTAGTTTTTCACCGGTGACCCGCTTCTTGAATTTTAGGGGTGAGTGCGGTTATCTCGCTAAATATGCATCTTACGATAAAAATGCGTATAACCAATTTTGTTAAGAAGAAAATTTCCAACAATTTTTGTTTGAACATATTTTTTTAATATATTAATAACAATCGAGTTATAGATATTCAAAAATTACCATGTTGGGGGTGAAGTTGTTTTTTTTTCGATTTTTCAGCCAAATTATTCATTGGAAGATAAAAGTGGTTTGAGAAAACTTGTAGCTTTTGAAATTCTCTATAAGTTTTATACATTATGCATTTTAATAAGATTTTGTTACGGTTACAGTGGGCGTTGAAAGTCGAGTTGCGCCCTCTGTAACCGTACCAAAGTACCTATGAAAATTTATAATATATGAAACTTATAGAGAATTTCAAGATCTACACGTTTGTTCATCACTTTTATCGTCCGATGAATAATTTCGCTGAAAAATGGAAAAAACCAATTTCACATCCAACATGGCTCTTTTTGAATTAACTCGATTGTTAATAATATATTAAAAAAATGATCCAAACAAAAATTGTTGGTAATTTCCTCCTTAACAAAATAGGTTATATGCATTTTTATCGTAAGATGCATATTAAGCAAATCACCCCTAAAATTCAAGATACCGGACATCCCTTAAGCAAATCACCCGGTGAAAAACTAACAGTAGTGTTCTGTTACCATCCACTACTACCCTTTAAAATATCAGCCCGTGTACATTTATTGCAATTTTCATTTATTATTTGACTGGGCTACAAGTGGTTTTTGTATTCTTGTTACTTAAAAATGGTTTGTTGACGAACATATTTTGTCAGGTTAAGTGCGCACTCTTCTTTCTTAAAAATTGCCCTGGTTTTATGTATGTATGCTTTTGTGGTAATTTTACGTAAACTGGACCAATCACATTTTTTTTATTAAATCAAAACATTATTTGGAAGTATAATCGGATTTTTTTCTGTAAAACTGCTGTCGTTTTGTTTTTAAAAGATTAAAAATACTAAAAAACGGTACTAGCAATGCTATAAGCATGATTGAAAAAATTCCGAATATATTACAATTTAGAAAAAGAGTATACCATATGTGTAAATAATTATTAGACATAATATCTTTTGCGCCTTCTACAATATTGTAATAGTTTGTATGGATATTTACAATTATGGCGAAGGCGCATTTCCAATAATAATAATAATAATAGTTGTGTCCAGGTAACGTTAAAAATTTCTTATGCTTCTTCTGTGCACTTTGTGTTTGTACGAAACATTTACAGATCAAAAAGGTTTAGTTGGTTTCACTTAAAATCCAAAAAAAAAATGTTTTTGTTTTATACTGTTGTTTTATAACTTTTTTTATGTAAATTTAGGGATTTTTTATATGTTACTTATTTGAACGTTTTGGGTCTACTTTTAGTTTTTTTATGTTCTGATAAAACAGTTCTGTCAAAAGCTTTACAAACTAAAAATTTCCCTTGCATAATAAATCCATTAAACACGCAAGTGGGTTCTTTAATGGGTTCATTATAAAACGCAAAAATAAAAAATAAATAATTTCAACATTTTAACCATTCATTATCTATCTAAAACACTCATTAAAAATTTTCGTATCAGCTTTTCTAACATTACTAATAATATTCAAATTATGAATCAAAATCATCATCAAATAAATTAACAATTTTATGTTAATTCAAAAGTTATTTTATTCAATTTATTAATAATTCTAAATTACTAGTTTGTGTACCTATATATTGAAATGTCCTTTCGATTGGTGTGGGAGCGTCTCCGAGTACGAGTATGCCGGCATTCGCCAAATATTCGTACTCGTAGACGCTCCCACATGAATCGAAAGGACCAAAGAACTCTTACATCAATAGTTTGTTTGGGTCTTTAAGAGACAGGCGCAGCCTATGGCTCATTTATCTAAAAAAATATTTAATCTGAATTGAAAGTTGGGGCAGTGAGTCTATGCTCACTGATGCGAGTTGCATCTGTCATAATTTGGGGGGAGTGAGTCTCTGCTCACTGATGCGAGTTGCATCTGTCATAATTTGGCGCTGTGGAGTGGGTGGGAGGGGGATGGGGAGGGATGTGATAGGGAGAGGAGGGATGTGCGGGAGGAGTGAGACTATCTCACTGATGCTGGGAATGCATCTGTCCTGTATTAGTGGGTACCATTACTGGTTGAGGACGTTTTTGATCTTTTTGTGAGTGTTGTGTATTTCATGATCGTAATCTAGAAAGTTTGAGATGAGGGGGTTTGGGTGATCTAAATTGTCTTGTATAAAAGACGTGCTGTAGCGGATGATTTCCGTTTTTAGGAGGGGCATTTCGAGATCTCTGTGTATCTGGTTGTTCCTCATGAACCAGGGGGCATCGAGGCATATTCTGAGTGCCTTGTTTTGGAAGGCCTGAAGTTTTGCTGAGAGCGCTTTGTTAAGGGTGATTTTATTCCAGGCTGGGGCTCCGTAAAGAAGTACCGGCTTTAGGGTTTGGTTGTAGAGAAGAAGTTTGTTTTTAATGGATAGGGGACTCTTTCTGCCTATTAAGGGGTAGAGTTTGGAGAGGCGGCAATTTGCTATTTGGAGGGTGTAAGAACTCTTACCTCGTAATATACTACTTATATGGACGTCCCGATATAACTATTATTGTCCCCACTCTCCCCTGTTCGACAAGAGCCCGATATTATTCAAAACGTATAATTTTACTGTTATTTTCTTTATTATTCTAATCACTATTCGAAAAATTCCAACTATCGAAAAAATGGGTTAAAATCCAATTATAAGTACGTAAAGAACGTTGTAAATAATAATTATGGTTACAATATTGTAATTATTTCTACACGTGGCGTTTTTAATGAAATACATAACATTTTTCGTTTGTTTACCTAATAGATAATGGCTGGTGGATATTTTTTATGCCGCGAAAAATACAATAAATTGATGGTTTACAATGATACAATAATAATAACTATAATAATACTGCCGTGCTAAGCTAAAAGGTCCTATCTACATAGGTTTAACATACACAGATAGGACCTTTCAGCTTAGGAAGGCAGAATAGTTTATGATCATTTAATTATTATTATGCATGCATCCGTTTTAGTTGTTTTTTTTTTCTACGACTGCTTTAGAATATAAGCAAATACACACACTTTTCAAACACAGATGAATCCATTCCTAGCTCTAGATACGGTATGAATATTCCCTATCAAGTGTTAGAATGAGCACATGTAGTGCCATCTCTTGTTTATTGGTAAAAATATATTTATTTTACCATTAAATATTGAATAATTTAAGTTTTGCGTTAAAATTACATAAAGTTTATTAGTATTTGACCAGTTTTTTATCAATTTAGTTCAAAAAATTATAACTGCTCCATTTTTTTTTTAAGTACTGATTTGATAAAATTATTAAATAACATTAATTGCTTTATTTAAAAATATTTGTTTTGTTGCATTTGCAATGTCGAGTCACAAAAAACATTGTTTTTAACCTTGTCCACAGTTTAAAGCCATACAGTGTTTCATATTTGCAGTCGAAGAAAAAGTATAGTCTACAACATGTATGGAATAGTCATTCCGCGTTCGCGGGACCGTCATACTATTGTCTATTCCATACTAGTTATAGAATATACTATTCTTTAATACTTTATTCTACAGTTTTAGTCAAAATATTTCATTTATATTAACACGTGGCGAGCAGAGCGTAATGTATTAAGAGTGCCAAAAAGTCCAAATTTGTAAATGATTTAATATAGAAAAGCTTTGTTTTTGCGAACAATTAAATAATAGTCCTCAAGCCCACGCTCAATAGAATTTTTTTTATTACCTCAACCTTGACACTTTGTCTATGTGTTCTTTATGTCCAGTCAGGCAACTTCTTACATAAGAAAATTCTCAGTAGCGGGGCATGTTTTTTTTCTTGGGGCCAACCCTTAACTTTAGGGCGTCCGACAACGGTATTGCCCGAAAATTTTTGTCGGTCAAGGTTACAACTTGATTTTAAATATTTTTATTTAACGATCCTGAAAAAATCAGCTGTGAGGTTCTAAATGTTATGACGCCGTAACTAAACTAACATGGTAAAGTTTCTTATTTAAATCTGCTAAAATTATTTTTTTTTGTCAAAAAATAATGCAATTTTTTTATCAAATGGTCGTAGAAAAAGTGTTTTATTAGCTTAATTGGGCGGTGTTATGCAATAACCGTCTAACCCACATTGTGAGATGACTGTAAATTGTTGAACTTTTTCCCTAATAGGTATAGCCGTCGCAATACGAACTGGCACCTGTGAGCTGAGTCAAGGGGAAGTGAAGAGGTAAAATATAGCATGTAAAGTATAGGCGATCTTGAATTTTTCGCATTCCACAGAGGTGCCAGTTCATAAAAACTACACAGTAAATTTTACACGTTTCGACTAAATTACTTAAAATTAAGCATTTGTTGCACTTGTTTATGTATCAGCTTATCTACAAAATATGTAATTTTTAATTCCTTTTATAGTTATTTATGGTACTAGTGGGTAAAGTAAGATATTGCCCATGAGAAAATTAACCTGCGAGGCGTCAGCCAAGCAGGTTAATTTTCGAGAGGGCAATATCAGTTTACCCATGAGTGCCATACAAGGTTTTATCCAATAAATAGCTTAGGAATTCATATTTTTATTAAAAATTTTAATGACATTTACAAGAAAATAATTTGAAAAGTGACAGTTGAGTGGGTAAAATAAATAATTATCCACTCAATAAAGTAAAAGCCACGCGGGGGTTATTATTGAGTTTATCTATTTAAAATAAAGCTGGTAATTGTCTTATTATCTGTATGTATTGTATAAAAGATATTGATTAAAATGTTCTGTAATTTACAATGTGGATTAGGCGGTTATTGCATAACACCGCCCCAAATGTGCTTGGGTCTCAAGTTAGTAACTTTAGACCTAAGTCTAGTGTCCCTAAACACAAAGCTGTCTCTTTTTAGCTAGTTGTAAAGTTCCCATTAATATTATGTTAAACATTTTTGGTCTGTTGATGTTCACCCAGTGTCTGTGTTTTATGTGTATTTATTGATGGGTTTTGGATTTCTTTTTGTACATATCATACTTTTTTTTATTGTTTACGTGTGTTTATGTGTTAAACGAAATAAAAACAATACATCATAGTAGTCTTTGAACCCACCTGATTAGAATTTTTCCATTATTTTTGTTGTTGTTCTTTTTAGGCAAAACTGCAGTATTACGTAATTACATTTGCAATTTTTTTGATAAAGTTTTTAGCAAGATAAAATTAACCAATCGAATCTATGACTTCTATTTTAAGAGCATTTGGTTCGTCAGTTTCGTCTTGATGCTCATTTGTTTCTTGTTTTATGGTTGGCAGAATTTGATTCCCTGTGTAATTTTGACCATCTTGTTTTTCAAATTCATTGTCAAACAAAACACCATTTAGAAATTTAAAAAAAAAAACAAGTAATTTCTGAAAAGCAAGAAGATAATGATAGAAAGAACAAGAGAAGTTCTAAAAAAGTATTTTTTTTATAAATTACTGCTTTTGTTTCGTTTTACACAAGTAACTCTAACTTAAAATTTTAGTTAAAAGTTGAGTTAGACACTGCTTGCTAACAAATTATTGTTGTTTAATTTAAAATATCAATTATTTTTTAATATTTTATTCTAAAATTATAAGTCGACTGTTTTTAAGTTTTAAAATAGCAAATATCGTCCCTTTATGAAAAAGCCCAACTTATTCAGACAAAATAATGAATGGTTTCTTTTGAGTTGTGCTTAGGTAATAAATTTTTAGGTCAGTTTTTAATATCCATATTAATAATAATAAAGTGACGATATTTTGGCTCTTACAATAATAATTTTAGTTTAATTCTTAGATTTTCACTTAATTGATCAGGTAATATATTGTACAAGGTACATACTGAACCCTAAAACAAAATATTCGTTATTAATGTGATTACTAATTAGAGAGAACCTTCTCTTTTAGGATGGCAGCTTGTCAGTTTGGCGTATATGAATTTCTTTTATTGAAATAAACTGTCAAGAATGACATTAATGTCAAGCATGACAATTTAATGTAATAAGATGTCATTAAAATTTATAATACGCTACTTGAATAAAATGTAAATGCCTGACCAATTAAACACTTTATTTCATAACCTAACCTAAAAATAATAATAATAACAATCAATTTCCAGGTTCATCAAACGGTCGTGAACGCTGCGACAGCATGCCAACGCGCCCCCGTACCACCAGCGAAGGGAACCATCCCCTACAGATGTTGATCGGCTCTCGCACTCTGATGCCCCCCTTCTCTCGCTCCCACCCCATGCAGTGCAGGGACATCTCCCACAGCCCCCCAGCCGGCAGCCCGGTGAGCCCACCTTCGGTGGCGTGCTCCACCGAGTCCTCTGGGTCCTCCTATAGTCTGGTGGATGAAACCGACGCCATGTGCAACGAGTTCGACACCATAACAAGGTATGGACATTCGTTGACCCCCGATGAAGCCATTGTCGAGGAGGATAGTTCGGATAGTCCTATTTGTAGCAACTACGTGCAGATGGCGCAACAACCGAGCAGTGATGATGGTTATGTGGATATGTCACCTGGAGGAGGAAGGCATACCACTGTATCCCCCACGGCTAGTATGAGTAGTGTAGCCTCGGGAACTCCTTCAACGGATATTAGGTTTTCTGAGTATACTTTGGAGAAGGTTAGTTCCTATTTCACACCTTCCGACGATGAAGCTCGACCTGCCAGAGCCTACTCCGTGGGCTCAAGACCTGAGACTTACCATTCGAAAAAACACGTGGAGTTAGCAGGTACTCCGGAAAACTCCCGTGTAAGAGCGTTCTCCGTAGGTTCAAAAACCAAAAGAGTTCACGGTCGCGTGCTTCCACCTCATCACCCCCATCCAGGTGCGAAATCAAACAGCGCTCCCATGTTGTTCTCGTATAGGATTCACAACTCGCACGGCTCGATTGGACCAATGGACGATCTGATGGAAATGGACTTCTCCTCCAGAGACTCCTCGAATAACAACTCCAGCAATAACTCTGGCTACATGGATATGACACCTGGACAAACTAATAATAAAACTCCTAGTGGATACGTGGAGATGAAACCGGGTGTTGTTTCACCCTATGTCGATATGAGCGGTTCTTCGCCAGCTAGATCGACACATTCTGTCGATAATAGCGACGCTCTTGTCGATATGTGGAGAGCAAATAATAGAAGTTCGGAATATATGGACATGGAACCCAAAAAGACTTATAAAGTGGAACCTGCGAAGCCTTCTACTTCTCCTATCTATCCTTGGCCGAGTAACGCTGGCAACTCCAGCAACGCCAACAACGATTACCTGGATATGACTGCTAATAAAAGAGTGGATAGGAACTCATTCAGTGGTCCCTTATCGTGTTCTCCTATAAGCAACCTGGATGCGCATTATAACGCTATTAACAACCCAATAACTCCCGAAGGATACGTAGAAATGACCTTGGGTAGTAACAAACATCAAAGACAGGCAAGTTTGGACAGTTCACAGCCAAAACAAACGAATGATGACTATACAAACATGTCTGCCTCGATGAAGATGAGGAATAAGAAGGAAAAATCTCAACCGATTACGATACAGACCTCTATTCCCAAAAACTCGAGTCCTATCTGCTCGACGAGGAAGTATTCGACCGATTTTCATTTGCCCTTGTCGAGTAGTAATTCCCCTTATTCCCGCAAAAATTCCCGTAGGGATTCCAAAGATAGTCCTAGTTCTAGTGTAACGACGCCCAGTAGCAGTAGCTCAATATTCCCGTTTAGTTTAAATAGTCCTAGTTCCCCAGCCAAACCCACCCAACCTATCAAAGTACCTGCATCAGTTTTAAACACAGTATACAAACCTAAAGACGACTATACTGTGATGGATTTCGAAAAATCAGCAGTTAAAAAGGCTGATAGTTCGGATTACATGAATTTCAATCCCGCGCAAACTAAAAAGATTGTACCTGCCGTCACGAGTGCTAGTTCCGAGAGTCCTATGGATGATTATGCTTTCATGAAGCCCGGTATGTTGAGTCCTATTACCAGTAAGTTATCCAACCTCGGTTTTAAACCTATAAGTTCAAATAAAGAAGAAAACACCCAGTCAAACAATGATGATTACGAAATGCTGCGCGAAAGTGACAGTAGACTGACCGGGGAGGTAAAGTCAAGGCCGAGTTCTACCTCTAGTGAACTGTGTTCGTCGAGTTCAACTCTAGTCGGTTCAAGACCCGAGTCTGTGAACAGCGATCGGATATCTTCGTTAGGACAAATCGAAATCGCGAACGATCGGTTATCCTCGGGTGTTAACGATCGGGTGTCTTCGGGAGCGTCCGAAGGACAGTTACACTACGCGAGTTTGGATCTGCCTCCGTCGAGTGACGATCGCAGTAGTCCAAGGACGATTAAAACTAGCCCGAACGCGGCGAAGCCGAGTTCAAACGAGGCTGGCGTGCAAAATAGTGAGCAACAAATATTTTTGTACGCTGAAATAGACTTCATGAAGAGTGAAGGTGTAAAGGTCACTCCTCTGCCTAATAACAATAATAATAACGCTAAAGTTAAACATTAAGGATAATTTTAAGTATATACAAAAAATTAATATTAATTTCTTTTGTTGACTATTTTTAAATTATTTTTCCATATACATAAATAAATATTATATAATATTTGATGTAGATACATGAATTGGTTCTTATTATTATTAATTCTTTATACACTGAAAATATACGTGTAGCCAAACGTAAACATACCTGGCATAAGTAAGGAAAATTTAATAACGAATATTTCTGTATTTACTGTAAAATAAAGTTTCTAATGCTGTAATTTTACGTAATACGTGCTAATTTTCGGTATAAATAATGTAAAATCACAACGAACATGTAAATATTTAAATGTGTAATGTATATTTTCGATTCTCATTGTGGGAAAAAAATATTAACATATAGCTTGAAGTTTCGAGTATTTATAACTGTCAACACTGTCAAAATAACCACAGTAGTTTTTTTTATATATTTTTTTAAAGGTTGATTGGTTTCACCCCCTACTAGGGGGTTGAATCACCCCTTTTATTTTAAGTCTGTTCTCGGAAAGACTGATATTTCCGGCAGTAACTTGTCGACTTTCGCCGCGCGCTGACTGCTGTATACTACCAGTACTAAAAATTATTAATTTACATATTTACTGTTAAGTTACATTTTAGGTAGAGCGAAAACGTGCTTGTATTACGTAAAATTACAATATTAAAGACGGTATTTTACAGTAAAATGCCGTATTTTTGTAAATTTTCTTTTTTATGTCATGAATATTTACATTGCAAATCGTTAATAATAAAAACCAAATTTAAATAATATTTTATATATTGTATACAGAGAGTTATTTAAATCGTGGACCATGCATATATTTTTGTGTACAGTTTATTATTTTTTAATTATTAGATTTTGTAGTTAAAAAATTGACTGTTCCTGATTTTTCATTCAGTGTTCTTGTCTTTTAAAGGTTGACTAAAGGACAACTTTAAAGACTTAAAGGATAATTTTTGAGACAAGTTAAAAGAGTAGATTTTATAGACTTTAAATAAAAATAATTTGCAGTGTATTTTGTTCAAGAATTTTTACTTTCGAATCTGAAAAACATATTTTTTATAATTTAATAATTTACATTGTCCATTTTTGGAGAGGAAATTAAAATAATGTACTTTTTTTCATTTAAGGGGTCTTTCTACCTTCAAAATTTAAAAATATTTTGTTTTAAAACATTTTTTTTCCAAAATAGGACATAAATCGAAAAATATATATACACTTTAAAAAATACTAAAAAATTATGTTTTGGTAAATTTTTTAGATAATTCCTTGTATATTCTAGATTTTAAATGTCTAGTATTTAAAAGTGATTTTCTTTATTTTAAAATCGTTAGAAAAAGTTTCCTGTTATCTAAGACTAAATAAATAAAAACACATAATTAGTAAAATATAAAAAAAAAACTTTGTTTTTTACATAATGTAAAAATTGTTTATAGACTGAATTTTTAGGTAATTTTTTCATATGGATATCCCCAGATACTCGACAAAAGTTAAGAATAGAAAGAGTGACCACAAAGTTAGCCTGTTTTTCAAAAACCTGTAACTTCGATTGGAATTGATAAAATGTAACGTATAAGTGCTCAAAATTTTTTTCTTGTCATAAACTTGGGCAGAAAACAAAAATAAATCTCGCTTTTTGCACAAGTTCATTGCCAGACAAAAATTTTGAGCACTTATGTTACATTTTATAAGTTCCAATCAAAGTTACAGGTAAAAAACAGGCTAAAAAAACTCTTTTTTGTGGTCACTCTTTATGGGTCTCATCAGTAAACAGTTTTTTAATACACTGCCCTTCTAAGACAAGTTGTACTATTTGCAAAAAATTACTTTTTGAGATAAGCACACCATTGTATTGCTTTACACTAGCCCTATGTGCCTACTAAAAAGAAATGTCGTATCTAAAACCCAAATCCTAAAAATTAGCCTAAGACGTTTGTCCTATGTCGAAAGATTTCAAATAAAATTGTCCTAACTAGTATTTACTAGACGAATGAGTCAGGACTAGGACTGACTTTACAGATCTTAGTAATTTGATTGGACTTTTTAGATCATTTTTTCCTAACTTTCTCAGCTAGAACAAATGTATTTAGTATGGCAATTTATTTTTCTGACAAAAAAAATATATTTTTTCAAAGGATATCACGTATTTTTGATTTAAAATAAAGCAGAACTCAACGCCATATTTATTTAAACATGTTTTCAAAAAGTGCAAACAAAAACGATAAAACTGGCCATATCTCAAAACATCTAATTTGCAGATAGGACAACTTGTCTTAGCAGGACAGTACAATCCTAAATTTGAAAATAAAAAATACTTTCAGAAAATTAAATATTTCTTACAAAAAACATTAAAAAATACATAAATTAATTAATTTCAGTGTTTTTTTTTCTAAACGTTTTTTAGATTGTTTTTTCGTACTTTATACACACGCACAATAAAAATTTTTTCTGTGTTAATTTAAACTATTTTTATACCATTTTCAGACTTAAAAATATAAAAAATACGTCCGACTGTCAGCTTTTTATAACAACACTGCCAAACAAAATATACATAACAGAAGTTCCTAAATTTATGTTGAGCTGTTTTTGTTTAAAACACTGAAGAGAAATATTAAATTTTGAGTTATTTTTTGATATTTAAACGTAAATTAAAAATAAGGCTGTTAACTTTGCGTTAAAGAAAGCAAAATTAAACGTTTGCTCAAAAAAATCCAAAAATCAAAATTGGGTTGAAAATGTTTTTTTTTTCATTTCTTTTAACGCACGGTTTCTCCTTTTTCTTTAGTTAAAAGTTTCAAATTTTTGATTCATAGTATTTTTTTGTCAAATAATTAATTTTTCGAAAGTTTTAGACCTTTAAATGTAACTTTTAAACTTTATTCTGGTACATATTTTTCAATTTTCACATATCCTATTATTACCTTAGTACTATTACACAGGCTACATGGTTATTCTTTTAAATGGGACACCTCCCGTAACTTTTAAACGGAATGAGATATAAACTTTAAATTAGAATATGTATATCACACAAGAAAAGCTATCATTTGCCATATTTTTCAAATTTTTGTTCGGTAAGGCGGCGCCAGGGGGGCAGTGGGGGACAATATTCTAAATGGCACCCTAGGTCATTTTAAAGGGCTTCTATTTGACTGTGTAACTATTTATTTTTTAATATTTTTTTTAATCAAAATTATTGAAATTTTTAATATTTTGTGCATAAATAGTGATTTTTTTTTACGAAATTGATAAATAGTCTCAACTATTTAGTCCAAAATTTCCAAAATAATTTTTTTAAAAATGTAGAAAATTTCATCAGTTTTGAAGAAAAAAAAAACTTCGAAAAAATATTAAAAAATAAATAGTTACATGGTTAAATAGAGAATTTTAAGCTCTTTAAAATGGCGTGTCACAAGACCTAGTGCCATTTAAAATATTGTCCTCCAATGCCCCCCTGGCGCCGCCTTAACGAATAAAATTTTTTAAAAAATTACAAATGATAGTTTTTGTTGTGTGATATGCATATTGCAAATTTAAAGTTTATATCTCATCCCGTTCAAAAGTTACGGGGTGTACCATTTAAAAGAATAGCCCTGTATACAGGTTTGACACTTGTAACAAAAAAGGTGTTTTTTTTTGTTGCAAGTGTTATATCTGTTTTAATCTGTGACTATTATTGAATAATCTTTATTTAGCCACGCTAGTAAAATTGGTTATATTTTTTTTGCAAATTATATGAAAAATTCATTAGCATAATTGTCACTTAAAAAAAATATGGTCCCACACATTCAAAATTTTTGTCGCATTTTTAGTTGAATAAAAAATAATTCTGGAAAATAGTAAGTAAGTAGGTAATAAAGTAAGTTTTTTCGTGTAAAGTAAGTGACGATAAGGGCCTATAGTGGCCCCTGAGGGGCTTTAATTTCAAAATATGCGGATACATTCGTTTTATTTTTTATAAAAAAATTCGAAGGTTTTAATATTTCAAAATTACATAATATTTGACATTTAAAATTTTTTTGCAGGGTGAAAAAGTGACAACGGTTGATATAAAGGCTTAAAGTATCACTTTACACCCATATGTTCTAAAAACGCGTTTTTCTTAAATTTTCTAAAAATAAAACGATATCTATGTTGGGTATTTTGGATTTAAAGATAGGTAATAGTAAATAATACCAAGGAATTATTTTTATTTTTACTAAATTTGCAGCTACTAAAGCCATGGTGTATAAAAGATTGTGGGCCCGTAAATCAATCTCTCTCTCTCTCTCTCTTTCTTTTATTTAGTTGTCTCGTTTGTCAAAACTCGAAAATGCTAAAAGTTTGCCAACCTATAAGAACTAGAGTCCCTGGATAAAGTGATATTAAGCTTCACACAAATATGACGTTAAATGTCAAAATTTAGGGTCCGTAATAAGAACGATTCAATTCAAACTCATAATTTTTGCCCAAATTCC
This sequence comes from Brachypterus glaber, assembly GCA_958510825.1. Lineage (NCBI taxonomy): Eukaryota > Metazoa > Arthropoda > Insecta > Coleoptera > Kateretidae > Brachypterus > Brachypterus glaber. The sequence continues at coordinate 3,746,280 of OY294051.1, read as the reverse complement.
ACAGAATAAATATGAATTTTAGAATGTGTCAAATTTTAATTTTTTGAATTAAAAAAAAACGTAGAAATGAGAAGAAGCGGACCCAATATCTTTCTTTAGGCCATTACTAAAACGTACGGCTATTAATTTCCAGGATTTAACTCTAAAAATACAACCGCGAGAAAATTATACAATAAAAATGGTCAGCTCTAAGACTATTTTTAGGTATATTTTATATCTGTTTGAAGAAAAAAGGAAAATATTTGGAAAGATTATTTTTATTAAATCTTTTAATTTTTAAATTTTAAAAACTAGTCATGATTCGGTGGAAACCCGATATTTGGGTTTCCAATCTCGAAAATCGAGTTTCCAATCCCGAAAATTGGTATCTTGATCAATATACTACATTAACAGATAAAAAGTAAAAGAAAAATATTCGCTTTTACAAAAAACCTAAGCAAGTCCTGGAATTTAATAGCCATACATTTTTATTGTTTAAAAAGTGAATTTTTACGTTTTGTGTAATGCAAACCGTTTTAATTTTACGAAATATTTTACAGTGATCCAAAATTGACTTAATTAAAAAAAAATAAAAAAGTGTGTCTTGTTAAAAAAATATACCTATCTAAATTGTAGTAAAATTTACGATTTCCTAAAAAAAAATAACTCATTTTTGGGTCATCCTGTATAAAAAGAATGCGTACTGACTCTTGAAGGAGGGTTATGTTTTTAACGTGTTTGTACGTATGCATATTTGTTTGTTCCCCTCTAGAGCTTTTACTTTTTACTACTGGGTCGATTTTAACGATCAAGGCGTCAAAAGGTACGTTTTGATCATGCGAGTGACTATAATATTCCATTTTTTGATAATATTGATATTTATTTAACTTTTTCGTTATATTTCTAATGATTACTATTAAATTTTGTATAGCCTATATCACTCGCGTGATCATGAAATCAACAAACACTCATACTAAAACATAACCATCCTTTTGAAATCCTGTAGTCGGGCTTTTCTAACAACAAAATGTACAATTTCAAGGGCATGCAAAAATCCGCTGTTTTGTAAGGAACAACTTTTGCAGAATACATTTTTGATGAGATTTATATTTAAAAAGTTAGAGTGACTTTTCATTACTTTTTGCTTACCCTGTATAATTTTAATGTGTGGGACAAAACATATCATTGCACAACGTGCAATGCACGTTTATTTCTATGCAAATAAATTTGTTACAAACGAGAAAAGGGACCTGAAGGAAATTACTGTGATATTTTTTTATAATAATAATACTATTATGAAAAAATACCTAGCATAATTTCCCTTTAGGTCCCTTTTTGCGTGCCCATTTACAAATTTATTTTGCATTTAATTTGTTTTTTTTTTCTTTCAAATTAGTACGATCCATGTTTTTTCTTTATTTTAAAATATTATATTCCATGTATTATATTACTAGTTAAATTTTATACAAGAACAAACAATATTTAATTATATTAATGTACAGGGTGTTCTGTTTTCACACAGGTTTTAACAAAACGTTTAAAATATGTAAAAAATATATTCCAAAACTCTGGAAGAAATTTTGATGTTGTGACGATGTTCATGCGATGTTAAATTTCTACCAGGGAAGCTTTAAGACATTACACCCTGTATACAGAGTGTCACAAAAGAATGATATAATTAAACTCACTGCAGAGTTAAAATTTATAAATATTATAATTAAATAATTTTGGCAAAAGAAAATTAAAAAAAGCGACATACTTTTGGGACACGTTGTATTAGTGCTACCTAATTTTTATTTCATACCTATTTATTTTCATATAAGGTGTTTTCAAAAATAATTTGAATTTTAGTCAATTTTAGGAAATATATGCACCAAGAAAAAATAGCAGTGGGACAAGTGATAAAATAGAGGGGCCTTAACTTATTTTTGAGAGGTCTATGGTAAAAAATACGTGACATTTCCTATTTGATGGTGTTATATGTTATAATGCGTATGATTTGATTTGCATATGTAAAATGTTTAAAAATAATTTTATTTAAATATACTATACTTTTCGGCTAACCTCGGCTGTTCTAGTTCATATTCGGACCCTAATTTAGGGTTAAATGAAGGTCACAATGCGAATTAGGTCGACTTTCACATAAATAACCACGGTATACCGTGCAAAAGTCGACCTTATTCGCATTGTGACCTCAGCGTTTTTGTCGTGTGGTCTTCATTTGTAATTCCAGAAAATTATCTAAATTATTCTTAACAGGTGAACAACAAATCTCCTGTATATTTTTGTATCACTACATTTTCGTTTGGTACTTTTTAATTGATACGAAGAAACACTGAGCTAAACTAAATATTTTTTTCTGAATTTTTGCATGTCTTTATGTATGGTTTTAAAACAAATCAAGTCAATATTAAAATTTATTTGACAATGATTTTAGTTCGGTATAAAGGGGATTCAGGATAGATCTCATTGGTCGCAGTGATTTGAAAGGTAGTGCCTTTCAAATCACTGCCTCATACCCCACTTGTATTGCAGTTCGGTACATTCTCAAAAAAATCAACTGTATTTAATTAGTCCGACAAAGACTCAAAAACTAATAAATTTACAAGATAATTACTATTTCTGACATGTAAAACGATCATTTAAACAATAAATAATAATTGTTTATACGTGTAATGTCTATGATTTATATTTTACCTTATTGGAACAGCCGAAGTTCGCCAAAAAGTATAGTATATGTATTGAAATATTTTTTTTTAACATTTTACAAAATATGCAAATTATACGCATTATAATAGTTATTATGGGCCTCCAAAGGATCAGTTAAGGTCATTTGTTTAAATATACATTAGGTACTTGATACGAGTATTTCTTTTTTAGTTATTTAACACTTTAATACCTGTAAATTAAAAATTACTTGGCCCAATTATATTTAAAATTTTAGTTCCTGAGATAAAAAAATCTAATGTTTTTGAAAACATTGTATATCATACCTATTATATTTATGATGTAAATTGAATGCAGAATAAATATATTTATATTCATGTTTAGCAATATTTTTTATTATTTTAAAACTTGTATGGTTTTAAAACTGCAAAACCTTCCTTCTATCCCTATACTAGCATCTAAGATATTTAAGCGTTAAAAAATCCAAAACGGGTGAATAATCTGTACAACTTTAGTGGACAGTTGCTGTATGTTATAATCAACGAACTAATAACTCTTCTCTCTAGAATAGGCATTTCATTTGTAAAAACTAACAAAAGCGTAGCCAACATATACATTTGTCTATCTTACTCGCACAGCTTTGTTCTAACAGAGACAACAATAACAGTTACTGGTAATTGTTATTGTTCAGGCCTGAATATACCTACCCCTATTTGTTTACAAACAAACCGAGATGTTGGCGATACTTTATATTAACGGTATGCGTATTCTAGAGAGAAGAGTTCTTAGTTCGTTGGTTATAATTGAACTTTAATTAATAATAGCCATATTGTCTACAGTAATACATTAAAACACGCGGTACACACGTTTAATAAAAAATGCTGTAAAAAAAACCTTTATTTAGTCGAAATTAAAAACATTGGTATAAAAATCTAAAACATTAAAATATGAATGACAAAAGTAAAGTTGGCAGACTAACATCCCTACTCTCAATTTCTCTACTCCCTAACATCCCTACTCCATAACATCCCTACTCCACAACAACCCTACTCCATAACATCCCTATTCCGCACTATATGCACTCGATTAGCCACTTGACATAACAAAAAAATATTTGTCACTGTCAAATACAGGGCGACCCGTAATTCACTTTACCATTTCAAAATTAAATAACTTTTGTTTGTCAATTTTTTTTATTTATTTCTTTTGCAATATAGAGTACAGAAAATGGAATTTTTTTTGAACTATGAAAAATCATGTCTTTTAAATGACCTCCATTTTCCACTTTGCAAGCACTGGCTCTTGATGGCATTTTCCATGATTCAATTTTTAAATGGTAAACAACGAACTAACAACTCTTCTCTAGAATAGGCATTTCATTCGTTAAAACTGACAAAAACGTCGGCAACATAAACATTCGTCTGTCTTACTCACACATCTTTGTTCTAACAGAGACAACAATACCAGTTACTGGTAACTGTTATTGTTCAGGCCTGAATATACCTACTATTTGTTTACAAACAAACCGAGATGTTGGCGATACTTTATTTTAACGGTATGCGTATTCTAGAAAGAAGAGTTATTAGTTCGTTGATGGTAAATGGGTATTGAAAGAAGTTCTTTGTTCCGCGAATCACTCATTTACTATTAAGTGGCTAATTGAGTGCACATAGTGCGGAGAAGGGTTATTGAGAGTGGGGATGTTATGGAGTAGAGTTTTTATAGAGTAGGGATGTTTAGAGTAGAATTGTTATAGAGTAGGGATGTTATGGAGTAAGGAGGTTAGGGAGTAGGGAAATTGAGAGTAGGGATGTTAGTCTGCCGTGAAATTTAGTTGTTACATAACATGTGGCTCCGAATTCACTTTAAGCATCGCAATCAAAAACAACTCCGACTTGTTTTCTAAGGGAGTCCATCAATTTTGCCAATTGCAGAGTTTCCGTCAGTGGTATGGAAGGACTTTCCAGTTTTCCGCTTTTTATACACTTGCGTACTTCTTCAGCTTCGTAAGCAAGACCTGCGCTCCTTTGGTAGTTAAATTCAGCTAAAAAAATAGAAAAAAAATAATCTATTTTTCTACTATCAACAGTTTTATTTCCATTGGATTTTTTTTATCATCTGTTTTTTTGTTGTTGTAAAAGTAAATGTAAACTCGGCGCAGAATCCGATTAACACTGAGTAAAAATTTTTATTACCCCTTGTACAAAAGCACATGCTTTTGATTATTGTGACAGTCATTTTACATAAATAAATATTTTATCCTAGTTTTCACGGTCTTACAAACCGCTGTGGTCAATTATACATATCTAAACCATTTGGCCCTTAAATCCATTTGCCCCTTTAAAACTCAACCTTACAAAGGGAATTAAATTCATTCTGCCAACTGTAAAACAAGAAACAAATGAGCATCAACTTATAAGTTCTATAAATCTATAGATTCTGCGCGGAGTTTAAAGAGAATTTACCGTTTTGTGTAGGAAGGATAGTGTACAAAACTTTTTGGTAACTTTGATAAAACTGGGATTCTATGTTTTATGTCGCTTAATATAGGTTCCTTGACTAATATTTTTGCAAAAAATAGTTATTTATATACCAAGGGACTAAACTAGCTGTTTTAGTCCCGCTGCATGAGTGTTTCCTGAGGGAGCGTAGCGAGCGAGGGAAACAGAAATGCAAGGGACTAAAACAGCCACGTTTAGTCCTGAGGTATATACACTATTTTTTGCAGGGCCAAACATAATTTAGGTAGGTAGATAAAATTAAAATTAAAAACCATGCGTCTAAAATCGGTTGTTTTATTTTCGTAATTTAATCAAGATGCCTGTAAATTGCGAAATGTCAGTTTCCCGGCTATCGCGATTTCAATTGTTTTTTAACATGGTTGACACAAACGTCAAAAAAATGGACGAAGATGATAAATTTTAAGTTATGTATAAATTATTATAACACTGTTATTTTTAAAGGTTTTCTTTGTTAAAATCAAATAAATTGATTTGAATCGCTAATTTATTACAAAACACCACCAAACCTAATTTTTGAACCAGCAAAGCACATAGTAAGTATAATATTTTAATATTATCAAGGTTGCCGTGATTTTTATTCCCTAGGGAGAAAGTTTAGTCCCGAAAATGAAAGCGTAAAATTCGGTTTTAGTCTTGGTCGTGCAAAAAATAAATTTTTTCACTCTTACCATTGTTTACTGGAAGTGGAAATTTGCTGACTTTCCCATTCACACTCATCTCGGTGGGATTCCAAAAATTCGGTATTCTTATCTGACCCTTACTACCAGAAATGATCCCCTCGTTTGGAAGTTCCACCATAGTGCTGCAACTCACAACCGCTGTTTTACCCTCGGGGTAAGTAATGATGGCAGCTGCTGATTGGTCCACACCTTCGCTGTTTAAATGGCCAGTTGCTGATACTTTGGTAGGGGTGAGACCTATAAGACAAAATATACTACTAGATCCAATCAGCGCATATTTTAATATTCCAGGGAAAAACTTGATCTTGATCATGTCTAGATTTTGACCACGATAACTCGAGTACGCTTTAAGGTAAGCTATAGCTTTATAGAGACTTCAAATTTGAAACATAGGTTTCTTAAGTTTTTTTTTCAATTTTTCCGTTTTTCGAAAAAAGGAACTTAAAAAAATACCTTTAGATCTATCATGATAGGTGGGTGTGAAATGACCCAATCGGAAAATTTTTTAGATGTGAGCTTTTTTAATCCAGTCGGCAAATTTAAAAAAATGAGATGAGATTTCAGAGCAGTCGGAAAAATTTTTAGATGTGAGGACCTTTTTTTAGTCATGAAAAATTTCTGTCAGGGGTAATAGTTATTTATGGTACTAGTGGGTAAACTAAGATATTGCCCATGAGAAAATTAACCGTTAAGGCGTCAGCCAAGCAGGTTAATTTTCGAGAGGACAATATCGGTTTACCCATGAGTGCCATACAAGGTTTTATCCAATAAATAGCTTAGGAATTCATATTTTTATTAAAAATTTTAATGACATTTACAAGAAAATAATTTGACAAGTGACAGTTGAGTGGGTAAAATAAATAATTATCCACTCAATAATGTAAAAGCCACGCGGGGGTTATTATTGAGTTTATCTATTTAAAATAAAGCTGGTAACCCAGTCCGCAGAACCTCGTCAAAATGACGTCATAATCTGGTGACTTTTCTCCAGATATGACGTGACTATATAACGACAATATGACGTGAAAATGACCTCCTAATGTCACAGACCGATGACGTGACATATCTGACGTCATTTTTACGTCATTATTACGACGTGAATTTCACGTCTTAAAATATTTTTTATTTACCCAGAAAACCACTGAATATTATTGTGTAAGTGTATATATTGACCACACTATGATAATGTTACATGATCTAATATAGATGTAAACAAAATATAAATTCTACAGAGATATCACTTGGTATGGAAGCAGTAACCAAACTTCTTGACTATTGTAAAATGGCTTTTACTTCTTTTACCTCTTCGCTTAATTTTCGCACTTCTTTATAGATATCCTCTAAACCTAAAATAATAAAAAAAATATTATGTTATAACTGTCTAATTAAATTAATATAGTGTAAAATACCCATAAAAATAGGCCCTAGAACGACAATAAACCATTACAATTACAATAAAAAATAATGTTATAAGTTATTTCAATATTTAGGGTGTCCCCAGTTCGCAACTATCATAGTCATAGTTATTCTAGGTACTTACCCACGAAAATATAAGGAAAATCCTCGGAAAAACCAAAAACAAACAAAAGAAAAACTCAAAACAATCACGTAGAGCTAGCCTCCGTGTTCTGACAAGATTCAAGATGGACGTGTACTGAGCGCGCAGCCAAAAATAAGAGCGCGAAATTTAAATTATACATAGTCGAAATTAATTAATTTTGACACATAAGAAAAAAAAATGCATACAAAAATTGTAGTTTAGGTAGCTACGTAAAATATAAAAAAAGTGTAATTACCATATGGGTTTTAATAAAGGGAGTTACTTAAACAATAAACGATATTTTATTTTTGATGATTTTTTTTACTTACCATACCATAACAACTAAAAAAATTCTTTCTGAGTACTACCTATTGCAGACTATACACCACGTTGGTGTTATAGTTTTTTAATAAAAATAATAAAAGTATAATATATTATATCACCAAGAAAAGTCGGCAATATGACGTGATTAAATGACGTCAGAAAATCGTCAATTAACTGACGTCAAAATGTCGTCGATCATTGGTCGACTGACGTCTATTGACCAGTAATCACCAGATTTTGACGTCATTTTGACGTGCCTCTGCGGACTGGTAATTGTCTTATTATCTGTATGTATTGGATAAAAATATTATTTTGTTGGCAGCGGTATTTTTTTTGAAAGTTAAAATCTGGACTAAGCAATGACCCAGTCGGAAATTTCAGCCGATTAGTCGGCAAAATTTCAGAGCTGTCGGCAATTGTTTTTAGATTTGATGACCTTGTATTTTAGTCTTCCGTCAGGGGTAAAACTTTTTTTGAAGTGAAAAAAAAAATTTTGGTTATCGGCAAATCTGAGGTGAGTTGGCAAAATTTCTCTCAGGGGTAAAGATTTTTTTGGAGATTAAAATTTTAGAGCAGTCGGCAAAATTTTTGACCTTTTTTTAGTCATGAAAAATTTCTGTCAGAGGTAAAGCTTTTTTTACGTAAAAAAAGAAAAACAAAATTGGTAGTCAGGGGTAAAGCTTTATTTTGGAGATAATTTTTTTTTCGTAGTTGGCAAATCTGTCGGCAAAATTGGAAATTATTTAGATGTGATGATCTTTTTTTTAGGCATTAAAATTTTTGGAGGTGAAAATTTTTTTTAGTAGTCGACAAAAAAAAATTCTGGAAGTCGGCAAATCTTACCCTCACCCCCCACGACAAAAACGTCGGAACGAACTTGCATGATAGATCTAAAGGTTGTATGAAAATTTGACTTACCCCTGAAAACGAACTGCTGAAATTGCAAAATATAGATTCCTAAATCCAAAATGGCACCTCCGCCCATTTCTTTGGATTTAATTCGATCGACTTTTTGAATCGGAAATCCGAATTCAACGGAAACTTGGTAGACATCTCCGATTTCCCCAGAATCGATCAATTTTCTCAATTCTTGATAGACCGGGAAACAACGGGACCAAACTGCCTCCATTAAGAAAAGGCCTTTTTGTTTGGCGAGTTGGATGATCTCGGAGGCTTGTTTTTCGTTCATTGCGAATGGCTTTTCACAGATGACGTTTTTTCCGTTTTCTAACATCATTTTCATGACCTAAAAAATAGTTATTTATGGTACTAATGGGTAAAGTAAGATATTGCCCATGAGAAAATTAACCTGCGAGGCGTCAGCCAAGCAGGTTAATTTTCGAGAGGGCAATATCGGTTTACCCATGAGTGCCACACAAGGTTTTATCCAATAAATAGCTTAGGAATTCATATTTTTATTAAAAATTTTAATGACATTTACAAGAAAATAATTTGACAAGTGACAGTTGAGTGGGTAAAATAAATAATTATCCACTCAATTAAGTAAAAGGCACGCGGGGGTTATTATTGAGTTTATCTATTTAAAATAAAGCTGGTAATTGTCTTATTATCTGTATGTATTGGATAAATTTTCTGCAGAGGGTAAAACTTTTCTTCAGAGAGAAGAACCTTTATCTTTCTGGGATGAAGCATTTTAACAGGGCCACCCCCCCCCCCCCAAAAAATAAAAAAGAGTCCCTCGCGTCACCTCGTTTACTTACCCCATAATGTTGTGGATTCAAAACACCAATATAAACAACCTCTATGGTTTTATCCTGAGCCAATCCAATATAACCCTCGTATGCTTTGTTAATGTTATGTTTCTGAGCGAATTTCTGAGCACTGTCCATAGATCGGGCAGCCACAGCTACAATCTGGTGATCCTGAGCGGGCAGGCCCTTTAAGGCGTTAACGAAATCCTGGGAAATTTTTCCCGACCCGGCAACTCCCCAGCGTAAAGCCATTGTTTTTAATCGCTAAAAAAGGCTGGAAGAAAAATTATAATTATTACAAAGTTTTAATGTGTTCAAAATCTTTTGTTTGATTTTTTTTAATTCATCTTTTTTATTTTTTTTTACTTTTTCTGGGCGGCTTTGGGACGTTTTTACATGTGATCACTTAATCATTCACGGTGGTTTTTAGAAAAATTTAACTTTTTGTTTCCGACCCCTGATTTTTTTTCATAAATTGTTTAAACACATCAGAAGTGATTTAGGCATATATAAAAAAATCGTTCGGATCTTCCTCTCTTCCTTTATTTTGGCCTTTTCTCAGTGAGATAATTAGCCAGATCCCTCTTAGTTACTCAATTTACCAAGAGTGGGTCTTGTCTGGCTTTTTACCATGCCCACTCCTGTTTTAATTATATAAAATTTCCAGTCTTCTGTAAGACCTTTTCTTTTTCTTTTCCTTTTTTCCTTTTCGTGTTTACTGTTGGTTGTGTTAGATGTTGCCAAGGCAGTTTTTTCTAATTTGTAATTATATTTGCGCATGCGCTAGTATATAAAAATTTTTGTACGTATAAAAACTTCTTCACGTGTTAGTTGCTTCCAAATCAAAATTTATCAGCATTATAAATGATTAAAAAACATAAAATTCCCTTCTTACTCCGATATAATCACATGTTCGTCATTTTACTGTACATTTTCCATACAATCACTATAAAATATATAAAATCGATTCTGGGGCATATCTAAGATAGCAAATAAATAAATAAATAACTAATACTAAAAGACTTGATGCTAGAAAATTAAACGCGCTTAACGTATTACTAATTCCTGCCGAAAGTACAAATTACTCGTTTCACGGATGAAAAGCAACTGATCGTTCGGGTCGATCGTTACTTTTTACGTTTTTTCTAATTTATTATAATACGTACACTTATTATTATTATTATTATTATTTATTATAATATGTATGTAATATTATTACGTACTCGAACTTCAATATATATTTTAGATATAATTATAAAGTTATTATTTATGATTACTACATTACAAAAATGCTTATCTCCAAGGCCAAAGCGCGTATGTTTTTTTCTCGCGCTTTATTGTTTTAGGGGTGAAGTCGACTGAAAAATCAATTTTTTTTTTGTAACTCAGGGGGTGGCATTAGAAAAAAAATATCAGATTCATATTCGTCGCCCCAAAAACCCCTATATACCAATTTTTACGAAAGTATTGAAAATATTTTTAAATATTTACCCTCACCCCTGCGGGGGTGGAGATTTTTTTATCATATCAATTTCAGCAACCTTAAAAACCCCTATATAGCAATTTTCAATTTTTTGTAAAAAAAATTATTTTTCCCCATTTGTCCCCCTTGCCGCACCTCAATGTTTACCAAAAACAATCCGAGCGAAAACTTTTGGTAACATACCTGTATGCCAAATTTCAAGTCTCTAGCTTAACGCGTTCTTAATTTATCGTGCCCACAAGTTTTCCCGGACAGACCGATCGACCGACATTTTTTTTTGCTTGAAATTGGGTTTTATCGACATAAAACGTCATAAAACGCAAAAATACGCAAAAAAAATGAAAATTTTTGCACGAATACAAGGCTTTCCGAAATTTTGAAAATTTTCAAAACGGGAAAGCAATATGCGCGTACCTAAAAAAATAAAAAAGTTCCTACAGAACTCCTGATCCTGAACTCCTTACTGAGGTCCTCGAGGACCTCAGTAAGGACCGATTAACGTCTTTAAACGATTGTTACCTTTCTTAAAAGACGCACTTCAGGAACTATATTTGTCGGAAGTTTTTTCTTTTGCAGAATTTTTGAGAAAATTTTGTAAGCTGTTTTGAATTACCTCGTACAATAATGTACAAGGTGTAAATTTCCACTGATTTAAAATAAGATTTTTGAAGCTATAATTAAATCGTACGTACCTGATTTTTACAGACAGACGAAAACCTTCTCCAAACTGAACAATGTTGTGAAGAAACAACTTTGTTTGTGAACAACGTGTTAAATACTTTCGATAACAATATTATCTTATAATGGAAATACAAATAATAAATATATTTATAACTTGTTGTCAAGGTTGTTCTCTACGGAGTTTGTGCCAAAAGTAGTCGACGTGAAATACTCAATTTGTAAGTTTTAATAAACGATATCAGCTGAATTGATGTATATGTGAGGGGAAAAGGAAAAAGGGGCCTCTTGTCGGCAATTTCCAGTTTTTAGTTATTGATATTTTTGAATTAAGCTCTAAATTATGAACAGTTTGGTGCAAAAATCATGTCTATGATTTTTTTTGTTTAAGTTACGGGCATTTAAATTTTATAAAATGAAAACGGGCGTTCTGAGAAAACCACACTTACAAAATCAAAACAACACAGAACCTTTATTTTTTACATTTAAAATATTGTTAACCCGTTTGAATTATTTCTATTTGCAGAAAATTATCAATATTAATCCGTTTCAATTAGTTAACCTGTTTTAATTTGCATTAGCTATTTAAATTTAATTCGTTTCAATTTGCATATGCGGAATATCATGATTTAATTCGTTTTTATTTGCAAATGCGTAACATATTTTAATTCGTTTCTAGTCGCATATGCGGAATATCATTTTCAATTAGATACTATTTACAAATGCGTATCTGATTTAATTCGTTTGAACCTATTGGAATCCGTTTTTGCGAATTGAAAATTCATTTTAAATTAGCATTTTCAAATTGATTCGGATTCAAACCCAGACAGCACATGGTATCTTAAAGACGTCTTTTTTAGATCTTAATTATGTCTAGACGCCTAAAAACATAAAAAAGATATCTTATGGACTTCTTTTTAGGGATGTTTAATAGATATCTGATTATGATGTCTATAAGATGTCTTTTAAGTATCGGTACAAGACGTCTTAGCTTCGATACTCATAGCTAAAAATAAATTAACCACAATCAACTATTAAAAAAAATTACCATTTGTTCAAAAGATATTTTTTTGAAAAAGAAAATAAAAAAAAGAAATTTTCAAAAAAAAAACAAAAAAAAATCAAAAAAACAAATGACCGCTCATTCTAATTCTTATTACGCTTTTTATATTAATACGACCGCACCTAGCAACGTAAATGGGAGGGGGTATTATGTTGTAAAGTCGCCTGTTCAAGGCGTCAGTAAGGCGTCTTAAAAAAGATGTCTTAAAAAAGATGTCTTAAAGACGTTACCTTTTGTAACATACGTCGTCGGTAAGATTTTTTTAAGATGTATACGGCGAAAACCGACCTTCTTAAGACGTCTTGAATGACGAGCTACGACATCTTTAAGATCTCTTTATGTCATCTTTGTGCTCTCTGGGAACAGATTAAAAATAAAATTCGCAAATGCAATTCCAAAAACGGATTCAAACAAATTAAAACAGTCAGTTTTTATTTTCAATCTGTTTTCAATTCCGTATTTTTTTATAGGGTAGGCTTAGTATTTTTTAGTATACCCACGTAGCTACTCTTCTAAGAGGAAATTTCCGTAAGGAAAATGAGCCTAGAATTTTGTATACATGAAGAACGTTTGGAAGTACATACTTCAAATTTGGACTTGCAGCGTTTGACCGAGTGTAATACTGGCTATAAAAATGTTGCCTACTTTCGCCTGTAGTAGTAGTAAATTTTTGGGTTGGCCAAAGCCGGACAAAAAGGCCATTTCTGGCCCTTTTTGTCACCCCAGGCAATCCCAGCCATTTACTAATTTGAGTCCTTCTTGAGCCTGCCCGTCATTTCAATAAAGGTCAGGATATTAATATCCCCTGGGCCAATTGGCCCAGGGGAGATCTCTTTCTTTCGCCTGTAACATGAAGTGATGATAAATTTAGAGTTTCCTACGTTTTGCTAGTTTTTCTTTGTAACGCCGATAGCAGTTAGATTTCAGGAAGGTAACTGTTATATTCGATAAAAATATTCCCCGTGGCCCGGGCTGGCTATGTTCGGCTCTGTTAGTAAATACTATAACAACGCGTAAAATAATAACAATAAAAAAGTTCAAGTTCAGGTCAAATTCGTAATGGCAAAGTGACCAGGTAACCTACATTCATGCAGGTAAGTTTTTACCGCCACTACAGTGAATCTCAGTTAGTTACCATTGTAGAGCTACTATAGAACAAGATTTTTTTGTTGATAATATTATCAGTTTTGTTTACCTGTAGTCAATTTTAAAGTATAATTTAATATTGTGAAATTGTATTTTTATTTTCAAAATATTTGTTTTTTGAAAATACTTTTTTAAATTTATTCTACTTCGCGTATCCGGTAAAACTTTGTTTATGATTTATAATAAAATGAATTTATTTCACACGGTAAGTGTAGAATACAATTTTTTATGTTTATACGAGGGCTCTAGGGCCCTAGGGGTGCATCACAACGGAAAATCCGTATACCCATTTTCGAAAAGTCTTTTAAAAATGTATTTTTTAAAAATATTTAAAAATCCTAGAGATCTTATTAAAAAACTGTAACTGCAACAAAGGTCCTACCAAATCCTGTCAAAATCCTATGGGATTTTAATGAGATTAAATGAGCTTTGATAGCTACCCAGACAGCACATAATAACTATTAGATATCCAGGGTATATACTTTCTGGATATAGAGTATATCCATTGGATAGCCTGGATAGCCATTATATATCCAATGGACATCCAAATGTCCGCCTATATCAAGGATATCCACGAGATATCCAGTGGACATCTATTTTTTTAACCCTAAAGTATATCCACTGGATATCCATGATGGATATCTAGTGGATATACTTTAGGGAGGTCAAAAAAATAGATGTCCAATGGATATTTCACGGATATCCTGGATATAGGCGCACATTTGGATGTCCATGGGATATCTAATGGCTATCCAGGCTATTCAATGGATATACTCTATATCCAGAAAGTATATCCCCTGGATAATAGTTATTATGTGCTACCAAGGTTTATCAAAAACCATGCAAACCTATCACGTTGATGGGATCTTTCCTACAATTATCCTACTTTATTGATATGATTTTCGAAACAAGGGCGTAAATCTTTTTCTTCTATGGGGGGGGGGGGGTAATACCCAGGGCCGGCCTTTCAAGCCTCAAATTTGGCGCCCCTAGCAAAAGAAAAAACACCCTAAAATAAAGCTTTGTGCGCCTACAAAAAAATAAAATTGCCCCCCAAAAAATGCCATCAAGAAAAAAAGCTTTGTCCCTGACGGTTTCTACCAAACGTGGCACCCCTACAAAAAAAATGACGGCGACCAAAAAAATACCCTAAGACAAAAGCTTTGTCCCTGACGGTTTCTACCAAACTTGGCGCCCAAAAAAATACCAGCAAGAAAAAAAAACTGTGTCACTGACGGTTTCTACAAAACTTGGCGCCCTGCAAACAAAATTGGCGCCCACTCCTATGGGGGGTAATTATCCCCATTACCCCCCTCTCATCTACGCCCTTGTTTCGAATGATTTCATAGGACCGTTTACGTAAGATTTG
>OY294051.1:3645835-3730917 GCA_958510825.1 Brachypterus glaber | reverse complement strand
ATTTATTAGAACGTTCAGATTTATAAAACAAAAATAACTAAGTAATAAAAAAATTGCACACACCTAAACGATAAAAAAATATCAAAAATATTTTTCAAAAAATAAACTGAAAAAAATGTTTTTCAAAAAAACAAAAAATCAGAACAAAACAAAAAAAAATGTCGCATGTCCATTATTAAGCGAGCCTTTAGACTTTAACACAAAGCGTTCCCGAGTTATTGTGAACAAGATTAAATTAAAATTAATTTTGTAGTGTAAGGTTAAATCAGGTAAATGGAACCCAAGGGGGAAGATGATCATGGGCTAATAAAAGAGGTGATTCTACATCCAAAAATATGAAAAAAAGTTTCTATAAAGGTTGGTCCGGAAATGAGCCCTAAGGGAGCTACGGCCCTTCGAAGATGACATATTCAATGGGGAACAAAAAAAAAGCATCAGTAAAATTTTAATGCTGCAGGGCAATTCTTCATTTAAAATTAAGCAAAAAAGTATTCTTCACCAAAACACCTAAATTTAATATTAAAGGAGTAATAGCCTTTTAAAAAGTAACGTTTTTAGTGGCACAAAATGTTACTTCCTCTAAATTGCTCTTTTTTTAATGGTTGCTTCTACAGTGTTACACTATAAGACATTTTTTATGTATTTTTACTCAAGGAATCCAAATTTTTTAAAAAAAATCCAAAAAAAGTACACAAAAAAAAGTTTGGGCTGGGTTTGTCTGTATCCACGATAACTTAAGAACGCTTTGAGCTAGAGACTTGAAATGTTATGCAGATGTATTTTTATATTATCTTGGACAAGTTCGTATTTGATCAAAATCGGTTATGGGGGAGGGGGGTTTAAAACCACCTAAAAGGTCAAAAAAATACACATAAAATGTAAAAAAATATTTACAGGGATATCCATAGAAAATATTAACATATTATTTAACGAGCGAGTAGAATACTATACTTTATCCACGGCCGTTTCAAAGTTTAAAATTTCCAAATCCACCCCCGGAGGAGCGAGCGAAGGATAATTTTCGTGAAAATTGGTATATTAGGTTTTTTGAGGTTGCTAAAACTGAATCTGATAATAAAAAATGCATTTCACGCGCGGGGGTGGTAAATGGAAAAATATTTTTTACTGGGCTTTTTGTATTTTATTTCATATTTACCATATTTTGTAGAGCAGACAGTCGAATAAAACGTGTAGTGGATTGGGATAACAACGAGTGTCTACGTCTCATCGAACTATACAAAGATTTACCCTTAATATGGAACTCCCAACATCCGCAATACAAACTGTCAAGCAAGAAGAGCGAAGCCTGGCAATCAATCGCAAACAGCTTCAACAGTAACGTCCACGAGATGAGAAAAAAAATGAACTCGTTACTCGCCTCGTTCCGAAGGGAGAGAAAAAAGTTCAGGACTGAGATTAATTATGTATCCACTTGGTTTGCTTTTGATAGTATGTCGTTTTTGTTAGATAAATTTTCTGCAAATACGACAGATTCGACGGAAGATTTAGAGGAACAGATAAACGAGTATGAGGCTGATATAATAAATTTGAAACAAGAAGAAATAGAAATATTTGATGAAGAAGATGACGGTTTTGTTTATGAAGGTACGTATTATATTACACTATGTTTTTTGTTATACAGTGCGGTCCAAAAGTCACACCCCCCCTTTTAACTTTTGAACGAGTTCAGATATCGACTTCAAATTTAGAACTCTTAAATAAGACAACTTAAACTATCTTTTAGCATATATTTGATCTTTTCAACTCTTAAAATGTGGGCAGGAGGGCATGGGGGGATATTTTTTTAAATGGAAAGGGGGGTCGTGTGATACATCATTTTAAAGCTTATAAAATTTTCTATTTAAACTAACTTTTTTAATTTTTTTAAAAATGTTTTTTAAGGTTTGGACTTTTTAAATTTTTTGTGCCAAAACATTCGATTTTTAAAGTTTTTTTTATAAATTTTTATTTATGTCAACTAAAAGTAGTTTTAAAAGTATAATTAACATTTTTTTATGATGAAATTAGGCATTTTTAAAAAATTATTTGTTTTTTTTAGAGGAATTTTGACATTAATACCCATTTTCAACCCCATTTTAAACCCAATTTTTTTTTTTTAATTTAAAAATATTTAGTTAAATGGAGAATTTTATAAGCTTTAAAATGATGTATTACACGACCCCCCTTTCCATTTAAAAAAATGTGCCCCCATGCCCCCCTGCCCATATTTTAAGAGCTAAAAGTATTAAATATATGCTAAAAGATAGTTTAAGTTGTCTTATTTAAAAGTTCCAAATTTGAAGTCGATATCTCAACTGGTTCAAAAGTTAAGAGGGGGGGGGGTGACTTTTGGACCGCTCTGTACATAAAATATGCTAAATTTTGACATCAAAACAAATCAACCAAAAAAATACACTGCCCAGTAAAATAGCTTTCCCATTTTTCACCTCCGCGCGTTAAATAGATTTTTTTTATCAGATTCACTTTCAGCAACCTCAAAAACTTCACTATACAAATTTTCATTAAAACTACCCCCCACCCTTCAGGGGATGGAGTTAGAATTTTTTTATAATCAGATCCACTTTTAGCTACACCAAAAACTCCTATACACAAATTTTCACGAACACTACCCCCCGCCCCTGAGGGGGTGAAGTTGGATTTTTTTTAATATCAGATTTACTTTCAGCAACCTCAACCCTTATCAATTTTCACAAAAACTACCCTTCACCCCTTAGAGGGTGGAATTGGAAAAAAAATATCAAATTCAGTTTCGTCGTCCCCAAAAACCCCTATATACCAATTTTGACGAAAACATTGAAAATATTTTAAAATATTCACTCCCTCCCCCCCGTGGGTGTGAAGTTAGACAAATTTTATTATCAGATTCAACTTCAGCAACCTCAAAAACCCCTATATAGCAATTTTTTGAGGTTGCTGAAAGTGTATCTGATAATAAAAAAATTCTAAATCCACCCCCTGAGGGGCGGGGGGTAGTTTTCGTGAAAATTGGTATATTAGGGTTTTTCAGGTTACTGAAAGTGAATCTGATAAAAAAAATTCTTACTCCACCCCCTGAGGGGCAGGGGGTAGTTTTCTTGAAAATTTATATATAGGGATGGGGGGTATTTTTTGTGAAAATTGGTATATTGGGATTTTTAAGGTTGCTGAAAGAGAATCTGATAATAAAAAAATCTTACTCCACCCCCTAAGAGGCGGGGGGTAGTTTTCGTGAAAACTGGTATATTTTTAAGGTTGCTAGAAGTGAATCTGATAATAAAAAATTCATTTTACACGCGGAGGTGAAAAGCTCCCTTACTGGGCAGTGTGTTTTAATAGGGTTTCCATTTATTCTTTTTTTTTACAGAAAAAGTTGAACCACAAGCCCCAACCGTGTTTATCAGACAAAAGCCACAAGTGAAACAAAAATTCAAAAAAACCGAAAACAGATTTTTAAATAAAAAAATTATGCGTCCGTATGTAAGACCGACCTGCTCTAGCTCTTCTAGGGACGAATGTTCCGTTTATGGGGAGCATGTTGCGAATAAACTAAGAAATATGGACAACAATACCAGAGCAGTCGCACAACATTTTATCAACAACACTTTATTTGATGCGGAAATGGGAAAATATGAAAACGGAATAGGTTAAAATTTAGGAAGTGATCAGACCCCCATTAGCATTAAAAACACCAAACCTGCGCAAAAAACAACTTAACCAACGATTAAAAAAACGTTAAACGTTAGGTTATGTTAACATACATATGTATATATAGATAAACAAAAATGAAAAACTGTGTGTACGCTAAGTCACTGTAATAGTAGTTTTCGTAACGAGTAAGCGACTTTAGTCCTCAGTGCACGAGAATGAAGTTTTTTTGACGACGCGAAGCGAAGTCAAAAAATCATTCGAGTACACTAAGGACTTGTCGCAAACAAGTTTTGAACAACATTTTTCGTTCGATCTACAGTCTAGACTCTTTAAAAATGTACATTTTAAAGAATTACCTGTGTTTAATTTTGACATTTCAAAATTTTATAAACGTCAAATGACTTTTGTCAAAATGAAAGCTATGTGTACTCGTTTGGATAAATGAGTGTGCATAGTTGTCATTTCATTCAAATATGCACTATGTACTCGTGCGATAGAAAAATATCCTAACGAGGATATATAGTGAACAAGCATTTTTCTTTATTTCGTGTACACTAGGTCGTACGAAAAATTTATTGTTAAACAGTGTTTAATAAACACTTGAAATATGTTATGTTATAGAAATATTAACTTCAGAATCATATGATTTCAAATAGTGATTGTAAAAAAGTTTAAAGTAACGCAAAATGCATAGAAAATGTAACTTTTAAAATATTCGCCATTGCCGTAATATGAACCAAGTAACACGGTAGCTGTAAAGTATTTCTTACCGCTCCTTTTCAGCCAAAATTGCAGCCATATAGTTATAATTTGGTTGCGAAAGAGTGGCAAGCAATACTTTATGGCTAATCTGTTACTTGGAAATCCATTTTTTTGCGGAATTGTAAATTTCTTTTAATTTTTCATAAAAAAAAGGTTAATTTGACTTGCCTCATTATTTCAGTAACAAAATAGCTTAAAATTATCTCATGTACAAGGTATCCTTTTTTTTTGCGGAAACCGCTTTGATCTATCTCAATTAGTTTTTAAGTTATTCTAATATGCATATCAATATACTTTTAACTCAGCCTGGATTGGGTTTGTAATATTTTTTTAAGTAAATTCAATAAAATAAGATATTTTTCAGACTCCTTTGTATTATTTTCCTAACTACAAATGAACATCACACCATACCTACTGCAAAATTTGAATATTTTCTAATACAAAACGTAGAATATATTTGCAACCAATTAAAAATATTTTTCCATTAGATCAAGTAAAAAATGTTATAGTGAAAAACTTAATTTACATAATATTGTCATTGCCTTTGAATGCTATATGCATATGTAAAGTATACAAAAAATACATCGGCGATATGGTAGACATATAAAAAATTAATACAATCCATAATTACCAATTCAAAATTAATCGTCCCTATGAGTTTTTTATTTTTGATTTTTTTATTCAAAAACTAAAAGGATCTATTATAATAATGTTTAATTAAATCAAAGATTTTTCCTGAAAATGCCTTTATTTTAATACCATATTGTATGGGTCTATTATTTATAGTTTTTGAGATATAATTTTTTTTTTTGAGAAAAAATGAATTTTTAGTGATGATATAAACCCTTCTCCAATTTAGTTATTTTTTGTCAAAAATTAATAAAATTTTGCAAGCGTATTTTAAAAAGGTATATTTAATTACTTTTTGCGCAAAAAATAAAATAATTTTACAGGGCGTTCAAAATAAATAAATATTCAAACTTTTGGATTTTCAAACATAAAAAACTCAATTTTATTAAATGGAATGCTATATTTTTTATTCACTCATTAAATGTAGGATAAAATTATGCGTACAATGATATGATATATTTTATTTTAAAAACCCGCTTAACGGATCTATAAAGTATCTTATATCATTGTACGCAGAATTTTATTAAACAAGGCACATTTTCAAAAGTCCAAACCATACAACTTTTTCCTTTGAAGTTTTTCTCTAAAGTGGATAGTTTATTAAATATCGACCAAGTCGGCTTCGTTTGGACACCCTGTATACAAAATTATTTAATTTTCTTACAGTGTTAAACTTTTTTCCGGTACCCGTGGAAGAGGAATGTTTAGCTAACGACGGTAGAAGAAGAGGTAGGTTAACTACAATTAAAACCAGTGGTTTAATCAAAATTAAATTTAAGACTGTTTTTAATCATAGTTTAAGTTAAATTAATTAATAATTCTATATTTTAGGGATTTGCATGAACACATACGAGTGCAGAATTCAAAACGGAAAGTCGTATGGCGCTTGTGCCTTAGGATTTGGAGTTTGTTGTGTATGTGAGTTTTTAATATTTATTGTGTATGAAATTACTTGAAAATAAAAGTTTATATCAGTAAAAAATGTATATATTGAAGAGTAATTTTAAATATCAGCAATTCCGTGATGACCAGTAGTCGGCGTAAACTAAGTTATGACTCATATATCAACGTTGAAAATAAACACAGAAACATAGGCTTACGAAATAATTTTACCGAATTATGAGGGAAATTTTTATAAAGGTCACTAAATCGAAACCTTTGACGACTAATTTGTGACACACAACAATATTGGCTATACATATTAACTATACATATGTATATAAATCGGTGTTTTTCAAATTAAAAACTGACATTCGATTTTTATCTTTTAAGAATACGAAAGTTTTTAATTTTTATTTATCGATAACTTTTTTTTCCACCTTACTCGTTTAAATGGAATCATTAAAAAAAAATCAAGATAAAAATAAATAAAAATGTAAATATTTAAAACCTCGCGTCAACGCTAGAGTCGACGCGGCGCCTATGCGAGCACTGGAAATTCGTCGAGTACTGATGATGACGGACGCTACCATTCATACAATATTTTATCAAATATTTAAAAAAAGTCCCAAAAACTAAAACTGATATCAAACTGGTATGAAAAATAGAAAGTGGAGATGAGCTAAAATAAAATAATAAATACAATAATTATATGGCATTTAGGGTTTACAAGATTTTATTTTTTAAACTTTGATGACGGGCGCTACAAAAAATGGAAGTGAAATAAATCTATTTTATGTTTCATTCAAAATTATAAATCTCAAATTAGTAGCAGTGAAAAATTAATTAGTAGTGGAAAATAATTAATAATATTACTATTTTAGTTAAGGCAACTTGTGAACATGAAGCATATAATAATTTAACATATTTTGTAAATCCCGATTTTCCGGATTTAACCCATGGGATGTCCACCTGTTCATTGACAGTGAAGAAAATAGACCCGGAAATAGCACAATTAAGATTAGATTTTATTCATTTCAACTTGGTAAGTCACATACTTATTATCATCCCGATTTTCAAATTTTAATGCATTTTCAGGGTCAACCAAATAGAAGGACTGGTGTTTGTGAGGAAGATGTTTTTGTTATGACCGGAGGAAAATCAAAAGAACTAAGGTTATGTGGTTTAAACAGTGGCCAACATGGTAAGAAATAAAGTACTAGTCGGGAGCCCACGCCCAGTAGATTTTTTTTATTAACTGTCCAGTCAAACCACTTCTTACATAAGAAAATTTTCGGTAGAGAAACGTTTTTTTTTTTGGGACCAACCTTTAATTTATGGCGTCCGACGAAGGTATTGCCAGAAAATTTTTTTCGGACAAGGTTACCACTTGATTTTAACAATTTTTATTAAACGATCCTGAAAAAATCAGCTGTGAGGTGCTAAATGTTATGACGTCATAACTAACCAAACATGGCAAAAAAAAGCCTTTTAAAAAGTAACGTTTTTGGCGGTACAAAATGTTACTTCCTCTTAATTGCATTTTTTTTTTGAAAACGGTTGCCTACAGTGTTACACTATGGACATTTTTTATCAGTATGGATAATTGTTGGTTAGGACATTTTTTATGTATGTTTACTCAAGGAATCTATATTTTTTACAAAAAAAAGTACACTTAAAAAAGTTTGGACCAAAAATGTGTTAAGCCTAATACATTTTTCCGTCTAGGGACGCCTCTGGATAAATTAAAAAAAATAAATTAACATAAACTTATTGCCCTTATTAATACTAGTACACATGCAAAAGTTCGTCGCTCTAGCTTAAAGGGTACCAGAGTTATTAATTAAAAACCTTATTTTTATTACAATTTTAAAGGGCTGTAGCTGCCTTAGGGCTCATTTCCGGACCAACCTTTATAGAAACTTTTATTCATATTTTTGGATGTAGAATCACCTCTTAAATTTTGGCATGGCAGTTACCGAGGCGTAAACCGCAGAGGAATTCAGGTGTACAAATTGGAGGTAATCTGGAGGAAATCTTTGAAGGTTACGAGGTAATCTGAAGAAAATATTTAAAGATTTCCTCCTTTTCGGAGGAAATCTTAGAAACTCGAGGTAACATTTGGAGGTAATCTGGAGGAAATCTTTGAAGATTTCCTCCTAAAGGTGTACAAATTTTTTTCAACGGTTTACCCCTTGGCAGTTACTGATCACCCTGTATATTACAATTTTATTTTTCTTTTAGTGTATTTTGATGTAGAAAATATTCACGATCCAATATCCATCTCAATGAATTTAAGCCGAAAAGCAGTGTCCAGAATGTGGGAGGTAATAGTCACTCAAATACCGTTTTCGGAACGAGCTCCTGTAGGATGTTTACAATATCACACGGGAATGAAAGGTAAAAGCGTATTTGAGTTATTTAAGGCAGAAAATTCTATCACGAAAAAAAATATATACAAAAAACTTTATAAAAATCGAGGATTTTTACCTATTAAAGCCCTAAATACACTTGAGGGCAAAAAAATCGATCTACCTAAAAAATTTTTTTATTCAAATATTCGAAAACTACTTAATGGATTTGACTGATTCTACAACTGCAACTGTTTATCAATGATAATGTCTCTCTTATTGCCGCAATTTTAATGAATATTTTCTTTTTTATTTTTTTATATTTTTACTTCTGGTTTAGAAGATATCAGGATTTTCCTGAAAGTTGTAATTTTTTCAGTTAACTCAAAAAGTACTACATGAATTTGATTGATGCTGTGCTTTACATTGACATTTTACAGTAAAAAAGCCTCCCTAGATAATTTTTAATACATATAAAGATTAATTTATACCAAGATGGCTGGAGTTATAAATAACTCCAGCCATCTTGATTTATACCTTTTTGTTTTACTTCAAACTTTAATCACGTATTATAACAAAACGGCAAAATATATAAAAAATTTGTATTTACTTTTTTTGTAAAAAATTAAGCAGTCTTTATTTTATTTTTAATAATATTTTTATTATAATTAGAAATAGCTGACATATAGCTAAATAATTAAATAGGTGCAGATTTTTATAAAAAAAAATCCAATAAAAAAAAAACTAACCAATCCCAGACAGCACATGATATCTTAAAGACGTCTTTTTTAGATCTTAATTATGTCTGGACGCCTAAAGACATAAAAAGGATGCCTTATGGACTTCTTTTTAGGATGTTTAAAAGATATCTGATTAAGATGTCTTTTAAGTATCGGTATGAGACGTATTAACTTCGATACTCATCGCTAAAAATAAATTAACCACAATCAACTATTAAAAAAAATACCATTTTTTTTAAGATCTTTTTTTGAAAAAAAATTTCATTTTCTTTTTACGAAAAACGAAAAAATTAAAAGAAAATTTAAAAAAAGAAAATTAAAAAAAAAACACATTTTTTTAAGATCTTTTTTTGACAAACAAATTACCTCTCATTCTAATTCTTATTACGCTTTTTATATCAATACGACCGTAAATGGGAGGGAGTATTAGGTTGTAAAGTCACCTGTGCAAGGCGTCTCAAAAAAGATGTCTTAAATACGTTACCTTTTGTAACATACGACGTTGTTAAGACGTCTTTAAGATGCATATACGGCGAAAACCGGCGTTCCTAAGACGTCTTAAATGACGAGCTACGACATCTTTTAGATCTCTTTAAGTCATCTTTGTGCTGTCTGGGATAGATTTTTTTAATTTTGCTCTTAAATCGTTGGTTACTACATAAATAACAAGAATATAAAGAAAAACTAAAGTTATAATTAGAAATAGCTGAGATATCACAAATAATTAATAAAATTATAAATAGGCAGATTTTTATAAAAAAATCTAAATTAAAAAAAAACTAATCGATAGATTTTTTTAACCGTTTATTTTTTAGGTGTGATTCAAACAATGAATTTTGCCGATAACGGCCGCCATTTAGCCGACCAAGAATACAATATCTGTATGCGGCAAGAACAGGGCATGTGTACTATTGCCTACGAACCATGCCATGAAGATGCTTTTAGAATAAGCCCAAACACCAGTCCTCAAAACCCAGAAAACGGAAGCGCAGGTGCTGATGGGACCAATGTTGGTGACACACCGACGAATGTTGGTGATGCAATGGCGGATGTAGGGTCTGGAGATGGGGATATCATGCAAAGTGGGAGGAGCATGGAGGAAATTTGTAATGATAAAATTGTAATGCCTTGTGATTCTGAAGACTTAATAATGGTGAGAAATAATAATAATATTTTTAAGAAAAAGGATAAATAGGCCTATATATAACATTTAAAGTAATTTAATAAATACAAACGAAAAAATAATAAAAAAATTTAGACTTTTTTTAGGGTTGATCCTACATCATAAAATATGACAAAAAGGTCCTATAAACATGTCTAAAAATGCGTCGTACGGGAGCTAAGCCCCTTTGAGAGTGTCTAAAAAATTCGTTTTTTATCTAATAACTCAGGAACCCTTATAGATATAGAAACGAGGTTTTGCACGTAAACTAATCTTAATAAAATTAAGAAATTCTAGATCCTTACTCATATTGGAGTTAATTTAAATGAACCATAGAAAAAATGTTATCTCTCCAAAATATATATTTTGGAGAGATAACATTTTTCTATGGTTTAATCTTAATAAGGTACATCTTCGTATGTTATTTTCATGTACTTATTAACCAGCGGTGTGCTAAACGGGAATTTTTTCTCGAAACGGTTAATCATCCAGTATTACAACAAAAGTACCTTTTTATTGTATTTTGACCTAAGGAATCATATTCCAAAAATAAAATTACAAAAAAGTTACACAGAAAAAAGTTTGTGACAAAAAACTGATAAGCACCCCCACGTTTCACACACCTCTGTTTAAAATAAGTACATACAAATACCATTTAAAGATGGGCCTTATTAAGATTAGTTCTGGTACAAAACCTCGTTGCTATATCTCAAAGGGTTCCTAAGTTATTAAATAAAAACCGATTTTGTTATCCACTTTCAAGGGGGCTTAGCTCCCCTACGACGCATTTTTAGACATCTGTTTATAGGAACTTTTTGTCGTATTTTCTGATGTAGAATCGCCCCTTAAAATTTTAAATACACCTTGTAGAAACCTATACTGCCCTACTACACTAGAAAGCAGTAACTCCATTTGTCGCCTAGCGACGTTTTGACATCAACTCTGATGTAATATTTTTAGGGGCAGTCTAAAAGGGGCCCTTTGGAGTTTTATAGGGAGATTCAAATTCTAATTTTGGATTACAATGTATTTTTATTTTCTAGCCTGGAGACATAGGAGCCACCCCTGGCTTTTGCGATCTCATCCACTGTGGCACGACGTTATGTCCCTCGGGCGAGTCTCCCTGTCGAATAGAAAGTAGTGCAACCCCTTTTACAGTGGGAGTTCACTTTGCTGCCACAGCAAGAGAGGCGCCACCTGACGATAATATAGGAATGTGTCTAACCTATGAACAACTCCCTTGTAATGTGTAATTAGTGTTATTTTATAATTTAGTGACAATTATTTATGAACTGGTAGAATTTTAAGACCGCGGGCATGTCTTGGAGAAAATTTTAAACTATTTTTAAAAACGTACGTAGGAAGAACCATAAAACTTTAAAAAAATCTTTTGCTGAAGGTTTGCCATTTTCTACTAAAGTTTATTTTTTTAAGGTATAATTATTTTAAATTTGCCGCTAAATACTCCACAAAGTCCGATTTACACTGAAGCATGTGGCTTGTTTTGAATGTCAACTTAACCAAAATTTATAATTTTTGTTTACTTACTTTGTTTTTATGATGTTTTGATGTAAAAAAAAGAGAATTGATAAAGCTGTTGCTAAAAACACTTTTGTATTCCTGTAGAAACAAAATTTGCTTATAAAATCGCTTTTATTCCAATAATATAGAGGAATAAACCATTGTTTTGTTCTCGTTAATGGCAACGTTTTACGGTTGTGTTAATTGGGCCTAGTTATTTCGCTTACGACGCATGCGTATCTTACGTTGCTATGGTAATTTCGAGATTGTTTACAAGCGGGAAGGTTTAAAATAACTTTACCTTAAAAAAATAAACTTTAGGATAAGAACAAATTTATTGTATATTTACGTAATATAATATTGCTTATCACAGATACTTTGAATATTGTCACATGAAAATAATTGTGATTAATATAAAATATACTACTTGTACGTCCGACGTACAAAAAGCTAAGTGTACGTCCAGTATTTTTAAAAAATACTTGTTGGCCGATAATTATTGGCTGATTTTTAAGGTTTTTTAAAGCTTTTATTGTATATTTTTGGTCAGAACTGTATTCTCCCCGTTTTAAGGGGGGCACGCCTCCCCCAACTAGCATCAAAAACAGCAAACAGGCAAAAAAAAACGACCTAACCTTAGGTGACGTTACTACGGGTGTTTAATACTATGATGTACCTCCCGACCAGATATGCTTATTTAGAAGATATTTCGTCAGGTCACAGTTACAATGTCCTATACGATTTTTTTTTTGTTTTTGAGATTTCGGTATTTTTGGGTTTGGTTTATTTGTAACTCTGACCTGATGATTTATTTTTTTTTTGTGTTTTTCTATTTAAAATAATGTTAATAACTTATTTATAGTAGTATTATAATAAATACTAGTCATTATCACAATTGATCTAAGCTTAACTTTAAGAAAATATTTTTTCTATTATTTTTAACCTAGTCCATACTGATATGATAGTTTAAAAAGCATTTTATAGAAAAAATAAATATTAAAAAAATGTATTTTATTTTATTTACTTTTTTTCCTTGCGTCGAATTTAATGATTTACCCTCGTAACATCCCACTAAAGTCAAAACTTCCTGAGCAGAATGCGTGCTTGACAACATGGTCAAGATAACTTTTGAGCAAAACAAAAAGATAATTCTTTTTATACATACCACATACAGGGTTATTTAAAAAATAAAAGTTATTTTTAAACCACTAATCATAGCTACCTTGATCGATTTTTTTTTCAAATTCTTCGCTGAGCTTACCATTTGAGCTAAAATAATGGATTAGAACAAAAGTAAAGTAGTATAATCTGACCAAAGGTCATAGATTTCACATCTGTGCCAAGGGTATACATATTTTTAAAATTTAAGGAAGGATATTTTTTAGAACAAAAAAAAATATTTATACGACAATAATAAAAAATTTATTTACCAAAATCTAATATTTAGGTAGAGAATTAAGTTTGCTCGTCTCATCCTCATTTATTTCCGAATTTTCTGCACATCCTTCATCGTCCTTTTCATCATACAACAAACTTTTGTCGTCAGTTTTAAAATGAATATACCTAAAATTATTATTTTTGTCAGTTTTATTTTACAACACTGACGTCATGCCATCATTAGATGTCTGAGATGCTAAAATGCTAAAAGCTTATTCATAAGCTTACAAAAAAAATTTGGTTTATTTTACAAAGACTTTTGATATAATATATCAAAAGCCTTTGTAAAATCATCATACATCTATCATGATTCATCACAGGTGTATCAAGACTTGATTTTACAAAGGCTTGTGATACATCTGTCATGATTTATGACAGATGTATAGACAGCTTTTGTAAAATCAACCAAAAAAATAAAATGATTGAAAAAAATAATAAAATATTCATTTGCGGATATAACGTGCTTATGGGTTTTACTTTTTACTTACACTATTAAAATAAACACAGTCATTTGCATGGCTAAAGTCAAATAATAATACATACATCTGTCATACACCATCATACATCATTGATATAATATATCAAAAGCCTTTGCAAAATCATCATACATCTGTCATGATTCATCACAGGTGTATCAAAACCCAGGTAGCAAAATAACATGTCATTCACGTGAAAGCCACGTTAATATGTGACATGTGATGTTTAGATTGTAGACACATTTAACAAGAATGTAGCATGGTGGGGATGTCCTAAGTCCGCCCCTAATAACATCACACAATGACATCCCGAAAATAACGTGTTTGTGACATCATAAATCCGCATTTCTGCGCTGGCATATCTAATATCGTATGGGTGCCGTTACTGGTACTCTAATATTTAAATAATATCCTAGGATATTAGCTTTTTCTAAATAAAAACATTTAAAACGCCATAACCCTATAAACAATTTAAGATCAATCAGTAATTGAAACAATCACAGATTGAAATAGATAGATTCTAAATACGAAATTGCAGATTAAGCGGAGAATATATTTCCTTAATCCGTGGTCTTGAGAAGCCCGGCAGAGCCTCTTATCCATTGGAAATCGAATAATGTGTATACAATTTCCTTATATTGATTTACTCTATCAACATCATCTTATATCGATATTGCTTCGAACGTCGGTGAGAAGCAATATAACATGACATTCACGTGAAAGCCACGTTAATATGTGACATGCGATATATTCACAGCGTTGGTAAATATTTGTTATTAAATAACATGGTTGTCACGTCTCACCTGTAACGTTGCAAATGTGATGTTAAATAAATGTTATTTTTTAATATTATGTGATGTTATGATTTAGTTTAAAAATACAACCAAAATTGATGTTAATTTCTTGTAACATAACATCACTTGCTACCTGGGAAGACTTGATTTTACAAAGGCTTTTGATACATCTGTCATGATTTATGACAGATGTATCAAAAGCTTTTGTAAACCCAGGTAGCAAAATAACATGACATTCACGTGAAAGCCACGTTAATATGTGACATGTGATGTTAAGATTGTAGTCTCATTTAACAAGAATGTAGCATGGTGGGGATGTCCTAAGTCCGCCCCTAATAACATCACACAATGACATCCCGAAAATAACGTGTTTGTGACATCATAAATCCACATTCCTGTCATATCTAATATCTTATGGATGCCGTTACTGTTACTTTAATATTTAAATAATATCCTAGGATATTAGCATGACATTCACGTGAAAGCCACGTTAATATGTGACATGCGATATATTCACAGCGTTGTTAAATATTTGTTATTAAATAACATGTTTGTCACGTCACACGTGTTACGTTGCAAATGTGATGTTAAATACATGTTATTTTTCAATATTATGTGATGTTATGATTTAGTTTAAAAATACACCCAAAAGTGATGTTAATTTCTTGTAATATAACATCCCTTGCTACCTGGGAAATCAACCATAAAAATTAAAATGAATGAATAAATAATAAAATATTCATTTGCGGATATGACGTGCTTATGGGTTTTACTTTTTACTTACACTATTAAAATAAACACAGTCATTTGCGTGGCTAAAGTCAAATAATAAAATGCACTTGGAAAGTCGTGAATCGTAAAATTGTATAGCTGACTATACAAAACTCCAGAAACGATTGGAATGGCATTGTCAGCTACCGATAAAACAGATAATGCTTTACCTAAAAAACAAACGAGTTATAAATGCTACTTTTTCTACGATCGTAAATTTCAAAAAGATCGTTGGACATTGGTTTTATATATTACCTTTTTCTGACACTGATACTATTTTTGAAACCATGGATCTAATAACTGGCGGCCCTACAGGTCCTATTGCGGCCAAGAGTCCACCTAAAATAGTATATTAAAGTACTAGTTTCATAACATACGTTTTTAGTGCACGAGTACAAGTTTAGAAAAACGAGCCGCTTGCGGCGAGTTTTCTAAAGTACTAGTGCTCTAAAAACGTGTGAAACGAGTGCTTTATACAATTTTTTCTATTTTGCTCTAAAATTTAAAAACTTACATTTAAATTGACTACTGATTTAGGGATTTTTTTTTTGGGTTGGCATTACAGTTTACACTATGTTTAAAATTCTAAGAATAAATGATATTTTGATATATTTTACAGTCATCTCTTCTTTTTTCACTGCAATTAACCAGTCCACAATTTTAACACGGTAAAAAATAACCCAAACACAAAATTTTGTAAAAAATTAAACTTTAAATCGACATTGACATTTGCACGCAAAACGTCAAGAGATAGGCTTTTGTATGTTGCCAACCCAACAGAAAAAAAGTAGATACCTCTTATGGGCCTATAAGAACACGCAATGCGTGTGATTATGAGTTTATAAGAGTCGCAAATAGAAAAAAATATATATATTGTACCTAGAATAGTTATTTATGATATTGTCCACGAAAGAATGTTTGATCCACGACGGCCGTAGGCCGAGTGGGTCTATATTCTTGAATGGACAATATCTATTTACCCACGTGTGTCATAATGTTATCCAGTACATTTGTAATCATAAGAAAATGCTATTTTTAATAATGCTTTTTATGTACACACAATGTTTTATTTCATTATGGCCGCTGTAATAGTAGGCGGCTACGGTACAAAAAAAACAATTGCAAGTTTGACAGTTTAAAATTAAGATTTATTTTACCGAGTGGCGTCGTTTTCAAATTAAAATTGGACTTTGAGAATGAAAATAGTGTTTTTGTCTCTGAAGACATTCTGGAAGAAGGAAAAGTGGTTACTTTTAATACTATATTACCCAAATCAAAAGAAAAATACGAACGCGAGTATAAAATTTTTGATAATTGGAGAAATTTCAATTTTGAGGTTATGATTGCAATTTTATGGATTTTAAGATTTTGTCGTTGTTACTGTTTATTCCAGCTGTTAGATCAATTAAATGGGATCCCGGGATAAACCCACAAACCCCAGTCTCTAAAAAGTAAGTATTTTGTGCAAAAACTGCATTTTCTAAAAGATTGAGGTAAAAATATTACCCCACGTTGCTAGGGGATAAAATGTAAATTTCCTTAGGTAAATTGACTACAGTAATTTAGGTCTTTATATTGATGTATTGGATATAGTTATTTATGGTACTAGTGGGTAAAGTAAGATATTGCCCATGAGAAAATTAACCTGCGAGGCGTCAGCCAATCAGGTTAATTTTCGAGAGGGCAATATCGGTTTACCCATGAGTGCCATACAAGGTTTTATCCAATAAATAGCTTAGGAATTCATTATTTATTAAAAATTTTAATGACATTTACAAAAAAATTATTTGACAAGTGACATTTGAGTAGGTAAAATAAATAATTATCCACTCAATAAAGTAAAAGCCACGCGGGGGTTATTATTGAGTTTATTTATTTAAAATAAAGCTGGTAATTGTCTTATTATCTGTATGTATTGGATAAAAATATTTTTTTATCCTGGCCTCATAAAGAAAACAATGGCGTGTTAACTGACCACATCGTCAATGACGTTTTAGGTATGTGAAAGTTGCACCACCTATTCTAAACATCACTTTTGGCTTTACTGGCGCATTTTCTCCAACATGAAAAGAAAATATACAGAGTGTTTCAGTTAAAACTGCCAGGGCCAATTAATCTAGAATTTATGTAGAAGTTTTGATAAGGTTTAATTTTAATTTCCAGTTTTGGAGTAAGGGAACCAAACTCTTTGTAAAATACTCACCCATATAGAAGTACCAATCAGCATCGGCCTGGGCATAAAACACCCTCGCCAACGAATGACAGAGCCCTCCAATCATAATAATCACAGTATCTCTCCAACCAAGCACCCTGGTGAACAGTGGAATTAGTATCACCAAGACCAAATCTTGCACTGCAGATTGGTATATCTAAAAAATAGATTATTATTTTTATTATTGTTTGGAAAATTAACACTTTTTTATACGTAACTCAAATAACACAGTAGCTTTAAAGTATCGCCTACCGCTCTTTCGCAGCAAAATTGCAGCCACAGTGACAGCGAAAGAGCAGTAAAAGATACTTTATAGCTATTTGTGTTACTTGGGAATAAGCGAGACTAAGAGTAATTATATTATTTTTTAAACAGTTTCACTAGATTTTCACTTATTTTTACAAATGAAGGGTTATAATTCGAAAAAACGGCGTTTGGAACTTTTGTGTATTATTTAAAAAGAAATGTTATAAAAATTAAAACATACCCAAAAAAGTCAAAATAGATAAGAATTACCTGTATTCAAAATACATTTGTTTAATTTTTAATACGATCGCGCTTATTTTGCGTTTGCTGACCCTCAAAGTACCTCACTTATGTAATGTATTTGCATTGCTCATTTTTTATCCAATTACAAAATTTTGTTGAATTTTTTCCAACAGAAATTATTCAGTTTTTTTAGTTACCTTAAAGTTACTAAACTTCTTAACATAGTCCCAATGAAACACCAACTGCACATATAAATACATCATATCTTTCTCGTTCCTCTGGAAACTATAAAGACCCATCATACAAATTAACAATATCAAATATCTTCGTTTATTGTTAATCCTAGTTTTGAAGAGAGTTTTTGCGGTACCAGTCACGTGATTGTAGTCGAAAAAGTCCAAAAACAGACTCTTCGCTTCGGATAGAGGGCGCTGTTTAATATTTGTCCTCCATTTTAGTCTTAACATGGAATAAATTATGGATAATACTAGTAAAGATGCGTTAATGGTGAACATTATGGTAAACGATTTGTTTGTTACATTTCTGAATAAGTACGAACCTGAAAAATGTTTTTAAATAATAATTATGCTATATTTAAATTAAATTAAGATATGAGGGAAATTTTAGCAGATAACGCCATTATCTTAAAAATTTAATCCTCTTCTCTCTGATATTTCTGGTTAGATTTATTTGAAATCTTATTGCCTTGTTTATTATTAATATTATTAACGGCAACAGTGAAAGACCAATTAATTTACTACAAATTATCACATCGTAATCAGGGCTGGGTGGAAAATCCCGCCTTTAAAAAAAGACATAGAAAAGGTAATTAATTCTGAATGTATTGCAATATTTTTATCGAAATGGGGGGAGGAGGGGAAGTTGGGCCGCCGGGTAAGATCTTTTTTTTGTCATCAAAATTTTTCGTCAGGGGTAAAGCTATTTTCAGAGGTAAGGAACTTTTTTTTAGTCGTTCAAAATGTTCCATCAGGGGTAAAGCTTTTTATTTTCCATCAGGCGTAAAGCCTTTTTCAGCAGGATAAAAACTTGGTAAATTCTTAATATTCAGTTGAGAATTTTTTGACATGAAAACGACGTGCCTTTTCGGAAAAAGACGCGCTTTTTTGGAAAAAGATATGCTTTTGGAAAAAGAGACGTGTCCCGGTTTTTTCTAAAAACGGTTTTTTTTTCTACAGCCCTGATCGTAATAATATCTCAGTGCCTGGCGGGCTTTCCATATATTACGTAATTCGACTGGGGGGGGGGGGGGAGGTCACAGTAGTTGCGACAGCTTGACAAAAAAATTGAAAAATTGCGTTACGTAATTTATGGACAGCCCCCTCAGAGGCTGAGGTCCAGAAACTATTATTCCTTACCCAAAGCAATTCCAGTGGGCATAGTAGCTAAATAACAAACTTCCAATATTGTCACCCTCATTGTTCTATTTTTCTCAGTCGACGTATCAACGATATACGTAAAAGCAGCGGCAAAAATCGCCACATCAGCCCCCGTAAAAGTCATGGGCAGAGTTGCAGTGTATACTATATATTCTAGCGGCCATGTGGGTTGCATAGAATTAACTACTATCATTGAGGAATAATATAGTTTTCCGAAAAGACCTAATAGTAAGGGTAATTTTCTTCCCCTTCTGTCAGACCATGACCCCATGAAAAATGCTAAGACTATTTGGCCAATATGGCCCGCTACATCGTTCCACAAATGGAAATTTGAAACTGTTATCTAAAAAAAAAATATTTATTAAATTTGGCGCAGTCGGTAAAACTGTATAACATTAACCTCGCGCAGAATCTATTATGCTCATTTGTTTCTTGTTGTAAGGTTGCTATCCTGTTTTATATTAAATGTCAATTTTATTTAAAAAATAAATTTTAGGTATCACCAGCTCCGGCAATGTAAAATGTTATTATAATAGCACATTATGAATAAAAAAACTTAATTTTATTATAATTTTTAGCAAATTTTAAATTTTTAAAACTGTTTTTATTGTCAGACCTAAAATAACAGTTAATTTAATCTAAATGTCAAAAATCACTAACCATAGTTGCCTTGATCCAATATTTCACTTAGGCATATTTTAAAATGATTTTGGGTAAAGATACCTATAGGCAGCCTAAAATAGACCTAAAAAGTCACTTTTTAAATTAACTTGGCGCAGTAGGTAAACTCGGCGCAGAACAACGAACTAATATCTCTTCTCTCTAGAATAGGCATACTGTTAATATAAAGTATCGCCAACACCTCGGTTATTAGTTCGTTGTTCTGTGCCGAGTTTACCTACTGCGCCAAGTTAATTTAAAAATTGAAAAAGTGACTTTTTAGGTCTATTTTAGGCTTCCTATAGGTGTTTTTACCCAAAATCATTTTAAAATATGCCTTAAAATTTGGAAATTAGGTTTAATACCTCGAAATTCCTTACCTGAACTTGTTTGCTAAATTCTTTGTACTCAGGAGCAGAAATATTGTCACATATGCTACTATTAAATTGATGGTTTACTGTGCAAGCTTTGTGCACAAAAAACGCCTGTTCAACCACCGTAGTTGTCATAAAAGCCATCATATATAAAATCATAGTAGGCTCTACAGTAACTAGATCTAAATAGTGCAACATTTTGTCTTGGATCCATGCTGACATCTTTAAAAAACAAAATTTATTAATATACTCTTTCTAAATACGAAAAAGAAAAAAAATATATTAGATGATCGAGAGGGCTTCTCCTAAAATTTTTATATTTTGTTTTTTTTTTTGAAAGACAGATTTTTTTTTATATTTTCTATGAATTATAAAACAATAAATTTATAAATTATGAAAAAATAAAAATATTTAAAAAAAACGTTTAGGAGAAAGCATTTTTTTTTTATGAGAAATATTTTGGATACCCTGTATATAAATATATAATTTTTGTATTAAAAATTAATAAATTGAATTATTTATTTAAACTTTAAAATTATTAAACTAAAATAAAAGGTTTATTAAAAATATTAACAGGTTATTGATTTTTAAAATAGCTAGCGTAAGTATACATACCTATTTTTACTTTAATTATAATACGATTTACCTCTGAACAAAATTTTAAACTAATTTACATGATAATAATGAAAACATTAAATAACAAACAGAACTATTATCAATTGAACATAACAGCTCGTTTGATAATACAATATTATACTTACATAACGTAATTATCTCAACATGCACAGGAAGTGAGGTTATGTTACAAGCATAACAGAAAATATATACCTAATTATACATATTTTTTTTGTTTAATATTATAGGTACTTTAGTGCTCTTGTGCGAGATAAATTATAATATATTATGATTTTTCAATAAAAATATATAAATAATATAGTTTTATTAATTAAAATAGGTAGATATTTTTACCTGTATTATTTATTTTAATTAAAATAATAATTATAATAATCGCACTTACCGTTATTTAACAAATATATCACAGAAAACAGCAATATATTATTTTAAAACTTATAGTTGTTTAAACATCACTATTAAATGAATTTAAATTTTAAACAAAAGAAATTATTTGTTAGTTTGATAAATTGTTTGTTAAGCAATATGTTTGCAAAGCAATGTCCGAGCTTGCAATAATTTGATTTATTTCAATTTAAGATAATTTCAATTTAGATGTATGTTCTTTTCTTTTATTTATTAAACTGGTTTAAAACATATTGATTATTGTTTTGGAAGGTAAAATAAATACACTAAAATTATTTTATCTAGAGTTTCAAATATCAGGTCATAGGACAGGATGAGATAATTTTTTATTGAAGTTATTGATTTTGTTTATTTATGATAAATTACGTATTTAAATTATCTTTTTATAATTAAATAATTAAAATTTGGGATATGATTTAAAAATAAAATAATGTAAAACAATAAATTATAAAACAATAGTTTTATTGGAAAAAATATACTTTCCAGATTGATGCATCCAATATTGGATTGGGGGTGGTTTTATCCCAAGAATATAATGACTCTGAGTTTGCTATGCGCCTGTTATTATCTGAAAATGCGCTAAAACATAAAAATAATGTAAATTTAAACGAAAAATTGTAAAAAATCATCAATTTTATTTTATTGGAAAAATTTGAACCGGATCAAATTAGAAAATTTAGGTACGTTGTTAATCGCGTTAATATTGGGTTGGGGTTGATTTTACCCCAAAAATATAATGATGCTGAGAAGTTCCAAATTTTTTTATTTTTAACAGTATTTTCCTTCCTGTATATGAATGTTTATATACAGCGAGGTCTTTGCCTCTAGCACTTTTCATTATTTCGATCGACATGACGATTCGTACTAAACTGATTATTAATCAGCGATTTATACAAATAAATCGATATAATTTTTTTCTATTTTGCGACTCTTATAAGCTCATAATCACACGCATTTTGCGTGTTCTTATAGGCCCATAAGAGGTCTCTACTTTTTTTTCTGTTGGGTTGGCAACATACAAAAGCCTATCTCTTGACGTTTTGCGTACAAATGTCAATGTCGATTTAAAGTTTAATTTTTTACATAATTTTGTGTTTGGGTTATTTTTTACCGTGTTAAAATTGTGGACTGGTTAATTGCAGTGAAAGTGAAGAGTAAACTGTAAAATATATCAAAATATCATTTGTTCTTAGAATTTTAAACATAGTGTAAACTGTAATGCCAACCCAAAACAAAAATCCCTAAATCAGTCATCAATTTAAATGTAAGTTTTTTAAATTTTAGAGCAAAATAGAAAAAATTGTATAAAGCACTCGTTTCATAACATGTTTTTAGAGCACTAGTACTTTAGAAAACTCGCCGCAAGCGGCTCGTTCTCTCGTGCGCTAAAAACGTATGTTATAAAACTAGTACTTTAATATACTTTTAAAAAAACGCACATAAAAAACCCAAAAAGATATATGGGTACATTTAGTAAACGTTTTACTTTATCAATAAAAATACAAACCAAAACCAAAACTAACCAAACCAAACTGCCATCAATACCACGGAAAAACCCTTACATAAAATCAAAATAATGTATAAAAAATGGCGCGGTAATGGCCTCCGAGGTAAAGGACATGCGCGGTAATGGTTTGTCGCGGTAATGGTCTTCGCGGTAATTTTTTCGCTGTAAAGTCCGGCGCCCAAATCTCGGTTTAATTTGTTTTAATAATTATCTATACAGAAGTTAAAATTATTTTTTTTATTATTTCAATATCTAGATAACGCAGATGGATTTGGCCCTTACTGCTAAATATGATTGGCGCCCAACACCGGCAACAATTAAATTAATTTAAAGTAGTGTGTCCAGAGTCTGGATTCCAGACATTCTATTTTAAACTGACTTACCTTTCCTACGCATCTGATTAAGGAAGAAAGAGAGGGAAACTGCTAAATCCAAACTCTTCATTTATTTATATTTATTCGTTTTTTTCAGATTTCACGTACCCTGGATTTTCTGGTTTGGACTTTTATTGTACATTATTTTATATGATTAATGTTCCACTATATTGAATATTTTTAAATTCGTATTTAATTAAGTCTTTTAATGATTTAAATTACATAATAAGTGAAATAGTTAGTAAATATATATAGTCTTCTACAATCATTATAAAAAGTGACATTTTGGTTTTAAAATTACGTTTTAATTAAAGCACAATTACCTAAAGTGACACGAGTGCACAAATAGCATTCTTCTAACTATAAGTGCTTAAAAGAATGTATTTTTTACGCATTTGTGGCTACA
Source organism: Brachypterus glaber (assembly GCA_958510825.1). Taxonomy (NCBI): domain Eukaryota; kingdom Metazoa; phylum Arthropoda; class Insecta; order Coleoptera; family Kateretidae; genus Brachypterus; species Brachypterus glaber. The sequence goes on along the minus strand of OY294051.1, from coordinate 3,707,289 downwards.
TAAATGTCAAAAACATAAACATCACTTTTTGAAATGACTATTTTTTTAATTTTGATACTTTTTGTAGAAAAAATTCTATAAGCAAAAAATAGTATTTTACATACTCAGCGAGTGCGTAAAGTACTCTAATTTCGCACCTAGTTATATAAAATCTATTTCGTGTTAGTACAAATTTAAGAATGAACCGCCAAATGCTTATGCACACACTCCTCTTTGTTTATCAAATGCGTTGTTTTATTGACCAATTGCATGAGCGATGTGAGGTCATGTGCCCAATCATTCAGCACATCACTGGGGTCTTTTCCTTGTTGGAAATGAACAACCCCCGAAGGCCTATCGGTTTTTGCCTGCACACTTTTGCTCACCACCATTTGAGACAACAATTCCTCCGTCTCATTCGGGGACATATCCAATAATTCCGCCATGCGTGCAACCTTTATGCGTGTGTAATACTTGGCCATAACTCTGATGTTATGTTCGACTACCCTGCTTTTTAAATCTTCCCATCTTTTTTTAGCTTGTTCATCACCTGTAAATACAGGGGTGGCTTTAAGACCCTTTTCGTACAATTCGCAGAGTCCCGACCATTTAATCAGTTCTGGGGTGGTAAAGAGTTTTAAAAGTTGTTTGTACATTGGGATTTCTTCAAGAATTTTATCTGCTAATACTCGATGAGTTAAATCTGCCTGTTCGTTATCATGTTTGGCTAAAATTAAGTATAATACGACAGCTTGAGCTGTAGCATGTTTTTCTTCATTATTTTCTTGTATACTAGGGGTGTTTAAAACAGCCCTATAATGCTTGCAAGTTGCTAAATAAGAACCTTCATGTTGATCTAATTCCATCATCAGACGATAGTATTTCAATTTCAAGTCTTGTGTAGATTCTTCTTCAAAGAATTTTGTGTTAATTTTCTTTGAGATGATTTGAGTACGGATGTAGTCTTGTTTTGCTAAACATAACCTCATTTGTTCCAAGATAAGTTCGACTTTTTCGCGTTTTTCCATGGAACCGTATGTTTCCACTTGAAGTTCTTGGATTATGTTGGCTGCTTCTTGGATGTTGCCCTCGTCTTCGCGGATTTTCGCGAGGATGTGGGTTAATCTTGCTCTTTCCACTTCCACGTAGATTTTTCCTTCTGTTACTTGCCTGAAATATAAAAAAAAACTCGTAAGCATTCTGATTGGCAAAGAATAACACCAGGTGTTTTCGTCAAAACGTTCAAAAGATATTAAGGAAAAAGTTCAAAAACTTTATGTCATCTCGCAATTATTAATGCATAACACTATTCATATAATATCGGAGAATAGTTATTTATGGTACTAGTGGGTAAAGTAAGATATTGCCCATGAGAAAATTAACCTGCGAGGCGTCAGCCAAGCAGGTTAACTTTCGAGAGGGCAATATCGGTTTACCCATGAGTGCCATACAAGGTTTTATCCAATAAATAGCTTAGAAATTCATTTGAGTGGGTAAAATAAATAATTATCCACTCAATAAAGTAAAAGCCACACGGGGGTTATTATTGAGTTTATCTATCACATATTTAAAATAAAGCTGGTAATTGTCTCATTATCTGTATGTATTGGATAAAAAATAAAATATGCGAGTTTCGTGACTAATAGACTACTTCTTACCTTAAAGTATCAATCAACTTAATCTTGGTCTCCTTGTCTGGAGTCAAATCAACATAAGTAACACATTCTTGTACCATCTTTGTAACAGCCTGTTTCAACTGGCTCCTCCTCTTTGTCAGCAAAACAATGTGTTCATTAAGGGCATTCCAGTTTTTGGCCTCCTTACAAATCTGAACAATAGCTACCAAAACTCGGCCAGTGGAAATCATATCTGCCCCAGTACGGGTCTGTTTTTCCAGGGCAAGCAGTTGGTCGAGGGCGTCATGGAGTTTGCCAGATTTGGCCAGTTTCTGGCATTCTGGAATTTTTTCGTCGCATGTCGAGCTGTAGTCTACCTCCATTTTTACGATTTTGCCGGAATCTGTTGCTATCGACTCCATATTGACTACGAAAGATAAAATATATAGCATCAAAAACTGTATTGTTTAAAATGGACATTTTTTAGTGGATTGTGATTATATCTACAGATATTAACTATCCATAGGCTGTAGGCTGGAAGCCTTAAAGATTTTTTTTACAAGAAACTCATAAAAAATACAAAAATGGGTCTTCAGATAAAAATGAGCCTATTTTTTACTAAAAATGGCCCATTATACTAAAATGGATAATTATTTAATAATAATAATTACATGTTTGTTTAACCTCGTACTATACTACTTAATTAAGCATCCCCTAAGTCCAGGACTTGTGTGGGCTAGTAGTAGAGGGAACCACCGGCTTATACTCACTTTCGAACCAGTTTCTAGGGAGTGTCACTTATCGCCTTCGCCAAATTTCAATTATTAATTAACTGAAAAAGGCAAATCGGCGCCAGTGAGAATCGAACTCACGATAGTAGACTTGCTATGCATACGCGCTAGCCAAAAAAGTCCAAACCAAAAAATACACAAAATTTGGGGAGAAAATAATACGTTTATAAATGAGGTTATATTTTAAGTTTTTAGATTTTCATTTTACTTTAGGGCATATTATGTAGATTTATTTATTAAAATGAAATAAATTAAGAAATCTTACCGTTTTATCCTTTACTTTTCAACACAAAAACGAAATTTCGGCACAAAGTAAAACGCCAGTCATCAACAAATTTGACGTTTGTTTTCGAAATATTTTAAGGTTAGATTTCTACTTTACCGACATTGTAGCTACAGTGCTGCCAACGGTATCCAGAAAACATAGTCGTCTCGTGTCAAGAATTTTCTTGTGGTTGTGCCGGTTTTTGAAGATTTTTCAAGAAAATAAGCAGAATGACTCGTGGTTCAGGTTTACAGTATTCCCAGAAATGGAAGGAAAACTGTGTAAGAGCTAAAGCATCGGATGTTCCAGTGCATTTTAAGAATACACTAGAAACTGCAAACCAAATTAGAGGAATGGATCTCAAAAGGGCCAACGCTTATTTGAAAAACGTTATAGCTCGAAAAGAATGCGTTCCTTTCAAGAAATTCCACAGTGGAATTGGAAAATGCCGACAAGCCAAGCAGTTCAACACCGTTGTGGTAAGATTTTTCAAAAAACTGTTAATTTCTCTGCTGAGATTATTTTCAATATGGCGGCCATGTTGCTCCTATGGGAATCACAAGGAATCTGTAAAGCTTTCAATTAAATGCAAAAATGTATTTCTATAAATATAGGCAGGGGGTGCTCTGGCGTTTTTTTAGTCATCAAAATTTTGCGCCAGGACCCTTACCCCTGCACTGCCGCTATGAAAGACCCGCGTATCTCCATTTGACGCATAGCAACGTTTTCACGTCTACTCGGTGTAATATTTTGAAAACGCTGGTATGCTACAAACACAGAACACTACAAATGGAGACACGCGGGTCTTTCATAGCATGGCAGTGCAGGGGTAAGGCTTTTTTTAAGTTGGGAAATTTCTCAATCTTAAGTTGGGAAATACTTTTCCTGACCTCCCCCCACCAAAAATTTCCTTGGAGCACTTATAGTGGAGGTGCGCAACCCCTCTCCCAACCATGCTTGAGTTGGGAAATTATACTGTTTAGTTAGGAAAGATATGGAGTTGATCATCTCAGGGGAGTGGAATACTTTACAAAGTCGGATAGACTATACAAGTTTTCCTACTATCTGGGATATTTGGGAAATTTGCATTTTTTTCAATGATCAAATTTACTAGTTAGGAAAATCTTGAGAGGTCAGGACCTTCTTTTTAGTTGTCAACATTTTCTGTCAGGGCTGAAGCTTTTTATCAGAGGTAAGGACCTTAGTTATTGCAGAAAAATACGAAAAATTATGGTAATTGTCCCATTTTAAACACGTAAAGGTGGGTGTGTAAGTTTTGGTTTAAATTTTGAGACATTCACATTGGTGAATCACCAATCATGTTTTAGTTTTCAAGAATGTAGTACTTTTGAGTACTTATGGCCACCAATTTTACTTTACCTGAGAAAAGTCTTGCGTTGATAAAATTTTGAAAATTTCTTTTTTTATGTTTCTCGACGTTTTATATCCAAAAAAGATGATTTCCATAAAAAAAATCTGTCCGTTGATCTGTCGGTCAGCTCTTTGTGACCACGATAACTCAAGAATTCTTGAGCGTTAACGCTTCGAATTAAAGATCGTTTTTTGTTTTGTTTTTTGTCGGTCAGCTCTTTGTGACCACGATAACTCAAGAATTCTTGAGCGTTAACGCTTCGAATTAAAGATTGTTTTTTGTTAAAAATCGTTTTGGGTAAGGGGTAGGATTAGGTAAAAACTATTTTTTTTTTCATTTTTTTTTAATTTTTCGAATTTTTTTTGAAAAAAAAAATAATTTTTTAATTTTTTTTTCTTGCTTTTGGCCTATAGATAAAAGTATTATTTTTTTGCAGCAGTATTTATTTCTGAATTGATTATATTACTCGTTAGGGACGGTGGCCGGTAAAATCGGCAAAAGCTATCCAGGACTTGCTGAGAAACTGCGCGTCGAACTGCGACTATCTGGGAAAAGATCCGCAGGACTACGTGATCAAGCATGTGCAGGTCAATATGGCGCCCGTCGCCACCAGGAGAACGTACAGGGCGCACGGAAGGATCAATCCCTATACGCGCCATTTGTGCCATCTTCAGATGATTTTGGTTGAAAAAGAATCTGCTTAACGTTTTTTATGCCTAATGTTATACCTACCCACAGAATGTTATTTGTGTACCTAACTAAATGTTTGTTTTTTCAGTTTGGTTAAAATATTTTTTTATGTTCATTTGAGTTTAATATTCAATAAGATATTTTAAAGTTTAATGTTCATTAGTAAACAACTCTTAAGGTTTAGATTTAGCCAATCAACACTAAACACGATTCGCTGACCGCAGTAATGAGAAGAATCTAACACATGCGCACTGGTTTGCTTATTTTTGTTTTGACGGATGTCAAAAGTGGCTACCGTTTAGGCAGTTGTAGTTTTATGAAATAGTTTAATTTGAGTGGGGTTACGGTGCGCATCAGGTCCACAAAAAGGAACTATATTTTTGCACTGATTTCTGGTTTTATTACTCAAACTTACTGTCTTGAATATAATTAGGTGCGGAAAATCCAGATTTTTTGTTAGAATATATTGCAAAAGATTGTTAAAATACACACGAATTTCAGTTTGATTTTTTTAATGGGGGAGTTGGTTTACGTTAACAATGGTTTGGTTTGGTAGTTTGCTGGTTTGGTGTTTTTTTTTTAATGGGAGGCATTTTTCAGATACGATATTTCCGAATTTAGAAGGCGATATATTTTAAGAATCAAATGTTTATTAATGAATATTCCGCAATTTTTTTTTACGAAAATACTATTAAAAGCGAGAAAAAATAAGAAAATCAGTGCGCATGCGCTGGATTCATTACTGCGTATATTGAGATTAAAAAATTCATGAATGTGCAAGTATGACGTTTGGACTTGATGAAATTATAGTTGTCCTTTCACCTCGAAAAGCTGCTGACGTCATAAATCCATGAAATGTAAATTTTTGAATTCAAATATTTCGACTCAAAGGGCATCAAATTTAAAGTGTGTTACACCATTGTAAAGTAAATTTTACCTTTTTTCTAATTTAGGACCAAAAGAATATTTAAAGGTCCCTATTTTGGATATTTATTCGGGTTTTGGCCTGATGCGTGCGACGCTCATGGTTTTTAGCTTTCTGATCTAAGTTGGTAGACGTGATTTTTGACGTCCACTGTCTAAATGATGATTAAATTATTGAATTTGTCTAAATAATAACAATATTTTTGGCAATTTGTTCCAAAGTTCAGTGAAATTGAAGAAAAATGAAATAAATATATCACAGTCTGGAAAATAATCAAAATGGACAAAGGTAATTATTTTGATAATATTTTTTTTGATATTTAATTACCAATAATAATTATTACAGACATAAAATGCGTAGAATAGTCATTATCATGATTTACTAACAAATTACTAAAAAATTACTAACATTTAGGTTAATTTTTTGTAAATAAGGAAGATGAAGAGAGATGGGAAAATAACCCTTGGGATGTTAAAAGGTAAGAAGGTACTGTCGCGCTGTTTAAAAAAAAGATAGAAAAACTATTGCATGATAATTTGACGTGATTGCATGAAAATTAAATTAATTATAGATTAATTATAGATAAAATTAATTAATGGTCAAGGTTTTTTGTGGGAATACCCTTGTTTTAGAATACAGAATGACCAGAGTATTAAATAAATAAATAAATAATTTAATTTCCAAGAAATATCCAGTTACAACATGACATTGATACAATATACAACAGCACATTTAAAAGAACATTTAGAGAAATGTAGTCATATTTTAAAATAATCTGAAAGCAGTAGTAGAGATCATTTCAAAAGGTAGCACTTAGAGAATGGCGTCTCACTAGCTTCAAAGACCGCAAATGAGGTCAACTATCATTTTTAACTTAGTATGTAAAAAACTCATTTAATGTGTATGGCTCGACGCTGCATACATACTTAAAAAGTTGTTTTTTAAATATTCGTTGGTTATGTTTTATTTTCTTTAAATCAGAGGGTAATTTATTAAAAAATTGTATTGATGAATAAAAGGAACCCCTTTCATAAATTGTTAATCTGTGCTTTGGTATATTATAGTCCAGTATTCTGGTAGAGTTGCTTTTAACTGATTCAAATAAATTTTTATTTTTAATTAAGAACATAACTGACTCATATACATATAGGCCTATAACAGTAAGGATATTGTTTGACTTAAATTTACCTCTGCAGGTTTCTCTAAAGTTTAATTTAAAAATATTTCTTAACGCTCTTTTCTGTGATACTAAAATAGATTCAATGTCTGAGCACTTTCCCCAGAAAATAATACCATACCTTAATAAACTTTCAAAATTTGAGAAATATACCACTTTAAGAGTGTTAATGTCTAAATAATTCCTCAGCACAAGGAGTGAGTAGGAAACTCTGTTTAATTTGATTAATAAATGACCCACATGTGTACCCCAACTTAGGTTTGCGTCAATATGGAGACCCAGAAACTTTAGGCTTTGTGATAACTCCCTCCCTTTATCATTTAATACCATTTTTGATCTGGGTTGATTTTTTAATTTAAAACACATTACTAGGCTGTTTAAAATAAAACACGTTTTTTTTTTTAATTAAGTCCCCCCTCATTTTGTCAAAAATGCCATAATAAAATTCTGTGCCAAAGGACAATGGGCATTTTGGGCCCACCCTCAACTTTGCTCAACAGGAACGAATTATATGTCATTGGAATGGTATTTTTATGTAGATTAATTATTTTAATTCAAAAACATACCTTAGGTACCGGGATTCCGAGTTATAGGCCTTTGAAAGTAGTACTTTACGTAATAACTTCATGCAATAGTTTGCTTCTTAAACAAATTATAGGCTGGGTAGAAATAACAAAATGCTTATTTTTAACCCTTTCCTTCTTTATACACTGCTACTAAAACCCCCCACACAATAAATAATTTTGATTTTTTATTGATTTTCCTTATTTTTTTCAATCTAATTACCTATGATTGGTATAAATAAAAAAAATAAAAGAATGGAGTTTAAATGCATAGATAAGATAAATGTTAGTGTCAAGATTTTGACTTTGGCGTTTTTAATGATTAACTGTAAAGGGTTAAGTAATTTTATAAAAAAACCTTTTGAATTTAAATACGCAATAATGGATGGAATGCGTAATTATTGTAGAATGTGTCGGCGATGTGTCGGCGAGTATAATTACCATTAAATTTTGAAATCTGAAGAGAGTGTAAATTCAGCATCAGTGATCTAGGCTTACTTCCACACTAAATCCCCATTCAAACTAATTCCTATTACGACAAATGAGCAATAGGTACTAAGCCTGTCTTTCTTTTAAGTACCTATACCAAACAAACTACTAACTAACTTACACTCTCTAACTTAGTAAAACTAGAAAATTTTGTATATAGTTATTAGGTAGATTACCAACTTCAAAGGTCTATAACTCGGAATCCCGGTACCTAAGGTATGTTTTTGAATTAAAATAATTAATCTACATAAAAATACCTTTCCAATGACATATGATTCGTTGCTGTTGAGTAAAGTTGAGGGTGGGCCCAAATCCCTTATAGAAATGCCCATTCTCCTTTCAGCTCAAAAAATGTAATTACTGTCCGCCCTACTTTATTTGAAGATTGGAATAAAATAAAAACTGTTATTTTTTTATTCAAATGTCCATAGTGTATTATGCAAAATGCTGCATTTGGCACCACCTAGGTGCACCTACTTGATTTGAAAATTAAAAAAACAATATTTTATTGTTTTGAGCTAAAATTTGACACTGAATCTTGTTTTTTTTTTAATTATGTGCATGTTAAAGCTGAAATTTGGCATATATTTTAAATTATGAATTTTGCATGATATGGATACGATTTATTTCAGTTGAAATAATCATTCCTAATTATAATAAAAAAATATTAAAATATATTTTTTAAAAATTTTAATTTTTTTCCAGTTTTCAAATGGAGACCTAATTGCATTTATTTTAGCTAATATTTGGTGTTTTAAATGACATGAGAGGGACTTTAGTTAAAAAAAAAACGTATTTTGAAACGCCCTGGGTATGTATTCTCGGGCTCGAGAGAACGCATTCCCGGGAGAAAGGTAGTGTGGGTTGCATATTCTTTCTCTCGAAACGCAAAACTACTTATTCTTGAGCTTTGTTCGGGATACGCTAGAATCAGTTCTGGACTACTGTTTATTGGTTATTTAAAGTCACATGTTAATAAGGATTAAACCTCCATTGGTCAGAACCAGTTCTGAACTCGAATCTCGAACAAGCCTTTGAACTTCACTTCGCACGAAAATTGAGGAACATTACTTCTACTACTCGGGATCGTGAGAAGCGGTCGTTCACGGAAATTTTGACATATAAGTTAGTCGCGCGCATTCGAACATAACCCTATTTTTGCTTTGGTTTTGTGTTGTTAATTTGAATACCGTTTTGTTTTATAATAGTTAATCGTAATTAATAAAAGTTTTTTATATTTATAAATTATTATACATATTATGATAATAATAATATAACGATGGATGATTTGGAAATTGTGGGGGCTGTTGCCCTTTTGGGAGATTAATAAAATTTAGAAGGATTTTTTTTGCTGACTGCTAGTTGGCGTAGATCTTTTTCTGGTTTTATTTTCAGTAATTTCTTACTAATAATATATTATACTCTATATATTAATTAAAAAAATATTTAAACCTCAGCACTTGTTTACAAAAAAAGTAAATTAATGACAGCTTGTCACAAGCTGCTTGTACACGCAAACTCGTGCGCATAATCTGATTGGTTAAAATCCACTAAAATACTTGGCAACGCTGCAGAGATCCCATCACGCTCCCTGCTCTTCAAGAATAGCATTTTTTAACTTTGGGGAACTTTAATATGATGTGATCAGTTCCCTTCCTACGAAAATTGTTCACGTTCTCTCGAGCCCAAGAATAGATATTGTTTAACGATTAAATATTATTCTTGCCAGATTTTAGACTCCTCCATTCCCTGGTTTAGTTTTTTCTTTCTAATATATGGTTCTTATTAACCTCGAAACCCTAAAACACCTAGAATTTAGGTTGCTTCCTGAAAAACCAGGAATTTTACATTTTTTCTTAAAAAAAAACTAAATTTTACGTTTTTATAATAATGCCTGGAAAAACATAAGCTGGAATTGCAATTTAAAATAATTTCGCCTGTGATTATTAAATTATTACACAAATTAATTCGCTTTTTGAAATTTAGAAGTAATTGGAAATTGCTTAACCTTAAATTTTCTGCAAAATTTCACCTGGTGGTGAACATAACACAGGTTTACAAAAAAAAAGTCAGGACTATTTCACTGGACCATGGTATTCCTAGGTATTTTGGCGCCCTGAATCAGATCCCGGGGTCAGTTTTGCCCCTACACGTCAGGAAAACGAGATTTCAAGGTCATTTGAGGTCAAAATGGTGATTTTTTGGAAGCGGCCCCGCGACAATATGTCAAGCGACCTGTTAACTTCTCGGGTAACTGTGTAGGTCTGGAATACTTTCTGAACGTTGAGATGTTGTCCCGGGGCCGCTCCCAAAAAATCACCATTTTGACCTCTAAATGAGCTTGAAATCTCGTTTTCCTGACGTGATGGGGCAAAACTGACCCCGGGATCTGATTCAGGGCGCCAAAATACCTAAGAATACCATGGTCTGGTCAAATAGTCCTGACTTTTTTTTTGTAAACCTGTGTAATCTATCTGAAATTTTACTAATTTTATCTTGTCAAATACAAGTGCAGACTATTTTGCCTTGTGAAAATTTTTAGGTAACTTGCAAAAGTAGTTTTTACATTTTTCTTCTTAAAAAGTGTTAAATTTTTAACTATAGTTCCTACATCCTGAAATAAAAATCTTAATAAAACAGATCACAAATTATGCTTCATAATGATAATGGTGATAGTTAACCACAATTGTATGTAAATATTACATTTTTGTTTAACCTCGTACTATTCTACTTAATTAAGCATCCCCAGGACTTGTGTGGGCTAGTAGTAGAGGGAACCACCGGCTTTAATTGACTTTCGAACCAATATATCTAGGGAGTACGCCTTCGCCAAATTTCAATTATTAATTAACTGAAAAAGGCAAATCGGCGCCGGTGAGAATCGAACTCACGCTATTTGGGTAGTAAACTCGTCAAGAACGCCGCGGTAGTCCACTACACCAATCCCAAAAATATAATACGACCTAATAATAATGTAATATAATATATTATTATTTACAATTACATGGTAATTTATTTTTTTATGATGAATATATTTTTAATATTTAAATATCATAAAATGTATTTCACAAATTTTGAAGGTCCAAAATATTATTACAGTAATGCATGATTTCGCAAGATATTCAACACAAATTGCGATATTTTGTGTTTTGAACTTTAGGAAAATATTAAATTTACTTGAAAAAAATAATGTTACATCATTTTTATATTTCTGGCAATATTTACACACAACGAAATACTCTTTAATATTCCTCAACATATTTTTTAATAGTGTATTACACAACTAGATAGTAAAGTAGAGTTTCTCTCTTTCCTTTCGAGTAATATACACTATTTTTCCTACAAAACCACAAAGGAAAATAGTTATGTCAAAAACTTTCTGTGTTCTGTGGGTTTCCCATAAAAAAATCCTATAAATAAAACGTTTCTATTTATGCAATAACATGTTATGTGTCAGGTAAATCAGTTACCACTTCTGTACCATCAATATCGATAAAATTTCACGCGAATGCCGAACAAATCGAGGAGCTGTACGGCAGCGAGGACGAGAGTGCGACGCAGAGTAACTCCGACTCAAAAAGTATTAAAATAGAAACTTCAAATATTGGTAAGTCCATTTTTATCATATTTTGTGATATTTTATAAAATAATATTTTGACAGGTGTTAGTTTTAAATTAGTAACTAAAAATTGCTGCCAACAAAACATTACTTTCTATATTTAATTTTTACAAGAAAAAATTGAGAAAAAGTTGACAAAAAAAATCAGTAAAAATAATCACATAACTTTCCCAGTGTTTATCTGTACAGCTGTTAACATGTTACGTTAGGCTTTTTTTTTTCACCTGAAAAGTGAGCTTTGTTAAAAAGACCCCTGTCGAAATATATTTTATTTATTTTTTTATTCATAGCCATTTATATAGGTGTATGGGGTATCTTGGAGGGTTATTCTATATAAAATTGTATTGTGTATTGAATGTGTACCGCATATGTCCATCCTTATAAACTCTCAAAACATCACCCAACACTTCCGACTATTTGTTCCTTGTGTTACATGGCAGTTGGCGGGTTAATATCACTAATATACTTAAAATACATTATATTATGTCTAAATAAGGCATCCTCATATAAAACATAATCAGAAATTAATGGAAAATATTTTTTGCCACTTTTGAAACGATCCTGGACCTGTGTGCAGTGGGAACCTTGTATGTCCTGTGAGAGATCCGGGTGCCACTGAATGGGAGTGATTCTTGTTTTTTGTTGCATTTACTTATTACTTATTGTTTTACTTCATTAATGATGTCAATAATTAAAATATCGCAACCGTATTTAAAACGTAATTGATAACAGCAAAAAGAATTGTTATTGCGGACGGGTAAATATCATTCAGTGTCAATTTTTATGTAACCAATATGAGACTATGCGGTTTCAAGATCACAGATAATATTACAACTATCTGTTTTTTGGAAAATAAAAAATTATACAGTGAAAACTCCATAACTCGAACCTCCATAAGTTTACTGATGTTCTCCGCATGTTTTCTGTTGTAACAATTTATTTTTACCTCTCTAACTCGAATTTCTATAACTCGAAAATCTCCATAATTCAAAACCAGTCACCCGCACATTTTCTATTGTAAAAATGTATTTCCACCTCTCTAACTTGAATTTTCGAACAGCATAAAATAAAGTTTTTCGTCACAATAAAAATCGAGACGCCACTGGGCCTATCTTCGTGCGCGATCGCTCATAATCGTCAAATTTCGTTGCGCCGTACGTCGTTTACCGTGTGTTTTCTTTAACTCGAAATCTCTAACTCGAACCAATTTCGCGGTCCCTTGTGTTTCGAGTTATGGAGTTTCCACTGTATGTGGTAAACCACTTTAAAAATTACCACCAATGGAATACTGGATACGCGCCATCAGTCGTACGCAAAGAACTTTTACCTCAAGAAGGAACATGATGAAATCTACCGTATGCTTTGTTTGAAGCGTGAACCAACTACGGTGAGGGGCTGGTGGAGAGTGACTATTGTTTACACTTAGTACGCGTACAGAGAGAGAAAGAATGTGTAAACTCACAGTCTAATGTCGTAAAATGACTGACAGGGGTACAGTGTTGCCGATTGGAAACATATACTCTGGATATTTTATTATAAATTTTAAGAAACATTAGTTCTGTATGGGTTTTATATGAACTAGTAGTTTAATTTTAATAGATTTAAATATACTATATTATTAAACATAATTATAGTATACACAATAAAGTTTTTTACATTTTTAATTTAAGTATAATGATTTGAATTCATGAAAAAGTGGAAACTACGCAACATCGCTACTAGGTAGCCTGAAAGTCGACTAGCGACATCTACATTTTACACCACAAAGCTGTATCGCGTTTCTGTTAGTAAATAAACAAACAAAAAGATGACACCTTCATAAACATTGGTTTGAAATTACTTCTTGAGGTAAAAGTGTCAGTAAAAAGTAATGCGTGTTTAACTTTTTTATACGTTTTATATACAAAAACGCGTACAAAAATGAATATTTGTGCAAAAAAATGTTTGTTAAAAATCGGGGTGAGGAGGTGATATATTCTAAAATTTAACCCCCATATAAGGGGGTTAAAACTATTACTTTTTTATAGAACTAGTATTTTCGGGTTTTAACCGTGTTGATTATACTATATCCCTGAAGATGTCTAGTATTAAGAGACGAAACGTCGGATAGTAATAATCCATCAACACGGTTAAAACCCGAAAATACTAGTTCTATAAAAAAGTAATAGTTTTAACCCCCGTTATATGGGGGTTAAATTTTAGAGCGGTGATTTAGAGTAAGAAAATTGTTACAACCACATTTCTGTGTTTGTATTTATTTTTAATTTGGGTTTTATTATACATAATTTCATTTAATTTCTTTACTTAGTTATAATTCAAAAATAATATTTTGTTTTAAATTAATTGTATTTTTGTTAACGCGCTGAAAACCTCCTAGCTTTTCTGCGCGAGTTCGGGTAGGTTGCCTTCCGGACCAGTCGCAATTTGACGCTCGAGAACGATCGATGCGTGTCAATAAAAATATACTCAAATCAGCTGACGAATATACCACGCCGCGGGCATTCGTTAGAATTTACCATATTTACGGCTGCAAACTATAGAAATAAGTTCCATATACACATATGTATTTAAATAATTAGTAGTGTATACCTACACTGGTCAAACAAACTTAAATTCGCGTACATCAGTTTCCAATTATGTGGTGTCTCCTGTGAAGAAATGGCGGTCATGACCTGTCGTGCTGAATGCTGTAGCTAAGGTAAGATTACCATATATATTATTGGAACTGTCGTTTTGTCTTTAATATTCTTTTCAATCATTAATACCTATTCGCAGTCCACTTAATTAATATCATAAAGGCGATGTTACGGAGGCAATCCCATATCACCGAATGGGACCTTTCGACGTCACACAACAAAAATTAAAAAAAAATTCGAAAAATTGCGTTACGTAATTCATGGACAGGTCCTCACTACTTCATATTGTTTATTTTTATATTTACCCTACAAGGCTTATCAATATTTTTTCAACAATGGTTAGTATCTTTTTACTACTTCACAATCGCATTTTTATCGCAGTTTAACTATGAAATTAGTACATGTAGATTTTAGTGTTTAAACTTACAATTAATAATAATAATAGTTAATAGCTAACTACAGTTAACAATGATTTCAACTGTGTTAAATTTTAGAGCGGTGATTCAGAGTAAGAAAATTTCAAAACAAATTTTAAAATAGGTCTGTTTGTTTTTCTAGAATATTTATTAGACAGGTCGATTTTACTTTGGATTTTGACCATAGCTTACTTATCCACCGTGATAGTTCTCGTTGTTTTTTCTTTATGTAAATTCAAAGTGGGGTCCTAGAGGTAAAAACTGTTTATGTGAAATTATTGTTGTAAAAAGTTAATTGCCATTTTTGATTTTTTTTTAATTTACAAAGTTTCCCCTTTATCAATTAACTTATTCTTATAAAGTATTGTGAAAAAAATAAATTTGTTTTATCTAAATCATTGATTTTTCCTAAACCGTCTAGGAATATCAAAATAAAAAAAAATGCCATCTGTATGTCTGTATCCACGATAACTTAAGAACGATTTGAGCCTAATTTACTATGCAGATGTATTTTTATATTGGACAAATTCGTATTTGAGTAAAAACCATTTGGGGGAGGGGGTATAAATTCTTGTTTTGGCCATAATTTTTTTTATTATTCATAGTAGAAGAAAAATTAAAAACCCACACAAGAGGTAACAAAATCATTATCACTATTTTCTATTGTCGTCCTCCTTTTCCCCAAAATGTATAAAATTGTTTCTGGACATGACTATTTTATTATTAAAAACTTGGTAACATAGCTGTATGCCAAATGTCAAGTCTCTAGCTTAAAGCGTTCTTAAGTTATCTCGCTCACAAGATTTCCCAGACCGACCGACTAACCGCACGAGCGACTTTTTTTTGCTAAAAATCGATTTTTTTGACATAAAACTCCATAAAACGTAGAAATAAGCAAACAAAAATTGCACAAAATTTTAAATTTTTTAAAAAATTTCAAAATGGGAAAGCAAAAGACCGTCTCTTATGTTATCGTCTTATTATCTAATCTTTAAGAAAGTGATTATGGTTACAATCACCACTAATTATTTTTAAAATTGCAAATTAGTTCCTGTAATATCTCATTTCTCAAAAGTCCAAACGCTTACAAATTTAATTTTAGTTTTTATATTACTTATTTTGTGCTTGATAAACTATTAATAATGTTTTATTTAAATATAAATAAAGAAAAAATTGATATAAAATCAACGTGTGAGTATTTTCTGAATTTGCTTTATATAACATTTTTTTTGTTAAAAGATAAAAATAAAAATAGTTATGGTATTTTATCCATAATTATAACTGAACTAATTGTAACCTCAGTGCGCTCTGCGCATGTAACAATAAATTTTATCCACGGCCGTGATTAATAGGCCTATTAATCACGGGTCTGTAAAAATAAACCGTTTAAAATTTAAAATGACCGTGGATAAACTATAGAATTCTACTCGCGTATAATAGCTATTGATCATTCGGGTGATTAGGCTACTCGCTTTCGGCTCGTGTCCCAAAATTCACCCTCATTGATTAATAGCAATTATTATACGCTCATTGAATAATATACTATTTTCTACTACCTAATTAAGTGCTAGCTTACATATTATCTACCGTTGTCAAGGCTTGCTTACCTTGACAACCAATAATATCAATGATCTCATTTATTATTGACCGTTGTTAAGCATTGTTTATTGACGACGGTAAATAATGAAAAAAAATTAAGACAACTACTAACTTTTTTCAACTTATTTGACAAACTGACAGCTTTGTTAACATTATTTTTAAACTATATTTTTAACTGATATTTGGAGGTACTAGCTTTAGGTAATACAAAAAATATAATATGCATCACGTATGCAAATAGCAAAAGTAGAGACATTTTTGGATTTAACTCTGATCTTATTAAAACAATAAAGAATCAAATAATTACGCCATTTACCAAAATAATAAACCACTGTATAGTGGAAGGCATCTTTCCAGATGAACTAAAGCGTGCTGTGGTTGTTCCAGTGCCCAAAAATTATAATATAAACGATACCAACTCCTACAGACCAATTTCACTACTTCCAATGTTGTCAAAGGTGTTCGAAAGGATACTTTTTGACCAAATTTGTCATTATTTCGAAACTTTTGATTTTTTCACAAAGGATCAATTCGGGTTTCGCAGGGGTAAATCGACTATTGACGCTATACTTAAATTTATTGATACTGTAATTTCATCCTATGAGAACAAAAAAATTAATTTTGCCACATTCTTGGATCTCACGAAGGCTTTCGATTGTGTGTCCCATGAAATCTTAATAAGAAAACTGTACTATTACAATTTTGATCCCAACAGTGTTAAATTAATAAGTTCCTATTTATCTGGTAGAACCCAACAGGTACTGTTCAACGGATCTCGGTCTAAAGACAGGCCTGTGGGATTCGGGGTACCACAAGGGTCTATCCTAGGCCCTTTACTTTTTTTAATTTTTATTAACGACCTACCGGAATTTGTGTCGAACGCAGCTTGCACATTATTTGCAGATGACATAAATTTCGGGGTCCAAGATGAATCCTTTATAACGGGATCGATTAAAATTCGTGACATTCAATTGAGAGCCTCTGTGTGGTTCTTGGATAACAGATTATGTCTTAATCAAAGTAAAACCGTTAGAATAGTTGCGGGTTTGAGATATAGGGATGAATGCAAACAACACTTTATCAAGTTGGGGATCCTACTTTTCCTTGCTTGTTTATATTAAATTGCCTAATTTATCTTAGGAAGAACCCAGATCTCTTCCCACAAAACGCAAAACACACACATAATACGAGAAATAAGACTGATCTTTGTATACCACAATTAAGACTGGAAAGGTCAAAAACCGGCCCTAACTACTACTGTATAAAATTTTTTAATGTGTTACCTACAAATTTTAGATGTGTGTCATTTTCTGTTTTTGTAAAACGTATAAAATTTTATTTAATTAAAAAGGCATTCTATAGCCTTGAAGAATATTTAGATAATAACTTCAATGATCTAGACTTTTAATATTTTATGTTTTATTTTTTATTCTACTGTATTTTTTTTCTGACGTTTGTAATTTTTTTAGCAAGAATAAATCTATCTATCTATGCGAACTGTCTTAAAAAAACTTCAGTCTTGAACACTAAAGACTTAGTTTGCATACTAGGTGCATAAAATATTGGTTCTGTTTAATCGGGACAAAATTTGACACTAAAGATTCGCCTGGTCAGCGAATGTGTTGCTAAAGACTTTTTATGATTTTTAGGTGAGCCGGATTCTAGCCCTTTTAAATATTTTCAATCAAAAATTGGTAAAAGGTCCACCAGCATTGATAACAACTCCCAATCCTCCACTTTGGAGTCCTCATCGCCTCCCTCAGACACATGGAAATTTTTAACAGATATCAAGGTACCTATACTCTGCCGTGCTAAGCTGAAAGGTCCTATCTACATAGGTTTAACATACACAGATAGGACCTTTCCGCTTAGGAAGGCAGTACTGCCCTTTTAATATAAGTTATCCTATCTGCAAAAATTCACTTTTTGAGATAAGCACACCATTGTATTGCTTTACACTAGCCCCATGTGCATATTAAAAATAAATGTCCTATCTAAAACCAAAATCCTAAAAATTATGTTTGTTCTATGTGAAAAATTTTCAATGGTTTCTAAATAAAATTGTTCTAACTAGTCTTTACTAGACAAATAAGTCAGAACTAGGGCTAACTTTACAGATCTTAGTAATTTGATTGGACTTTTTAGATCATTTTGTCCTAACTTTCTCAGAGTATTACAATTTATTTTTCTGACAAAAAAATATATATTTTTTTTTTCAATCAATATCACGTATTTTTGACTTAAAATAAAGCAGAACCCAACGCCATATGTATTTAAACATTTTTTCAAAAAGTGCAAACAAAAACAATAAAACTGGCCATATCTCAAAACATTTAATTTGCAGATAGGACAACTTGTCTTAGCAGGGCAGTATATTTATATTGTGATGCCAAGTCAAACCATTTAGCCCCAATAGCGCACTTTGCTTCTATGCATATTCTAAGAAGAAAAGAATATTCTTAGAAATATCTAAGAATATTCTTAGAACATTTGTGCTGTCAGGGAGACCCGTAAATATTGGTGGATAACCCTTTACATTTTAATATCAAAACGTTTAAAATTACATCGGCACTTAGTGCTACTAAGAGTGCCGATGTATTGAAATCTTCGCCGAAAAGTCAAAATCTTTGACCACGTTTTTTTCACATTTCTCGACGTTTTTAAAACGCATTCTTTTCGAGATATTGGCGTTTAAAGCAGTAAAAGGTTTTTTTAGCATATCACATATTTATAACCCGATTTTAAAAATTATATTTTAAATAAAAGCTCTTTTTAAGCCCTATAAAAAATGTTATATACAGTTTTTTCTAGAATATAATGTTTTAAAGATACAGAATTTAAAATCAAACAAAACACATAGTTTGAAATTTGCAAACTAGATGGCTCTAGTGTACAAATTTTAAGCTTCCATTCATTTGATTTTAAAATCAATCAAAAATTGTAATTAATAAGTTCAACTTGCATCCAAGTAAAAACATATTTTTATTATTAATTTTAATTATATATTAAGTGTAGAAGAAAAGCTAAAGATTAATATAAATATTATACAAGTTAGTTTGTGCGGTGAGGAGTAGTAGTAAAATTGTAATTATTTTATGCTACCCTATTCTAATGTTATTAGTTTTCCCAATAGTGCCGATGTTTTGACTGGGTGCTTGCAACGTTTCATCTAGTCTATCTTTATAATTTGATTTTAGGGCAAAATAACAAAAAGTGTAGAGGAAAAAATAACCGAAATCAAATCAAGAAACTTAGAAGAAGGATCTCCCTTGAAGCAGAAGAAAGACGTAAAAGAAAAGGACAGTAAAGAGAGCAAAGAAAATTCTAGTATTTCTGATTCTGCTGAGGATCTATCGGAAAGTAGCATTTCGAAAACTTGTGGAATTATATCTACAACAGAAGGTGATAAATATTAAAATAAAAAATATATAATTTACATATTGTATATTTTAAACAAGGAACTTTTACCTCAAGAAGGAACATGATGAAATCTACCGTATGCTTTGTTTGAAGCGTGAACCAACTACAGTGAGGGGCTGGTGGGGAGTGACTATTGTTTAAACTTAGTAGGCGTAAAGAGAGAGAGAGAATGTGTAAACTCACAGTCTAATGTCGTAAAATGACTGACATGGGTACAGTGTTGCCGATTGGAAACATATACTTTGGATATTTTATTGTAAATTTTAAGAAAAATTATTTCTATATGAGTTTTATATGAACTAGTAGTTTAATTTTAATAGATTTAAATATACTATATTATTAAACATAATTATAGTATACACAATAATGTTTTTTTTACATTTTTAATTTAAGTATAATGATTTGAATTCATGATAAGGTGGAAACTACGCAACATCGCTACTAGGTAGCCTGAAAGTCGACTAGCGACATCTACATTTTACACCACAAAGCTGTATCGCGTTTCTGTTAGTAAATAAACAAACAAAAAGATGACACCTTCATAAACATTGGTCTGAAATTACTTCTTGAGATAAAAGTTCTTTGATTTTAAACAAGGAATACATGCAATTTTTTCTCAGGTGTGGAAATGTCAAGTGACGACGACACGCCCTCTCTGGACAAAGACAAAAGTACAAAAACGCTTTCCCGCAAAATACCGAGCGGCTTGCGCCAACGCTTTCGTTTGTTACGCAAATCTGGCGCTAAGGAAGGTACAGTCAATGTTAACTCTTTGTCCAAACTTTACAACATTAACACAGAAAAAGTGGAACAAGCTTTACCAGACACTAATGAAGAAGTGGAAAGTGCAGTTGACGCTTTGGACGACAATTTTCAGGACATCCCTGAAAATATTCCTGTGACTAATGAAGAAATCATCAAACGACTCGCTGAAAAGATCGATAATATAGAAATCGATAAGGAACAAGTGGTTAATATAAAAGAAGTATCCGGTAGACAGATAAGAAACGATTTTTTCTCTCTGAAAAATAATGACCCTACTACAGTTTTTGCAGCTACTGGTTTTATTGATGTCAGACATCGAAGAATAGAAAAAACTCCTATAAATAAAAACCGACAGTATTTTTTTGTTGCTATTTATTTTTTTCTTTATTCAGTATTACATTATTATTGGCCTTATTGGGCAGGGTGTGTTTTGGGGTTGGTTTTAGGTTGTATTGCCACGAGTTTTTTTAATAAATTGTTTACACATGCTGGGCAGGCTTTTGACAAGAAGAAGGTGGAAAGTTTGGTGCCTGGTAATGTGTTTGAGGTACAGGCTGTGAAGGAGTACCAACCGTTGACAAAATATGAGGTAAGAATTTTTTTGGCAGATTTATAGTTAAAAAATGCCAGTCAGTTTACTGATTTACAAAGTTTTTACAAACATATTTTAAGAATTTTTTGAAAAAAAAAAACATTCTTGAAAAGAAAAAATACTAAAAAATCAAAAGAAGGTGTTTGCAGTCTTTTAGCGGTAAGTAAAGGGGATGATTCTACATGTCCGGAAATAACCCTTAAGGGAGCTACGGTAGGGACACTAGATCTAGGTCTTAAGTTAGCAAGGCGACAGTCTGTCGTTACGGCCCTTCGAAGATGGACATATTGAACGGGGAACAAAAAAAGCACCAATAAAATTTTAATACTGCAGGGCAATTCTTCATTTAAACCTAAGCAAAAAAGTATTCTTCACCGAAACACCTAAATTTAATATTAAAGAAGTAATAGTAACATTTTTTATGGCATAAAATGTTAATTCCTCTTTAATGCATTTTATATTAACAGTTACTTTTACAGTGTTACACCATATGAAACATTTTATTTATTTTTACTCAAGAAATCCAAATTTTTTACAAAAAATTTAAAAAAAATACACATAAAAAAGTTTGGTTTGGACTTTTCACACATTTTGTCTGTCTAGGCACGCCTCTGGATAGATTCAAAAAAATAAATAACCATAAACTAATTGCTCCTGTTAATACTAGTGTAAATGCAAAACCTCGCCACTTTAGCTCAAAGGGTACCAGAGTTAATAACTAAAAACCTTATTTTTAGTAAAATTTTATGTTCTTATGATAGTTTTTCATGGTTTGTGGTGTGGAATCATCCCCTTTACTTTCCGTCAAAAGACTGCAGACACCGGGTAGATTAAAAAAACAAAAAATTTATTTCTGAAAAATCTAAAAAATATTCAGCTTGAAAGAAAATGGCATAACTAATTTTGAAAAATTAAGCATTTAAACCTTGTTTTTGGATTTTAGGGTTGGATTAACGAATACCCAGAAGTCTACAACCCAGCCACCTACCACATCTCCCAAACCCAATCTGTTTACTTAAGGCTCCAGGGTAACTTACTAAGGCTCAGTTACGGTAAAAATAAAGTCCCCAAACGAGCCATGTGGAACGAGGCCGAAATAAAACCGTCTTTTACCCACCACAATATTTACAATTTGGTGGGAGCAAAAATTACTTTACTGCCCGACGGCTTGGCTAAAAAAAGACACTGGAGCAAAAAATATCCGATTTGTGTAACTTTGAGTAAGGAGCAGATGAGTTTGGATCCGGTGATTTTGTCGAAACTGGAGTCTGAGGAAGAAAAGTCTGAAAAATCGAAGTCTTCCAAAACTGACAAAAGAGACTCTAGTAAAGATAAGCAGAGACCAAAGAAAATTTTAAACTTGGTGAGTTTTCCGAATTTTGACTTTGTCAGTGTAAAAACTGAGGTTTAAGCGAAAAAACTGAACTGTAATAAAGGACCAGCGCTAGATAATAGTTATTTATGGTACTAGTGGATAAAGTTTAATTTTCGAGAGGGCAATATCGGTTTACCCATGAGTGCCATACAAGGTTTTATCCAATAAATAACTTAGAAATTCATATTCAACGTGTTAATTAAAAATTTTAATGACATTTACAAGAAAATAATTTGACAAGTGACAGTTGAGTGGGTAAAATAAATAATTATCCACTCAATAAAGTAAAAGCCACGCGGGGGTTATTATTGAGATTATCTATTTAAAAAAGAGCTGGTAATTGTCTCATTATCTGTATGTATTGGATAAATATATATTACCTTATTCCTTCTCAAGCTCTTCTGACTAGATCTAGTATTTCTTATCTGGAATGCTGTAGATACACCTTTATCCTAGTGCGCGCGATAGCATTTGTGGTGAGCAGTTTGACTATATATTCATTGAAAGTTCATAGTGTTGAATGTGTGATTTTCGTGCGAAAAGAACAATACACGCGTTAAACACACACCGTACGTGTTGTAGAGCAATTGAATGCTTAATACTGACTGAAGCCGGTTCGCTGACCCATATCTGTCGGTGAATGCTACCGTTTCACGCGAGATCGAGCACCAAAAGGGCAAAAAATGTATAAACGCTACTGACATGCTTCGCGATAACAAAATAAGAAAAAATCAATAATATGAAATAAAATTGTTATTAATTTTAAGAAAAATAAGGGAAAAAAGTCAGTTTCTCAACAAAAACTGAAAAGTTTTGTTACAACGATATGTACCAATTATATAATATTTCTTTTTTTTAATTTTAGTCTCAGAGGTTCAGTAAATTAACAGAAGAAGAAGATTTTGATTTGGAATCGGATTCAAGAGCCAGTACCCCATCCCCTGACGTTTCAGTAAGTATAATATCAGGAAAAGTCAAGAAATTTAGCTAAGATAGGAAATATCAAGGAATTTCATCTTTTTTAGGACCCACCAACTGACGAGCAGCCTCCTCAGATTGTAGAAGAAATGACAGAAGAATTGAACAAAAACGCAGAAGAAGAGGTAAACGAATTTGATGTTGTCAGCATTCCAGATGATTGGTCCATATACACCCAAGAAGTAAGAAACGGTTTTTATGTAAAAATTTAATTTTGAAAATATTTGGTTTCCAAACGAGTTTTATGATAAATAGCATTTAAAAATATCTATTTTTGCAAAATATGTCTGTTTAGGCAAATAAAGATCAAAATCGTCCCTTTTTATCATTCAAATGCGCTATGGTTTACAAGAAAATAAATGGTTTGAAATTATTTGCAGTTTATGTGAAGCAGCAGATTTGCATTTAAATATAATTTGAAAAAAATAATAAATCAATAAAGTGGACGTCATTTCCGTGAGCTTTAAATCGTCATTACCGTAACCTATAGAGAGCATTAATGCGACAAAAATCCAATATTCGAATCTATTTTAAAAATATTCCCTGTGCGATTTTTAATGGAGCTCTCTACAACTAGAATTATGAAACAAAAGACGTCTACACTATCTCTATCCCATTTGTGCTACACTTTCCAGCCAACCAAATAAATACTGTATTTGTTTTTCATACAACATATACAGTATTTATTTGGTTGGCCGGAAAATGTAGCACTGAGCGGCACGAACGAACATAGCTAATGTGAATCTGTAGAATAAGATAATTCTACTAAAATTTAGATAGCGCCAGTAATTTCTTTAATAAAAATAATATAGTTACACTTTTTGCCCGGCCAAGTAAATATTGTATTTGTTCAACAAAGAACAAATACAGAATTTGTTTGGTTGGGTGGAAGTGGGAGTGTATGTATGTCTTCTATCCTTTTTGGGTAGAACTTTTGTCCCTGTCTAATCTAACGGGAGAAATCGCCATTTACTATTTTGCTTGAAGAAACAGACCATAGAAGAGAAACTTGGCATATCCAGTAAAGGCTAAAAACACGCCTGCGGGTTAGGGAACATTCAAGTATTACGTAACGCAAATTGTACCAAAATTCATACACTTAATACCCCGGTTCTCGCGTTATCATAGATTATAGAGATTTCATACTTTGGCTACCCCCCCAATAGGGGGTGTGCTAGGGGCGGTAGCCAAAATATGAAATCTCTACAGCCTTGAATAACGCGAGAACCGAGGTATGAAGTGTATGGAAGTTGGTCATTTTGCGTTACGTAATACTCGAACGTTCCCTTAGTCATTTCTCTAGATTTTTATTAATGTCTCCAACCTTATTCTTGACAGAAAACGGTAGAGTGCCTTAACTCTACCGTAACCTTTTATTAATTGCGGCTGGGAGTGCAAAACTGTTTTAAAAAATGACCAAACTATGCTACTTAAATTACAAATATTTGCCATCTGTTTGAAAAATGTTAAAGATGTTTTGGCCACTATGCATTTGAAAGATTATGGTTTAAAAACCGTAAAAAAAAAACAGAAATCTAGTTTTTGTGGCCAAGTCCACTATTGCACTCATAACCTCAATTAAATTGTAATTTGTATTGACTTTTTTCAGGACAGCCCAACCGACTTGAAATTATACATTTTCGGCAGAACTGACCGCGAAAAAGAAGACTGGTTCAGAAGACTTACGGCCGCCACCCACAAGACGATTATTGCAGAGGGCGGCGACGCCGATGTTAACGAAATAACGAATGTTAACAACGTTTTGGAGAAGGAATATAGCAAGTTTATGCAAGCATTTAATAAGGTTAGTTCGTTTTTTTAGAACTGCAGTTTAATTTGACGTTTTGTGTTTGACGTTCACTTGTTTTCTGACAGCAGATAGGTAAAATCACCTGACTCTCACTTTCCGACCGCTGTCATGGCAACGGGTGCATAGTAAGCACTAACTAAGTAGGAAATAGTATATCAAGCACCGACCTAGTTTTCAGTGCACGAGAGTGCATATTTTTTTACAAGGCGGAGCCGAGTAAAAAAAGCACTCGAAGCACTTGAAATAAGTTTGCGTCGAGGTGCGTGTACTATTTTTCCAACGACCTAACACCTAAACATTCAAAAAAAACAAAAGTTGTCTTAAAATTAATTAATATGACGTTTTGTGTTAGACGTTTACTTGTTTTCTGACAGCAGATATGTAGAATCAGACCGCTGTCATGGTAACGGATGGAAAATAAGCACTAACTACTAACTAGGTCGTAGAATAGTATATTCTATAAATAGTATGGAATAGACAATATTCCGCGCGAGCGGAAAGTTTGTAATACCGGCAGGCGAGTATGACTGTCCCGCGAGCGCGGAATGACTATTCCATACGTGTTATAGACTATAAATTTTCTTCGACTGCAAATATGAAACACTGTATGGCTTTAAACTGCGGACAAGGTTAAAAACAATGTTTTTTGTGACTCGAAATTGTAAATGCAGCAAAACACGTATTTTTAAATAATTTTATCAAATCTGTACTTAAAAAAGATTTTTATTTAATTTTAGCACATATTTACAAACTATAATGCAAAAATTGAAGGTTATGTCGTGACAGATATCAGGTTTAAATATTTAACAATAGATGGAGCAGTTTTAATTTTTTGAACTAAATTGATAAAAAACTGGTCAAATATTAAGAAAAACTAATAAACTCTATGTAATTTTAACGCAAAACTTTAAATTGCATTAAATTATTCAATATTTCATGTTATAATATATATTTTTGCTAATTTTGCTACAGTTTTCTTTACTTTTATAAACAAGAGATGGCACTACATGTGCTCATTCTAACACTTGATACGGAATATTCATACCGTATCTAGAGCTAGAATGGATTCATTCTGTGTTGGAAAAATGTGTATATTTGCTTACATTCTAAAGCAGTCGTAGAAAAAATATTTTTTATCCCTTTATTTCAGCCTAAAAAATCACCGGAAAACGAATTATCGTCGGAAGAAACAATCGAAGGCCCGAAACCGGAAATCCAACCGTGGCTCAACTCCCTCCTTGGCCGAGTACTTTTCGACTGTATGCATAACCCTGATTTCATAAATGCCGTACGAGACAGGTACTTATCTTTAATATTATATCAAATACGATAATTTCCCTCATATTTGCACCAATTGGACTTTTTTTTAAAATTATTGGTTATTTTATTGTTTTTTTATTCGCGTCAAAAAACTGCTCAAACGCAAGGACACCTTGCTTATAGGCTTAAAGTTGTAGTTTATCTTTTTTACTGTTTATCTCAAAAATTAAAAAGATATTTGAATTTTTTAAACTTTGTTAGATTCTACACCAAAATAGTATTTGAATCAATTTTTATTATCGTTATATTGTGCGAGATTTCCTTCGGAATGTATATTTATCATAGAGAAGAAAAGAGGACTAAAAGTCCAGCCTGCGCAAGATTATTTTGTGACAGAACGGGGCAGCGAAATGACGTACTGTCAGATCGTCGTTTGTTTCTGTTCATTTATCGACTTCTACTGTGTTTTAATTGTTTTTTGCTGCATTTGTTTATAACTTTAAACATGTCCTGTATTGTTGCTTTGTGATGAGCAAAGGGTCAATCCCTGGTGTACTCAAAGTAGGTGTACAAAATCCCGAAACTCAAACACACCTCGAAAAATTCTTATAAAATAATTTAAAAAAATATTTCGACGTTTCTTCGTAGATATTTATTGTTTTTTGTTGAATTTTTTTACATTTTTTATTTGACACACAAGGTTAAAAATACTCGTCAAAAACAACAATAGTAGTGCGCATGTGCAAGTTTATTTATTATTACAGAATTGAAAGAAAGCTTGGAGCTATCAAACTACCATACTTCATCGAAGAGTTGCTGGTGACTGAACTGTCTCTGGGCAAAACCGCCCCGGTTTTCGGTAAGACCGGCCAGCCGGTGGTCAACGAGCGGGGTTTGTGGGTGGACCTGGACATGACCTACGAAGGGTGCATCGTTTTGACGTTGCAGACGAAGCTGAATTTGATGAAGTTGAAAAATCCTCCGACATTGGGTAATTAAGTCTTTTGGCTGAAAATAAAGGGGATGATACTACTTCACAAAACATGAAAAACCAACAAAGGAACATATGACCGGAAATGAGCCATATGGGAGCCCCTTCGAAGATGGGCATATTGAATGGGAAACAGAAAAGGCACCAATAAAATTTTAATGCTACAAGTCGAGTTTTCATTTAAAATAAGTGAAAAAGTATTCTTCACCGAAACACCTAAATTTAATATTAAATGAGTAATAGCCTTTTAAAAAGTAACATTTTGGTGACACAAAATGTTACTCTCTCTTTGGTTGCATTTTTTGTAAATTGTTGCTCCTACAGTGTTACATTATATGACATTTTTTATGTATTTTTCTCAAGGAATCCATATTTTTTACAAAAAAATCAAAAAATACACATAACAATGTTTGGGGCAAAAATGTGTCAAGCCTCACACATTTTGTCTGTCTAGGCACGCCTCTTAATAGATTTTTTTAAAAATAACAGAAATCAATTGCCCTTATTAATAATAATAATAGTATACATGCGAATCTTCATCGTTCTAGCTCAAAGGGTACCAGAGTTATTAATTAAAAACCTTATTTTTAGTAAAATTTTAAAGGGTCATAACTCTCTTAGGCTTCGTTTGCGAACCTTTGTTCCTATGCTGTTTTTTCATGTTTTCTGATGTAGAATTATTCCCTTTATTTTTGGCAAAAGACTGCAAACACCGTGTATGCATATTGGTCGACGACAAAAAAATGATTTTTGCACGACCAAGACTAAAACCTAATTTTACGCTTTCATTTTCGGGACTAAACTTGCCGTTTTTCTCCCTAGTCAATAAAAATCACGGCAACCTTGATAATATTAAAATATTGTACCTACTATGTGCTTTGCTGGTTCAAAAATTAGGTTTGGTGGTGTTTTTATAATAAATTAGCGATTCAAACCAATTTGATTTTAACAAAGAAAACCTTTAAAAATAACATTGTTATAACAATTTATACATAACTTAACTTCGTGCATTTTTTTGACGTTAATGTCAACCATATTGAAAAACAAATGAAATCGCGATAGCCATGAAACTGACTTTTCGCAATTTACAGGCATCTTGATTAAATTACGAAAATAAAACAACCGATTTTAGACGCGTGGTTTTTAATTTTAATTTTATCTACCTACCTAAATTATGTTTGGTCCTGCAAAAAATAGTTTATATACCTCAGGACTAAACGTGGCTGGCATTTCTGTTTCCCTCGCTCGCTACGCTCGCTCAGGAAACACTAATGCAGCGGGACTAAAACAGCCAGTTTAGTCCCTTGGTATATAAATAACTATTTTTTTTACTTTAGATCATTGTTTTAAGCAAATTTCTTTTTAGAGCAACCACCCAAAGAGGTCCGATCGGCGATCTACCATTCCGATGTGGACGATTCTGCCGAGAGCAGTTCGGACGAGGAGGCCGGATCCTCCGACCTACAAAACCCTCCGACGGCGCTGGACCCCGCAGGGGGAGCCAGCAACTCCAGCAAAAAGTTCATCAAAATGGTGGACAAAATTGCCGAGTCAAGGTTCTTTCAAGCGGCGACTGAGAACAAATACATCAAAAGAGCCATGGAAGGTTGGTACATTGTAGATTTGAACTTGGGTTTCTTTTGGTTTGGTTGACACGTTATTGCGTAACATTGTCTGCATATCAAGTCATATGACGGTTTACTGTCCAGCTGGTTTTGGAGTTTGAAACACGCCTACTAAAACACGAAAACCGAATTGGAAAGTCGGTTTTGATAAGCCACGCCCACTAAAAGACGATACCAGAATGCAAAGTGGGTTTTGATAAGACACGCCTACTAAAGCACGAAAACTGAATTATAAGGTCGGTTTTGATAAGCCCCGTCCACTTTAATCAAACTTGGCTTTGCAATTCGGTTTTCTTGTTTTAGTGGGCCAATTGGTCCAGTTTTCGAGATAATCGACCCTAAAGATTTTATAAGGGGACAGAAAAATCATATATATATAACAAGAAAACCGAATTGCAAAGTTGGTTTTGATAAGACACGCCCACTAAAAGACGATACCAGAATGCAAAGTGGGTTTTGATAAGACACGCCTACTAAAGCACGAAAACTGAATTATAAGGTCGGTTTTGATAAGCCCCGTCCACTTTAATCAAACTTGGCTTTGCAATTCGGTTTTCTTGTTTTAGTGGACCAATTGGTCCAGTTTTCGAGATAATCGACCCTAATGACTTTATAAGGGGACAGAGAAATCATATATTTTCGTTTAATATTTACAAAAATTGATATTTGGAGGTTTTGAGACTAAAAATGAATTTGATATTAAAAAAACTCTATCCTCACCCCTTAATGGGGTAGAACCACCCCTTTTTATATATATATTTTTTAAGTAATTGTTTTTAGCGATTCTTAAAACCCCCAGATACCAATTTTCATAAATATTAAACGAACATATACGATTTTTTCCCTTATAAAAACTTTGGGGGTGGATTATCTCGAAAACTGAACCAACGATTTTTTTTCCTGACGAGTTTGGATTCTTCATCAAAAGTTATGTAAGAAAACATGTTAATAAAGTTGAAATTTGTAAACTAGTGTAAGCCACGCTCACTAAAACAAGAAAACCGAATTGCAAAGTTGGTTTTGATAAGCCACGCCTACTAAAAGACGATACCAGAATGCAAAGTGGGTTTTGATAAGACACGCCTACTAAAGCACGAAAACTGAATTATAAGGTCGGTTTTGATAAGCCCCGTCCACTTCAATCAAACCCGGTTTTGCAATTCGGTTTTCTTGTTTTAGTGGACCAATTGGTTCAGTTTTCGAGATAATCGACCCTAAAGATTTTATAAGGGGACGGAGAAATCATATATTTTCGTTTAATATTTATAAAAATTGATATTTGGAGGTTTGAGACTCGCTAAAAATGAATTTTATATTAAAAAAACTCTATCCTCACCCCTTAATGGGGTAGAACCACCCCTTTTATATATATTTTTTTAAGTAAGCTGTTTTTATTACTTAAAAATATAAATAGGGGTGGTTCTACTCCCTTAAGAGAAGGCAGAATTTTTTAAATATCAAATTCGTTTTCAGCGAGACGAAAAAGCCTCAGGTTCTAATTTTTACCGGGTTGCTTCAAAAACATAACAACGGGTGGTTCCACCCCTTTAAGGGTTAAAGATAAAAACTTTGAAATATAAAATTGTTTTTAGCGATTCTAAAAACCCCCAGATACCAATATTA
This sequence comes from Brachypterus glaber, assembly GCA_958510825.1. Classification (NCBI taxonomy): domain Eukaryota; kingdom Metazoa; phylum Arthropoda; class Insecta; order Coleoptera; family Kateretidae; genus Brachypterus; species Brachypterus glaber. The sequence goes on along the minus strand of OY294051.1, from coordinate 3,676,713 downwards.
TAAATATTAAACGTATTTTTACCCACTATACTAAAACAACGTTTATAACAAACATACTTTAATTAGTTAAATTAGGTTGTGACCATATGGTTACACGGCGCCTTAGCGGGTTAATTAGCCCCGCTCACTAAAACACAAAAACCGAATAGCAAAGTCAGTTTATATAAGCCACGCCCACTAAAAGACGATACCAAAATGCAAAGTGTTTTTTTTTGCTAGAATATAACATTTTGAATATACAAACTTTCAAACTTTAATAACACACTACTCCCCTATTCAGAACATTTCAAAATATTGCCGATGTTTTGGTAATATGCTTGCAACTATTCATGTAGATTTTTTATTTTATTTTTATGATTTTTTTTCCAGGTGTGTCAAATACTGACTTAAGACTAAAAGTTGAAATGCGATCTCTGATTGGTACAATGGTGTTAAACATTCCCCCACCACCAAGCGACCGTGTTTGGGTGGGTTTTAGGCCCACCCCTGACATTTTGCTCTCTGCCCATCCCATTGTGGGCGAACGCAATATTACGTTTCTGTATGTTACCAGCTGGATTGAAAAGAAGCTTCTACAAGAGTTTCAGGTAAGTCAATATTGCTTTGAGCTAATGACTTTTAATCAAAATCCTTTCTGTACTTTTTACTTACACACTAAAATCTAGTTCTTAACTTCATAGGGGGCAAAAAACGTTGTTTCTTCAAGTTTTTCGTTTTTTTATTGTAGTTTTTTCCTTTTTCAGAAAATAATGGTTATACCAAATATGGAAGATTTTATAATACCTGTGATGAACCAAAAATTACCAGAATAGATTTTTAATTATTGGATTTCTTTCAGTGTAACGTGATAATTTTGTACAGGGACACTTTTAATATCTAGTCTAGCCTAAAATGAAATCCACTTTTATTTTTTTCAGTTAAAGGTTTTGGTTCCAAACATATTTTTTATTTTATTAATTTTATTTTAACAGAACGTTTTATATTTATCTAAAATGACGATTCTATTGAGTCACGACCGTTACATGACGAACTAGAATTTTTGAATTTTACCAGTACTGAAATCTACCGAAATTTTTAATTTTTGCATTTTCGGGTTTGTCATGAAACGTCAAGAAAATGTGAAAAAAGTGCCTGTCAGTCAGTTGCATATTTGTTGCTGAAAAAATGTTGCTAGCATATTTATCGCTAAAAAATTGTTGTCAACATATGCATCACTGAAATATATTGCTAGCATATTTATCGCTGAAAAAATGTTGCTAGCATATTTATTGGTAAAAAAATGTTGATAGAATATTTATCGCTAAAAAATTCATGACTAAAAAATATTTATAGCATATTTATTAGTGAAAAAATGTTGCTAGCATATTTATCGCTAAAAAATTGTTGTCAACATATTCATCACTGAAATATATTGCTAGCATATTTATCAGTGAAAAAATGCTGCTAGCATATTTATCGCTGAAAACATGTTGCTAGCATATTTATCGCTAAAAAATTGTTGCCAACATATTCATCACTGAAAAATATAGCTAGCATATTTATCAGTGAAAAAATGTTGCTAGCATAGTTATCGCTGAAAACATGTTGCTAGCATATTTATCGCTAAAAAATTGTTGTCAACATATGCATCACTGAAATATATTGCTAGCATATTTATCAGTGAAAAAATGTTGCTAGCATAGTTATCGCTGAAAACATGTTGCTAGCATATTTATCGCTAAAAAATTGTTGTCAACATATTCATCACTGAAATATATTGCTAGCATATTTATCAGTGAAAAAATGTTGCTAGCATAGTTATCGCTGAAAACATGTTGCTAACACATTTATCGCTAAAAAATTGTTGTCAACATATTCATCATTGAAATATATTGCTAGCATATTTATCAGTGAAAAAATGCTGCTAGCATATTTATCGCTGAAAAAATGTTGCTAGCATATTTATCGCTAAAATTATGTTGCTAGAATATTTATTGCTGAAAAAGTATGACTAAATGCCAAAAATCATTAATTACCAATAAACAAATTGTAACGGTCGTTTCATTCATAAAAATTGAAAAAAAAAACTAATAAAGATCATCACAATTTTTTATTAATTTTAAGTTAAAGCTATAGATTAGGTCTTAGATATATACTATAGTTGTGTTTGTGATTTTTTTGTTAAATGTTACCAATAATGGACCAATATTTTATTTTTATTACCTTCTAGACTTTTATTTATTGCAATAATACAATGTGTTACACAATATTATTTTTTTTTTAGGTTTAGCCCCTTGAAAAGTCTTGCCAAAATTTAAATAACTATATTTTTTTGATTTCTATTTTTAATGTTATTTTCAAAACTTAAGTTTACACTAGCATTTATTTTGTTTTCGTTGGTTAAATGTTATTTTACTAAAATTTGAATTTTTTCGACTAAATTTTTATAATGCTGTTTTTGTAAAATGTTATGTGATACTGTGATAGAAAATATTTTTTTATTTATTCAGTCGATTTTTATGCTATAGTCTGTGTAAAGTTGCATGTCTTTTGTGATAAACTTTACAATATTTCAAGAACTCTTTCACATAGAGATTTGAACCGAAGATTTTCTGTTGATCCGATTTTAAGTCTCTTTTTCACAAAAGACTTCAACCTTTAAGACTGGATTTTCATTGTTGTTACAATATTTCGTTTTAAATGAAAAATTAAGTGTATTTGCAAAAAATTTGTCTTATTTCTTTCCATTTTAAAAGATATGAAGGAACTGAGGGTTTACAAAAAAATGAGAACAAGTTTACAAGGTTTTTCTCAAACTTTTTGTTTCCTGGATATTTTTGGTTTTTTTTGGGAAAAAATCAGGAAACAAAAACCAATAATATCCAGGAACCAAAAAAATGAGAAAAAGTTAACCAGGTTTTTCTCAAACTTTTTGTTCCCTGGTTTTTGTTTCCCGATTATTTTTTCCCTGTAGTCTTTGTGTGTTTCCTGGACTTTTTCATGCGTTCCATCTTCTAATTTCTGTTTTAACAGCAGCTCAAAAATGCGTCTTGACAACTGAAAAAAAAAAACTAAACAAAAATTTGTACAATTTGGACCACTTCCCAAATCCCAAAATCGCCAAAAAACGTCCTAGATGAAAAATTCTTGGATAAAATAAGAAACTTTGAAATTGTCTGTCCGTTCTTCAGTCCTATGTCACGTTTTTTGTGGTCAAGATAACTCAAGAACGAATAATCCTATCGACTTGAAATTTTCAGGAAAATCAAGTTCTGTGAGGGGAAGATCCCCATTTTTTTTGAAAAAAATCCTCCCAAAATCAAAAAAGTTATCGGGGGTTGAAAATGAAAAACTTTTTTTTTTGATCTTTTTTTGAATTTTTTTTTGAAATCTCTTTTTACGAGAAAAAAAAATGTTTGAATGCACCTAGGCCGCCTACAGGGAAAGCATTCTTTTGTTGGCGGCAATATTTTATTTTGCGTTTTAAATAGTTTTTACTTGCATTATTTGGGAAAATGCTGTGAATAATATATAATGCGTAGCATTACATGTTTTTGAAGATACAAATTTGAACCTGCCATGAAGCTTCATACGTAATACTTGAACGTTCCCTGACTTACATTTTGTCCCATTTACTGTAATCTCCATACTTCTTTGTCTATCAAGTTAAATGTCTGAAGTGAATTCTGGTCCAGCATCAATATAATCAGAAATATTAACTAAACCAAAACCATTTACAACTCTTTCCAAATCAGACACTCCAAAAATTTCACCACATTCAAATGGTACCAAACTTTCCGATATGAAAAATGTTAACTTTCCATTTTTTGATAATATTATATGCTTTTCCATAAAAGGTGTATTTTTGTAAACCAACATTCTTGAAAATAGGATATATTTTTTATTTATTAGTACAGACCATGATGGGTTAACTTCAATTTTTTGACCATTCAAAATTTTTTTAAAAATGTTTTTAGTGTTTTCGAAGACTTCACAATATAATGGATCATTTGTTTCATCATTTTCATCATCACTCGTTATGTTTAGCTTTTCTACTGCCGCATTTGGTCGAAATTCTGGTCTCCATACAGGCGCAGAATATGTGTGGTCACCAAACAAATATACATCCTTAAAATCATTGCATGGGACTGCATTTGATTTTAAACGAGTTACTTTAAATGGAACTTTTTCCTATAACAAAAGTTACAATTAGGATAAAAAAGATTTAGGACAGTCCCTAAATTGTCTAAAAATGATTATAGGTTGATAGCTACAATGTTGTATGGGAACGTACAAGTATTACGTAACGCAAATTTGGATCATTTTGGACCCCCCCCTGTAACGATATTTTCCTATACCATTAACATGGGTGTAACACTCCAAAATGACCCCCCCCCCTAGGAGCGTTACGTAATACTTGAACGTTCCCTATGTTATAGAGGCTAAAAAGGGTGTTGTCTAAGCTAGATAAAAAACTATGCCTTCAATAACTTTCTGCCTTAGCATATAGTGACTTGAACGAAAAACGAAACGAGAGATAGTGGACTGCTTCTGGGCGGTAAATTGGGGATTTGAAGGGATAATGGGGATGGCAGACTAACATCTCTACTCTAAATTTCTCTACTCCCTAACATCCCTACTCCATAACATCCCTACTCCACAACAACTCTACTCCGTAACATCTCTACTCCATAACATCTCTACTCCATAACATCTCTACTCCGTAACAACTCTACTCCGCACTATATGCACTCGATTAGCCACTTGTCTTAACTCAAATAAATATTTGTCATGCTAAGTCACTGTCAAATATGAATTTAATTTATTAATTAATTACTTATTAGTGCATATTAAGAGTACGCGGACATTGTGGCTTTTAGAATATTTCATTTATGATTGTTCTAGATTTGAATTTAAAGATAAACGTTTTCTACGAAAAAAATAAAATAATCTAGAAGATTCTTTGTTCTTTGAAGTGCTCATTTATTATTAAGTAGCTAATAAAGTCCTTATAGTGTGGAGTAGAGTTGTTACGGAGTAGAGATGTTGTGGAGTAGAGATGTTACGAAGTAGAGTTGATGTGGAGTAGGGATGTTAGGGAGTAGAGAAATTTAGAGTAGAGATGTTAGTCTGCCATGGGGATTCACTAACCTTTTGTTCTGATATCCAACTGTGCACAGCTATTATTTCTTTATGTTGTGGCTGTGAGGAAAATATGGTGTGTGGAAAAGTGGAAAAGTCCAAACGAAATAGGTTCTTACGACAAATATATTGACGACCTTTCAACTCGAATATTTAACGACGATTTTAAATGATACCGACATATAGATTAGAGTGTGTCAAAAAATCCTGAATTTCGAAATCGCACACGCTCTCTGGCTCAAAAGTTGCTCCTTGGTAAACAACGGTGAACACTCAAAAATGAGCCAAATTGATTAATGTTTAGAGGTAGCTCAAAGCACTCAAACTTAAAAATAAATCGGTACCTGTTTTTTGAATAAACTACATAGAACCATGAACGGCTTGTTAATTACATCTTTCACGAACGACTTAATGACTTATTCGCGTGCTTAGTTCTGCCAATATGCGCAGAATCAAATGCCAACCGATAATAATTATTTCAAAAATCCTAACTATTTGAATTTTCAAAATTAACAATAGATTAAACAGGGGTACAAAACATATTTTACGGATGTTAAAGCCAAATTGTACCACCTCGTATCAAAAAAATTCAAAGGACAAAAAATGTTGAAAATAAAAAATATCGTCTAAATTTTTCAAAAAATATTTTTTTTTTAAATATTTTTTTTTTAAATATTTTTTTTATTATAATATTCAACACAAATAGCTAGACATTTTAAATTTGTTATGTACATATATTTTTTATTTTTAAATTTTATACTTACATTATTTTTTTTACTTTTGTATCTAAAAATATCTTCCTTTCTAAAATGAAGCTCGCACACAACATGCTTTAAGGGGTCATCCACTACCCAAGGTTTTGCAGCTGCTAGCCATGCAGCTTGAAGAATTTTATCTTTGGGAAACTAAAAAAATTGATTTTTTAATGGTTTAGTAAAGATGCACATAGACCCTATAAAAAATTTCTGATAAAAACCGATTCCAAAACACATCAAAACTAGTAACATCTCGTAAATTTTCAAATAGAAATTACAAAGATCTCCTTGATGAGGAAGAAGGTTATGAAACAAGTAATATAAAAATGTAAAAAGGATTTTAAAAATGTAAAAAATGATGTATTCTTCTGAAAAAGTTATTAGCACAAACCGCAACACAAATCTTACGGGTTTAGGTGGTCAATGTTTTTAATACTGTATTACTTTATTATCACTTTATTACATCTGGATTTCTCAATATAGCAAAGTATTTCCATCAGAAATGTTGCATGGGAAAAACATAATTCACAGAAGTTTGAAATTTGAGAAATATTCACAAAACTCAGCAAGGGACTAAATTTAGTCTGCTGAGTGTGCAGACTAAATTTAGTTCCTCAAAAGCATGTCCCAGTTTTGACCATTTGTTTTTCCTAATTTTTAGTCTACACTGAAGGGCAATAACAAGTAAAATTTAAAAAGTTTAATAAAACTTTATTTTCTAAAATGTAAGTCCGCCCAAGTTAACTCGGGTAAGAGAAAAGAGCCAATCTACTTTGTGGGAGGTATAGCGTAGTGGCTAGCGCATATGCATAGCAAGTCTACTATCGTGAGTTCGATTCTCACTGGCGCCGATTTGCCTTTTTCAGTTAATTAATAATTGAAATTTGTCGAAGGCGATAAGTGAAACGGACACTCCCTAGAAACTGGTTCGAAAGTCAGTATAAGCCGGTGGTTCCCTCTACTACTAGCCCACACAAGTCCTGGACTTAGGGGATGCTTAATTAAGTAGAATAGTACGAGGTTAAACAAACAAACAAACAAACTTTCACCGAGTTAACTCGGGCGAGTCTGTTAAGGAGTTAATTGACAATTAGTTGACAATAGTCTTAAAACATCAAAAATTGGGTAAACAGTCCCTATTCTCTACGTTCATGGTCCCTATATAATTAATTAAATTAAGGTAACTACTTACTAAGTTATTATTATTATTATTATTAGCAATAATGAAAAAATCTTGCTATTAAGAACACTTTAATAAATAAAATAAATATATATGAACAGTTCTTTTTAATAATAATATCACTAATAACAATAATAATAATCAAAATCAGGTAAACTTAAGATATTTTGTCATACCTTTTGTTCCACAGTTAAGTGTAAACATAATTAATATTTTAAAAAAAGAAAATTATAAAATAACGAGTTACAATAGTTTTAATACTACTACTAATACAAATTAAAAGACAAAACACCACATTTTTTAAAATCAAATTTAATTTATAAAATTAACTGTACAAACTGTAATAATATATATATTGGGCAAACAAGTAATTGGCTTAAAACAAGATTGTCGCAGCATAAGTCCAGTTGTAATAATATTGTTTATAATAAAACTGCCTTAAGCAACCACCATTTTAATTTAGGACATTTTTTTGATTTTGAAAATGTAGAAATTTTGGATAGGGAAAAAAATAGATTTAAAAGGAATTTTTTGGAAATGATAAATATAAAAATTAATAATAATACGGTAAATTATAGGACAGACACTCAATATCTCAGTAAAATATACTTAAATATTATTAAATAATGAATTTTGTATATTTTTTTTATTTATTTTTTGTCAATTTGTTTTTTACTTATTCACATATCTTAATTTTTTACTTATTTACATATCTTAACTAAACACTTATACCTATACTCTATACACTTATACATCTATACACCTTTACACCTTTACCTATTTTAATTAATTTTCATCTATCAGTTTTTTGACAATTAGATTTTAAGTTTGTATAATTTTTTATTTCTATTTTTAATTTTTACCCTGAAGAAGAAGGGACATATTACCTTCGAAACGTTGGAACTGTTCATATATATTTATTTTATTTATTAAAGTGTTCTTAATAGCAAGATTTTTTCATTATTTTATATAAAAAAGAACAAGAAATATTATAATTATTATTAGCAATAGTAAGCGTTGAAAACGATGAGACTATCGCATTGAGTTTATAGTACAGTTGCTTTTCATCCGTGAAACGAGTAATATGTGCTTTCGGCAGGAATTAGTAATACGTTAAACGCGTTTAATTTTCTAGCATCAAGTCTTTTAGTATTAGTTATTTATTTATTTATTTGCTATCTTAGATATGCCCCAGAATCGATTTTATATATTTTATAGTGATTGTATGGAAGATGTGCAGTAAAATGACGAACATGTGATTATATTGGAGTAGGAAGGGAATTTTATGTTTTTTAATCATTTATAATGCTGATAAATTTTGATTTGGAAGCAACTAACACGTGAAAAAGTTTTTATACATACAAAAATTTTTATATGCTAGCGCATGCGCAAATATAATTACAAATTAGAAAAAACTACCTTGGCAACAGCTAACACAACCAACAGTAAACACGAAAAGGAAAGAAGGAAAAGAAAAAGAAAAGGTCTTACAGAAGGCTGGAAATTTTATATATTTAAAACAGGAGTGGGCATGGCGAAAAGCCAGACAAGAACCACTCTTGGTGAATTGAGTAACTAAGAGGGATCTGGCTAATTATCTCACTGAGAAAAGGCCAAAATAAAGGAAGAAGAAGAGTTTATAGTAGACAAGTAGCAACATAATATCACATAAAATTATACATATCACAATAAATATCACATAACAAATGTTTATTTTTTATAGGTGAAATCATGATTTTTTTTCTTACCCCAAACATGCTTAACTTTGGAAGATTGTTGCTTCCTGTAGTACAATCTCGAAAATAACAAGTTCTAATCCTCTTCATCATAATAAAAAGAATAATTACAATAATAACGACCAAGTTTTCGTCACAAAAAAAAAACAACTTCTCTTTTTGCTTGGCGATGTGAAACGTTTCCGCCAATTTCAAAACTTGTAAGTTTTTGTCAACCTTACTGTAACAGTTTTTGCTTAAAATGGATTTCGTTATTTTACAAGAACTACAAACAACAAAAAAGATTAGGGAGGACTAGGAAATGATGCATTTGAACTACTTCTCATTTAGACAAATAATCGATTTCCAAAATAGTTATGAAAATCGATCATTTGTTTAAATGAGAAGTTCAAATGCACTATTTGCAATAAAAAAAATTTGGGAAACTATCCATTCCCAATTTTCTTTTTTTTTTCAACTGTAGAATTTTTAAGAATAATATTATTGAGTCAATAATAACCAATATTTCTAGTTTTAATTGTGAATGTTTTTACTTTCCTAAATGAAAGTCTTGCATTAATAAAAATTTCGAAAAAATTTTATTGCTTTTTTTTTGCGTTTCCGGACGTTTTATATCAAAAAAATATGATTTCTGTAAAAAAAATCTGTCAGTCGGTCTGTTGTGACCACGATAACTCGAGAACTTTTCGGGTTAAAGACTTCAAATTTGGACCATAGGTTGATTATCCAAAGTTCTAGGCTGGGATTGTTTTTGGTAAAAGTCGGATTGGGGTAAAATGGAGTAAACACAATTTTTTTTTAACTTAATTTTTTTTTAATTTTTAATTTTTTTCGTTTTAGATTTTAATGAACCTAGGCCTATAGGGGAAAGTATTATTTTGTTGGCAGCAGTATTTTTTTTTGTAAAAAGTCAAAATTATTTTATTATGTACTTTTTAAAATGTATATTTTTGGTACAATTTCTCCCAATGTTAAAAAATAATAATAGGTTAAGATAAAATAATAGGCCCTTTCATTCGATGAGCCTTTAAACAATCAATAGTACAAAATCTATTGCCTAAATATTCAAAAGGTACTTTCCCCGATATATCTGCAGCACACAAAAAGCATCTTGCAATAACCTTCCCTGATTGGTCCAAAATTCTTCTTTCGGCGGCCAGCGCCCTCTGAAAACATAAGTAGAACATGAATACATTAAAATGTAATTTTCTCATGAAAAAAATTGGTTATAGGGAAAAAATTGAATTTTTTTTATTGCGTTTCTTAACGTTTTGCGACGTTTTATATCCAAAAAAGGAAATTTGGACCATGATAACTCAAAAGCGCTTTGAGCTAAAGACTTTAAATTTGGACCATAGGTTAATTATCCAAAGTTCTAGGCTGAGATTATTTTTAGTAAAAATCGGGGGTAAAATGGGGTAAAAACAATTTTTTTCAAAATAAAATTTTTCATTCTCTGTTCTCATTTTTTTTTCGTTTTTCGACAACAAAAAAAAAACGTTTTTCAAAAAAAAAATATATTTTTTATTTTTCCTTTGTTTCTTTTTCTTTTTTTGGTTTTAATGACCTAGGCATATATTTTAATTTTCTTTATTTTTTTACCCAACTTGATGAGTTTATTTTTGAATATAAATAATTCTGTTCACAAAGCATTAAATTTAAAGTGTTAGACGCCATTTTAAAGGATTTTTTTACTATGTGCCTCACAAAAATTATTCTTTTAAAATTAACAACCAAATACATTGTCAAGGGTCAACAATAAATAAAATAAAACAGATAAAACAAATTTTTGTAATTTCTTTACCTTTTCCCTGTCAGTGAGCTGTCTAAATCGGTCCATTTCTTGTTCTTCTTTCTTTTTAATAATATCTTCTTTTCTCTTTTCTTTAACCTTTTCTTTCTTAACTTTTCTCAGTGCTTTTTTCTTTTCTGCTTGTTCATCATTTGATAGGGTATTTAACGGAATTTGAGCCTTAAAAATAAAATAAAGTGTGTAGAACTGTGTAAAAATAAATCATATCTGTACAAAATAGTATAATATGATCTAAGGATGAGAAATAATGTTTCTCGCTAGGATATATTTCTCGTCCGTGTATCATACGCTATTTTTTATTCGCTTGTAAACATATTTTTAAGAAAAAAGGTAAAAATAATAGGTTAAATTAGTTTTAATTTGGTTCTGTCAGTTATCTGACATTTTTCCATAAGGGACCTTAGCTCACCAAAGTAAAACAAAAGACAAACACAACCTATTTATTTATTTTTTTTACCTTGGCAACAGCTAACACAACCAACAGTAAACACGAAAAGGAAAGAAGGAAAAGAAAAAGAAAAGGTCTTACAGAAGGCTGGAAATTTTATATATTTAAAACAGGAGTGGGCATGGCGAAAAGCCAGACAAGAACCACTCTTGGTGAATTGAGTAACTAAGAGGGATCTGGCTAATTATCTCACTGAGAAAAGGCCAAAATAAAGGAAGAAGAAGAGTTTATAGTAGACAAGTAGCAACATAATATCACATAAAATTATACATATCACAATAAATATCACATAACAAATGTTTATTTTTTATAGGTGAAATCATGATTTTTTTTCTTACCCCAAACATGCTTAACTTTGGAAGATTGTTGCTTCCTGTAGTACAATCTCGAAAATAACAAGTTCTAATCCTCTTCATCATAATAAAAAGAATAATTACAATAATAACGACCAAGTTTTCGTCACAAAAAAAAACAACTTCTCTTTTTGCTTGGCGATGTGAAACGTTTCCGCCAATTTCAAAACTTGTAAGTTTTTGTCAACCTTACTGTAACAGTTTTTGCTTAAAATGGATTTCGTTATTTTACAAGAACTACAAACAACAAAAAAGATTAGGGAGGACTAGGAAATGATGCATTTGAACTACTTCTCATTTAGACAAATAATCGATTTCCAAAATAGTTATGAAAATCGATCATTTGTTTAAATGAGAAGTTCAAATGCACTATTTGCAATAAAAAAAATTTGGGAAACTATCCATTCCCAATTTTCTTTTTTTTTTCAACTGTAGAATTTTTAAGAATAATATTATTGAGTCAATAATAACCAATATTTCTAGTTTTAATTGTGAATGTTTTTACTTTCCTAAATGAAAGTCTTGCATTAATAAAAATTTCGAAAAAATTTTATTGCTTTTTTTTTGCGTTTCCGGACGTTTTATATCAAAAAAATATGATTTCTGTAAAAAAAATCTGTCAGTCGGTCTGTTGTGACCACGATAACTCGAGAACTTTTCGGGTTAAAGACTTCAAATTTGGACCATAGGTTGATTATCCAAAGTTCTAGGCTGGGATTGTTTTTGGTAAAAGTCGGATTGGGGTAAAATGGAGTAAACACAATTTTTTTTTAACTTAATTTTTTTTTAATTTTTAATTTTTTTCGTTTTAGATTTTAATGAACCTAGGCCTATAGGGGAAAGTATTATTTTGTTGGCAGCAGTATTTTTTTTTGTAAAAAGTCAAAATTATTTTATTATGTACTTTTTAAAATGTATATTTTTGGTACAATTTCTCCCAATGTTAAAAAATAATAATAGGTTAAGATAAAATAATAGGCCCTTTCATTCGATGAGCCTTTAAACAATCAATAGTACAAAATCTATTGCCTAAATATTCAAAAGGTACTTTCCCCGATATATCTGCAGCACACAAAAAGCATCTTGCAATAACCTTCCCTGATTGGTCCAAAATTCTTCTTTCGGCGGCCAGCGCCCTCTGAAAACATAAGTAGAACATGAATACATTAAAATGTAATTTTCTCATGAAAAAAATTGGTTATAGGGAAAAAATTGAATTTTTTTTATTGCGTTTCTTAACGTTTTGCGACGTTTTATATCCAAAAAAGGAAATTTGGACCATGATAACTCAAAAGCGCTTTGAGCTAAAGACTTTAAATTTGGACCATAGGTTAATTATCCAAAGTTCTAGGCTGAGATTATTTTTAGTAAAAATCGGGGGTAAAATGGGGTAAAAACAATTTTTTTCAAAATAAAATTTTTCATTCTCTGTTCTCATTTTTTTTTCGTTTTTCGACAACAAAAAAAAAACGTTTTTCAAAAAAAAAATATATTTTTTATTTTTCCTTTGTTTCTTTTTCTTTTTTTGGTTTTAATGACCTAGGCATATATTTTAATTTTCTTTATTTTTTTACCCAACTTGATGAGTTTATTTTTGAATATAAATAATTCTGTTCACAAAGCATTAAATTTAAAGTGTTAGACGCCATTTTAAAGGATTTTTTTACTATGTGCCTCACAAAAATTATTCTTTTAAAATTAACAACCAAATACATTGTCAAGGGTCAACAATAAATAAAATAAAACAGATAAAACAAATTTTTGTAATTTCTTTACCTTTTCCCTGTCAGTGAGCTGTCTAAATCGGTCCATTTCTTGTTCTTCTTTCTTTTTAATAATATCTTCTTTTCTCTTTTCTTTAACCTTTTCTTTCTTAACTTTTCTCAGTGCTTTTTTCTTTTCTGCTTGTTCATCATTTGATAGGGTATTTAACGGAATTTGAGCCTTAAAAATAAAATAAAGTGTGTAGAACTGTGTAAAAATAAATCATATCTGTACAAAATAGTATAATATGATCTAAGGATGAGAAATAATGTTTCTCGCTAGGATATATTTCTCGTCCGTGTATCATACGCTATTTTTTATTCGCTTGTAAACATATTTTTAAGAAAAAAGGTAAAAATAATAGGTTAAATTAGTTTTAATTTGGTTCTGTCAGTTATCTGACATTTTTCCATAAGGGACCTTAGCTCACCAAAGTAAAACAAAAGACAAACACAACCTATTTATTTATTTTTTTTGGGGGAACATTGGGGAATAGTTATTTATGGTACTAGTGGGTAAAGATATTGCCCATGAGAAAATTAACCTGTTAATTTTCGAGAGGGCAATATCGGTTTACCCATGAGTGCCATACAAGGTTTTATCCAATAAATAGCTTAGGAATTCATATTTTTATTAAAAATTTTAATGACATTTACAATAAAATAATTTGAAAAGTGACAGTTGAGTGGGTAAAATAAATAATTATCCACTCAATAAAGTAAAAGCCACGCGGGGGTTATTATTGAGATTATCTATTTAAAATAAAACTGGTAATTGTCTTATTATCTGTATGTATTGGATAAAGTTTATTTTGTTTGCAGCAGTATTTTTTTAGTTTTTTTTTTTGGCAGTATACTATAGTATTTTTCGTTAAACTTACCTTATTGTAATTAAATTTCTCAGGATTATCTCTCGCAAATTCTTTCAATACCTCCCTAATATCTCTACTCTGCGTACACGTATAAGCCGTTTGTTGATTATTATTTTTAACGCACAAATCAACATCATTTTCCAACAAATATTCCATAATTTCAATATGTTCATTTAAAGCGACTATATGAACCACTCTATTTCCCTTATCATCCAGAATTTTGTTGATATAGCCCGTTTTTAGCGTTTTTTCATCCGGTTTTTCAGTTTGTTTCCCTACTTTTTCAATATTTTCCGTATTTTCCAGGTTTTCCAGGTCGGTTTTAACAAAATTTTCCAACAACTCCTTAAATTTCACTAGATTTCCTTTAAATAAAACTTCTAATATTTCTTTCTTTTTTCGTTCTTCAGCCTCACGCAGTTTTTTACTCTTACTTTTTTGAGGCTTTTTCTTTTTGTGAGGTTTTTTACGTTGCTCAGGTGTTAAACTATCACCAAACTCCTCTAAATTACTAAAATTGATTTCTAGTTCACTTTCTTGAAGTTGTAATCCTGAATCTGAAATAGCCGATTCACTTTCTTCGCTATTTTTTGAGATATTTTTTGGTATTTTTCGTAAATCACCCTCTGATGAGCTGTTAGATTTTGAGATAATTCCTGGTAATGGCCTTTCCACAATTTCTCTGGATTTTGCTCTGTTGATGCTATTGGTTCGAAGTTTGTTTCGTTTTTGCAAGTTTTCCGGCGATTTTTCTTTGGAAAAATATTCGGTTGCTACATCCAAAGAATCTAAAAAAAAATTAAACTGTAAGATTGCTTTTTTTAAGGTTCTTGATGATTTATATGCAGAAAAAATGCGTCTCGAATGATCGAGGATACTTTCCCATAAAAAAAGTTATGTGCACTATACTTTTTTCTTCGACTGCAAATATGAAACACTGTATGGCTTTAAACTGCGGACAAGGTTAAAAACAATGTTTTTTGTGACTCTACATTGTAAATGCAACAAAACACATATTTTTAAATAAAGCAATTAATGTTATTTAATAATTTTATCAAATCACTACTTAAAAAAGATTTTTATTTAGTTTTAGCACATATTTACAAATTATAATGCAAAAATTGAAGGTTATGTCAGATTGTTGTAACAGATATCAGGTTTAAATATTTAACAATAGATGGAGCAGTTTTAATTTTTTGAACTAAATTGATAAATAACTGATTAAATATTAACAAAAACTAATAAACTTTATGTAATTTAAACGCAAAACTTTAAATTGAATTAAATTATTCAATATTTCATAGTAAAATATATATATATTTTTGCTAATTTTTCTACAGTTTTCTTTACTTTTATAAACAAGAGATGGCACTACATATGCTCATTCTAACACTTGATACGCAATATTCATACCGTATCTAGAGCTAAAATGGATTGATTCTGTGTTTGAAAAGTGTGTGTATTAGCTTACATTCTAAAGCAGTCGTAGAAAAACAATTTTTTACATTTTAGTTTTTTGTTATTTTTAACAAATTTTTAAACTCACCGTAAACTTGAGCAGTTGTCAGTATTGAATGAACTCTCTTAATTTCAGTAAAGGTGGCCCTTCTGGTAGAAAAAGGTATGGTTCTTAATCTGGCATCCGAACGGTCCAAAATGGCGCCCGTTCCGCCGAATAATACGGACCTGTTATAAGGCCCCGAGGCCCTGTAGACGATCAAACTGCATTTGGCTATCTCCGGTTTCCAGGCTTCAACAATCCCTTTGACATGCTAAAAATAAAAAATACTTCTGCCAAAAAAATAATACTTTCACCTAGGCCTATTATAATAATAGGCGTAGGTTCATTAAAACCAAACACAAAACAAAAAATATTTTTGTTTTGTTTTTTGAATAAATTGTTTTTACCCCATTTTGCACCCTTACCCCACCCCGATTTTTACCAAAAACAATCCCAGCCTAGAATTTTGGATAATTGACCTGTGGTCCAAATTTAAAGTCTTTAACTCGAAGCGTTCTTGAGTTATCACAAATTTTCCGGACACAGACAGACCAACAACAAGATTTTTTTACGGAAATCATGTTTTTTTGATATAAAACGTCGCGACGCGTCGAGACTATATTATATTATTATATAATTTTTTTTTTAATAAATACCTACCTACGTTTTTCGATGAAAAAAATTTGTCGGATGGTCTGTGCAGAAAAATTGGTGACCATGATAACTCGAGAACGCTTTGAGTTAAGGACATGGGTTCCTTACTCAAAGTTCTCGGATGGGATTGCTTTGTTTGGTAAACATCGGGGTGGGGTAAGGGATTAGGGGAAAACGATTTTGGTGATAGCTTGGTAAAGGTCGCTTGCAAAACAACTTTACACTACGATATTTCAAGAACGCTTTGACAAAGAGACTTAAATTTTGGACCAAAATACATTTGGTCAAAATTTCAAGTCTCAATGTCAAAGCCTTCTTAAAATATCGTAGTGTAAAGTTGTTTTGCAAGCGACCTGCACCTTTAACTTTTTTTTTCAGTTTTTGTTTTTATTAATTTTTATTTTTTTTATCACTTTATTTTGTATTTTCTTTGTAGAAACTATAGGGTTAAGTATTATTTTGTTAGCAGCACTACTAAATATCAAATTTTAGGATTTTAAAGTTTTGGTTGAACTTACCTGTGATAAAGCCTGCTCATTATATCTCCTGAGGCTAGCCCCAGCACTTTTCGGCTGTGACCCTCCTCCCTTATTGTCCCTAGAGGATTGCGAACCCCCCTGGCCGGCTCTCACGGTGTAACAGTGGAACGTTTTATGTAATATTATTTCATCGCCTTTAAATATACACCCTGCAAAATGGCCACCGCCCAACATGAAAATTGCCCATTGTTGGTTGGAGATGGAACAATCTTGCAGTCTTTGGGAAAGGATTGTATCAGAAGTTTCTTCCTGTATAATAATAGCAAAGAACTTTTACCTAAAGAAGTAATTTCAGACCAATGTTTATGAATGTGTCATCTTTTTGTTTGTTTATTTACTAACAGAAACGCGATCAGCTTTGTGGTGTAAAATGTAGATGTCGCTAGTCGACTTTCAGGCTACCTAGTAGCGATGTTGCGTAGTTTCCACCTTATCATGAATTCAAATCATTATACTTAAATTAAAAATGTAAAAAACTTTATTGTGTATACTATAATTATGTTTAATAATATAGTATATTTAAATCTATTAAAATTAAACTACTAGTTCATATAAAACTCATACAGAACTAATGTTTCTTAAAATTTACAATAAAATAACCAAAGTATATGTTTTCAATCGGCATCACTGTACCCCTGTCAGTCATTTTACGACATTAGACTGTGAGTTTCCACATTCTTTCTCTCTCTTTACGCGTACTAAGTGTAAACAATAGTCACTCCCCACCAGCCCCTCACCGTAGTTGGTTCACGCTTCAAACAAAGCATACGGTAGATTTCATCATGCTCCTTCTTGAGGTAACAGTTCTTTGAATAATAGTAATTATATACCAAGGTCGAGAAGACATTTTTTATAGCCGAGCGTATTAAATCCTAAGCTGCGTAGCATCGAGGGATATAAGAACGCGAGGCTATAATAGTCTTCTCTACCGGTTGTAAAAAAGATTATAAACCACGGCCGTGGTAAATGGGTAAATCATCTACCAAATCACACAGATTTGAATAGCCTTAAAAAGAATGGCTTAAAAGTTTATTTTAAGGCTCTTTTTTCTTAAAATTGACTTACTTTTCTGTCCAGAACAAGACATCTATAAATGGAAAAAACTTGACCATTTGCGTTTTGTAAAAATATCTTTCCTTGAGCAGTTGCAAATGTGTCTAAAGTATCTTCTTTTTCTGAATCGGATGAGCCAGAAATGCTCGACAAATCATCTAAAAATTTTGAAAAATTTTTATGGATTTTTTTTTACGTTTATATCCAAAAAACATGATTGCAGAAAAATATGTCTGTTGGTCTGTCTGTCCGGAAATCTGTGACCACGATAATTCGAGAACGCTTAGCTAAAGACTTAAAATTTGGACCATAGATTTCTTATCCAAAATTTGGGCTAGGGTGGGGACAAAATAGGGTAAAATTGAATAAAAAGTATTTTCTCAAAAACAAAACAAAATTTTTGGTTAGTTCGAAAAAATAAACCTTTTTTATCTTTGTTTTTTTATTTTTCCATTCCTAGACCTAAAGGTGAAAATATTTTTTTTGTTGGGGAACGTAACGCAAATTTGAATCATTTCGGACCCCCACCCCCTCCCCCTCTGTAACGCTATTTTGCTATACCGTTAACATGGGCGTAACACTCCAAAATGACCCCCACCCCCCCTAGAAGCGTTACGTAATACTTGAACGTTCCCTTGGCATGTATAAATTTTCGTCTCAAAACTTTTTCAAAAACCTCGAAAATCTAGCGAAGATTTTTCAGAAATCTTAAGATTTTTTCGCTAAATAGCAAAAAAAAAATGAAAAATTATAGATTTTTATTTCAAAAATCTCGGAAGTCATACAAAAATCTCGGAACCACTATTTTGTAGTGCTAGTTATTATTATTATTTATTTTTTTTCGAGAAAAATAATGATATTTTTATATTTTTGACCTACCATTGCCGTTCTTCTGGTAAAAATCGTCCTCAGAAACGGGCAACTTAGCAAGCAAGGATTGCTTCAAATTATACCTGTGCCAGTCTAATTTGTAGTGCTCCCTATGTTGCTGTGCCTCGGTGAACTCGACTTGGCAATACGAGCAGGATAAATTATTTTCTCCCTGAGACGACCAGTTTTCCTTTCTAGGACTAGAAGTTTCTAGAAATAAAAAAATCTGAATTAAAAAAAAAACCCAAAAAATTAAAAAAAATAAATATTTTTTTTTCGCGAAAATCTGCTATTTGGTATACAGCCTTACACATTGGTACGTCGGCCGCCCGATGGCCAACCTTTCGCCGATGCGAATTACGTTAGCTGAATGTTGGTTGTTAAACTGGCCAAGGTTACGTGGACGGACAGTAGAATCTATCTATCTAAAGACAATTTATTATAAGTATACCGTGAGATTA
Source organism: Brachypterus glaber (assembly GCA_958510825.1). Lineage (NCBI taxonomy): Eukaryota > Metazoa > Arthropoda > Insecta > Coleoptera > Kateretidae > Brachypterus > Brachypterus glaber. The sequence goes on along the minus strand of OY294051.1, from coordinate 3,657,594 downwards.
TAAAGTGCCGAACACTTTTTAATGCAAAACTGGCATTAGCGATGAGTAAAATGCAAGAAATCTTTGTGCGTTTTACTGGCCACCGAGCTGTTGAACGTAACAATCACATGGGCTTCTCGCGCACAACTCTAACAGAGGCGTGGCTTCAAACGAACAGTATTTTCTTTTCAAACTGTTCGGCGCTTTATAATCGCACTGTATACGCATTCCTAAATTAAAGTTTATTTCTTATCCCGTTCAAACGTTACGGGAAGTGTACCATTTAAAAGTATAACCCTGTATAAAGCTTACTAAAGAATGCAGAATATAAAATAAAAATACACCCGTTCAATGTTTTTTTTTAAACGTTCCGAGTTAGGTATTCACTTTTATCTGTACATGACGCCTTCGCCAAAATTTAAACATTTTTTTTTTTTTCTTAAATCAATTTCAATTTCAATTTATTTATAAAGTAAATGTTTACAATATTTATAAATATCCAAAGTGTTTGATTAGTATAATATAATATAAATTTGATGGAAAACATATTTATATTAATTTAAAATTTTTATTTATTACATGCATATTCCTAAGCACAAGTGCTTGTGTTGAACAGCAGTTATTTGTAACAAACCACCAAATTTTATTGTTTTAGTTTTGTTTATTTGTTTGTGGAACAGAAAGAAAAAGTCCAAACGAAAGAAAGAATACATAAAATAGTGTAGCAAATCAGAATTATTTAGAGGTTATTTTTATTTTTTTTTTTCACCTAATAAAAGTAACTAGTTATGAAAAGATTTTTAAAAATTTAGCTTCATTAACCCTTACTTCATTTTTTACAAGTCTTTTAAATTGCTTATAATTTTTAGTATTTTTTATATTGACAGGTAGTATATTATATAATTTAGTCAAAAATTATTTTTTGAAAAAAATAATTAAATTAATAAATATAATAATTTTTATATTTAACAACGCAGGTAACTATACTTGACGTTAAAAAATATAAATAAAACTAGATGAAACGTTGCAAGCACCCTGTCAAAACATCGGCACTATTGTACACTAGAGCCATCTAGTTTGCAAATTTCAAACTAGGTGTTTTGTTTGATTTTAAATTCTGTATCTTTAAAACATTATATTCTAGCAAAAAAAAGTATATAACATTTTTTATAGGGCTTAAAAATAGCTTTTATTTAAAATATAATTTTTTGAAATCGGGTTATAAATATGTGAGATATGCTAAAAAAACCTTTTACTGCTTTAAACGCCAATATCTTGAAAACAATGCGTTTTAGGAAAACGTCGTTTTTTGACCAATTTAAAATTATCTTTTATATAAGTGATAATTAACCAAATACAATAATAATTGCCTTAATTATAAACAAAAAAACGCTAAAAATAGGAGTTTTACCCTATGTTTACCCCCTTACCCCCAATAGTTTACCCCCAAAATCTAATCAGCTCTTCGGAATACGATGCAAAAAACCGCAAGTCGATATCTCATGTAGAATTGGAGTTAGAGTTTACACCCAGACAAACGGACGGACGCAAATTTTTTTTTTACTGATTTCGACTCTTGGTATAAATGGTATAAAATGGTATAAAACGTCGAAAAATGTGAAAAAAAACGTGGTCAAAGATTTTGACTTTTCGGCAAAGATTTCAATACATCGGCACTCTTAGTAGCAGTGCCGACGTAAAAAATAGAGGTAGATATATTTTTTCCGTGACAAAAGAATTTTGATTTCGATTTGGATTTAAAAAGGAAATTCTACAGTTTCTATAGAAAAACATAAATAATCACTTAAACGACATAAAAGAAAACAATAAAACCATATTTTAAAGTGGCACTACATACCTGAACTTTCACTGTTTTCCAGTAAAACACTTTTAACTGAATTGTTTATAATACTATGAAACTTTTCATAAAATATTTTCATTGACTCCATTTTTTATTCTGAAAAAAAGAGAAAAATAAAAAATGAAGACTCGTAGTACTTTGTGATAAGAGTGATAGATCAAAACTAAAATTTGAAAATAATTATTGTTTTAAGATATGATTTTTAGGTGTTGCACAATATTTAATATTATTAGGTGGTGTTGCCAACAAAAAAACAGTTAGACCTACCAAAAAATTTTCATGAAAAAGCCAAAAAATCAAAAAATGCAGAATTAGTTTTTCTGTAAATAAAATGTTGAGAAACGCAAAAACAGCGAAAAAAATCAGTTAGATTCTTTTTTGCGTAAAACCGCTTTGTTTTTTATTATTTTTTAAAAATAATTATCAAGTTGAACATGGAAGTTAATTTTTGTGTAGTTGTCTATCTTTCTAGGTTCAAAAGTTACTTTAAAAATGTTCCAAACATAACTATTCACTGTTAACAGTTTTACGTCCATTTTAAACAATTTACCCTGCGTTTTCATGAAAATTATACAATATTCGAAAATGCTTTTAGGCGAAAATTTAAAAAGAAATGCTTTTAAATTCTAGGAAAGGTAATAGTTATTTATGGTACTAGTGGGTAAAGTAAGATATTGCCCATGAGGCGTCAGCCAAGCAGGTTAATTTTCGAGAGGGCAATATCGGTTTACCCATGAGTGCCATACAAGGTTTTATCCAATAAATAGCTTAGGAATTCATATTTTTATTAAAAATTTTTATGACATTTACAAGAAAATAATTTGACAAATGACAGTTGAGTGGGTAAAATAAATAATTATCAACTCAATAAAGTAAAAGCCACGCGGGGGTTATTATTGAGTTTATCTATTTAAAATAAAGCTGGTAATTGTCTTATTATCTGTATGTATTGGATAAAGGTATTTATCTAAAAATTTTAAACAAAACATTATCTTCAATAAATATAATTTATTAAATGCCCAAAAAGTTAATAAATATAATATGCTTAATATTATGGTATACAAAATAAATTACGAATTAAATGTAGATTCAATATAAAATATCCAAAAATAATTAAAAAAAAAACAGCACACAGTGTTTCTTAATTCTAAGTTTAGTAACTATTTAGGTTCATTTATTTCAAACCCGCAAAGTAAATAAATACAGAATCACTGCAGATAACGTTTTAAATGAACTACTAATTAAAGCTGGCCTTATATTATTACGGACCGGACTTTTGGTATTCATTTACGAAAGCTCGAAAAATTTACAATTAAAAAAAAATTATATTATTACACAATAATAGTAATTATATACCAAGGTAGAGAAGACATTTTTTATAGCCGAGCTTATTAAATCCCGAGATGCGCAGCAACGAGGGATTTTAGAGTGCGAGGCTTAAATAGTCTTCTCTACCGTTAGTTTATATATTAGTTTTTTCACTACTAGCAGTATTTTTATTCAAATAATAAAATAAATTATTAACAGAAATTATATTTCTTGAAATTTTCATAAAAATCAAGCAGACTTGATCAATGACATTTGCTCAAATAAATACTTTGAACTGACGTTTAAAAATTTAGTTTTTTTTTTAAATTTTATTCATAATATTGATTGTATTAATTGGTAATAATTATAATTAATTATATTTAATAAATAGAAAGTTATTTAAAGCTATTTTCTTGGGTTTAATTAGTAAAAATTGCACAAAAACTGAAACATCTAAAGTGACAGAAATCAATTGTTTATAAAATTTACTCCTACTAGGAGAGAAAAAATTATTATTGCTATAGGTGAAGAAAATTGATTTCACAGTCTGAAAACACGATAAATAATGGTATGTTCTAAAGCTAGTAGTGAAAAATAGTATATTATTCAAAGAGTGTATAATATTTGCTATTAATCAATGAGGGTAAATTTTGGGACACGAGCCGATAGGCGAGTGGCCTAATTACCCGAATGATTAATAGCTATTATACGCGAGTAGTACTATACTTTATGCACGGCTGTCTTGAAGTTTAAACGGTTAATTTTTACAGACCCGTGATTAATAGGCCTATTAGTCACGGCCGTGGAAAAAGTCCAAAATGATCAAAATTTGCGTTACGTAATACTTAAACGTTCCCTATAGTCAATTCTGCTAATTTACTGTGCGAGTTTTTAAAAATATATCAGTTCTAAAAGTATAGCTTACTTAGTAAATTGGTAAATAAAATCTATTTTTTAATAAATATTTTAAATAAATAGATCTGTAAAATTTTTAAATACTATAATTACAATAAAATTTTTGTACTTCTATCGGAAATACTTGAGTACCTAGGTATTGATAATACCTACCCAGGCAGAAAATAACGTTAAAATAACGTTGGTTTTATGTTAGAATCACAATGTTAGAAATATGTTGTAAGTATGTATTCTAAAAACATACTGTCAGTGATGTCCCTAGAAACATTTTTGGGGGTGGGCAGAAACAAAAATTTCCCCTAAAGGTAGCGATTTTCCCAACTTTTGAGATTGTGGTTTCCCCAACTTTTTACCCAAGATTGAGGTTTTTCCAACTATTTATGTCAGCAAAAAGACAAAACAAAAAAAAAACACCAACTCCATAAAATTACCAACTCATCAGTGAATTTTCTGGAGTGTAGATTTTCCCAACTCGAAAGCTCCCCCATAGCGTCATCCCTTCATGTTGTCTTTACATGAGAAACCTAACGTTAGATTATAACCACGAAAAAGTCCAACATTTTAACAAAAAGTCGCATTTTCAACATGAATCCAATTTTGTACAAAACAAGATATTGTCCCCAATTAAGTTTAATTTTCGTTCCAAATCTAACGTGAAAAATACGAAATTTTCAACAAAAAAACATATAAAGTAGTAGCAAAGATGAAACTCCTTTGAAAATAAACTTTACAATATATTTCAAGAATGCTTTGACATAGAGCCTTGAAATTTGGATGGAAGATATTCTACATTTTAACAAAACTTTGGTCGAAATTTCAAGTCTCTATATAAAAGTGTTTTTGAAATATTGTAGGGTAAAATTGTTTTACAAAAGACTTGCACCTTTAAGTGTATTTTAACACCTTTAATATGAGTGTATTTCTAACATTGTAAAAATGTTATTTCAACCTAAATTATCTACTAGGGTCTAAGATTTATTCATAATATCTCACTGGGTGTAAACTTGTAGCACGTTGAATATTATTTAATATTCAATAGATATTCCTTTCCAGATCATGTAGAAAAATACTAGAAATCCTAGTAAAAAGGCAAATATGTAGTTCAAATGGAATGAGTGTCCAGATCTAACCCTAAAATAAAAAAAATCTTTAAAATTGCGGTTGCATTCAACTAACTAATAACTCTTCTCTCTAGAATAGGCATTTCATTTGTAAAAACTGACAAAAATGTAGCCAACATATACATTTCTCTGTCTTACTTGCACAGCTTTGTTCTAACAGAGACAACAATAACAGTTACTGGTAATTGTTATTGTTCAGGCCTAAATATACCTAATATTTGTTTACAAACAAACCGAGATGTTGGCGATACTTTTTATTAACGGTATGTGTATTCTAGAGAGAAGAGTTGTTAGTTCGTTGGTTGCATTTTACCTAAGTTTTTTAAAATTCTCAAATAGAAAATTTCTGCAAAACAAAACATTACTTATTATTATTTTTTTTTTTTGAAATATGGATTAAAAAATAAATTTTGATATGGAAATTCAAAAAACCCCATAAAATCTTATGAAAACTCATGAAATTTTATAAAACCAGATGAAATCTTATGAAATCTCACGTAACTTGATTAGAAAGTCCATATGGAACTTCAACAGGAATTACCTTTTTAAAAAATACTGTATTCTTAAAAAATGGTTTTCATCAGCAAAGTATTATTGTTCAAAATTTTTTTAGGGTACCATAGGTAAAATAAAAATTACAATGCTTTTTTGTAAAAGTTTTTTCTGCTGAGTGAGACATCCAGTATACTTACTTGTATTTCTGGGGTGAAAGTGGGCTAGGTGGCTGAATTCCAGGGACGTTAGAGTCCAAATATACCATCATCCAGGTAAAATAAGTCGTCAACATTCCACAAAGAGCTGGCAACCAGAAATAACTATATCGTACTGCTTTTTTCCATGCATATGTCAACATAACCTCACCCTCTTCATTGAAAACTTGATATGAAACCAATTTTCGTTCAAATATAGCTTTATTTATATATTCACCTAAAATAATAGTATATTAGGAAACAAAATAGCATTTTGTGGCAAGTCTGTGGAGTTACTGACAATCATAGTCACAACACTCTGGACAAGCTACAAAATGTCACTTTTTCTACAGGTAAAACATGCTATTTTTTCTTCAAACATAAAAATTATTTTAAAACTAGATAGAATAAAACATATACAGGGTGTTTTGGTTTGGCCCACCAAGTATTCTACCCTGGAAATTTAGCAACGATTTTTTTATGTTTGAAGAAAAATACTTTTTATTAAAAACCTAGAAATTTCTAGGTATAAATTATAAAGATTGAAAATATAAATACCTATAAGCCAACCTTAACCTAAATTCTTAAGTACAATGTCATGTTTTCTTTTAAAAAGTTGAATTAACATACAGGAAAATTTACTTACTGTTCGAGTAAAAAAGTTTTGTTGCTATAATAAGTAAAGACAGCAAAAGTCCATACAAACCGATATTTCGTTCACTAAAAATTTTACCATCTGGGTCCGTGTGAAAATCTTGCACTCTGCCGTAAGTGTGTCCGTTTTGCGCGTTTTTTCTGAACATTTTCGCGATAAATGTTTATTTTTAAACGAAATTTAGTGGAAATAACGTTAGAATAACGTTTAATTTGGCAAATGGACTCTGTTTACTTACCCCCTTAAAACTGACGTAACTGACAGGTATAAATCGCAGTGTGTTACTATGCGCGACATACGTTCACGGCTATTTTTAACCTGAAAATTCTATAGTCTATTTACTACAGAAGGATAAAAATTTAGTCCTTCGAGCCGGATATTTTTTTACTTCGGTAAAAAAAGTGTATTTTATTCATCTCTATACATCGCAATGAAACAAAATAGCGGTCGAGTGCCGATGTATTGAAATTATAGATGAAAAGTCAAAAAAATTCTCCTTTAAAGGGGTAAAAAAATAAAAAAATCAAAAAATATAAAAAATATATTGTACTTTACCTACATTTTATCAATTCCAAAAAGTTAAATTTTCACTAAAAATGGTACCAAAGTTACTTTAACTAATATCAAAATATGAAATGGGGTCAGAGAGAAGTAAAACCGTAATTTTTCCTAATATTTTAGCAATAACTTTTTAACGCTTTGGCCTAGAGCCTTTAAATTTGGCATATAACTCAACAATAATCAAAATAGTTCCGAAAATAAATTTGAAATCTGCAGGCCAAAGCGTTCAAAAGTTATAGCAAAAATACGTAAAAAATTCAGTTTCAGTCAGCAATAAATAGACTATAGAAAACAACTGAAAAGGTCTACGAACGTACGTCGCAGCATGATCTCATCGCCCGAACCACTCAAGTTGTAGTCCTCGTATGTGTGTGCGACACACACAAGCACAGAACACAAGGCAGGCTTTGAAAAATAAAAGAACATCGTTGACTCATCGCAGTGCAAAATATTCGTTCGTGGACAAAGTATGGTGTGTTAAACGTGCAAAAAGTGTCTTTTAAATTTTACAAAAAACAGCGATCCTTTTGCGAAAATTATGGCGGCCCAAAAAGAGGTTGGGGTCGTGGATTTCGTCCTATTGGACCAAATCGACATCGATAATTTTATGAAAAATCTTGAACTCAGGTAAGAATATTTTTTATTTTACCTGAATAACATTAATTTTTATTATTATTTACATAAACAAATTAATAAATAATTAAAATTTAACATGCGAAAAATTTAATTTAAATTTAAATATTTACTGTGTACAACAGGTGGTTTTAATTATTGAAAATAAACAAAATGTTATGCTAAAAGAGCAAAATTATTTATAAAATGAAAAGTCCACCACGGTATTTTTTCCATCACTGTTTTTTTTTTTAATTTTGAAATTAAAAAAATAGCGAAATTAAAACAAATCGTTTGAGACCTTATTAATAAAAATCGATTCAGCCGTTTAGGCTCTAGAGGGTAACTAATTAAATATTCATATACATTTTCTAATATATTTCAAAAATATGTAAGCTCGTAATTTTATCATAAAAAAAATAAATTATTATTCGTACAATTTTTAAGTTTAAAAATATTTTTTTTCCATTTTACTTCTTTTCCAACCCCGATTTTTATAAAAAAAAATCTGGACCGAGAGCTTTTGGGAACAAACCCATATTCCAAATTTCCAGTTTCTAGCCTAAATCGTTCTTGAGTTATCGTTAAGTTTTCCCGGACAGGACGAGCAAATAAGCAAAAAAAAATTTATTCACGAATACAAGGCTTTACACGAGCTTTCCCTATTTTTTAAACGTTTTAAATGGAAAAGCATAATTAAGGGCGCGCCGCATAAAACAAGGTTTTATTATAACACATCTTAGAGGAGGGATTACACGGGTTAAACATGTGTTACTAACCGTTTTATAGGCCAAAATAATGTTTAAAATTCTTTTAAAGACTATAAAACTAAGTGGAACTAAATTGGATCGTCTTATTCAACAGAGAACATTTATTCTTTAAAACAATTCGTTTTTAAAAATACAGGTTCGGTTTTTAAAAGTCGATTTTATTAATTAAAAATCGATTTTGGTACAATTTTGCGATTTGTCCTATATAAAATCAAGTATCCTTGAGAATATCCACATAGATAATAAATATTTACATAATTTATATCAATAGAAAATCATTATTTTGCATTTAAGGTAAAATAAAGTACTTACCCAGACAGCACAAAGATGACTTAAAGAGATCTAAAAGATGTCGTAGCTCGTCATTTAAGACGTCTTAGGAACGCCGGTTTTCGCCGTATATGCATCTTAAATACGTCTTAACAACGTCGTATGTTACAAAAGGTAACGTATTTAAGACATCTTTTTTAAGACGCCTTGCACAGGTGACTTTACAACCTAATACTCCCTCCCATTTACGGTCGTATTGATATAAAAAGCGTAATAAGAATTAGAATGAGAGGTAATTTGTTTGTAAAAAAAAGATCTTAAAAAAATGTGTTTTTTTTAAATATTCTTTTAATTTTTTCGTTTTTCGTAAAAAGAAAATGAATTTTTTTTTCAAAAAAAGATCTTAAAAAAATGGTATTTTTTTTAATAGTTGATTGTGGTTAATTTATTTTTAGCGATGAGTATCGAAGTTAATACGTCTCATACCGATACTTAAAAGACATCTTAAAGACATCATAATCAGATACCTTTTAAACATCCTAAAAAGAAGTCCATAAGGTATCATGTGCTGTCTGGGTATTATATTATTCACAGCGCCAGCGCTAGAATAATATTATGCGGTAGTTTTGGACTTTTTAAAAAAGTCGAAACAAAAAGTCTAAACGATTTTTGTAGACACGATAACTAAAGAACGAATAATCCGATCGTATTGAATTTTTCAGTAAAAATCAAGTTCTATGAGGGGAAGATCCCTATTGTGTTTGGACTTTTAAAAATTAATTTTATTATAAGGATCAATTCTACAATGTATTTTTTGTTATTTGTTTTGAAAATTACTGTGAATAATATATAATGGAATGCGTAGCATTAGATATCTTCACAGCTTGGTAATACTTAAAATTGTTCTTATCATTTACATTCAAAATTAACTGAATGAATGAAATGTCATTTTTAAGTACCTTAAAGGCTACTTAAAAGTAGATTCAAATCGTTCTTAATAAGCTCAAAAAGCGCTTGTTCATTCTTACTTAACACCTGGTACATTAATAAATCATTATAATTTAATTTAAGTAAATTCAATTTAAACGTTAACAACAGGTAATTTTAATAGCAAATAAACAAGAAAACAAAAATACAAAAAACCTGATACGGATCGATCATATCAATTCCACATAGGTAGAGAAGATATAGTGGGTATTAGATAAAGACAAAAATACATTAGATGTGTAAAATTTAGTCCGCCATTTTTACCTTTTAAACGTCAAAATTTGTAAACAAAAACAAAACCTCAAAAAGGTTTTTCACATTTTTACAAGTCTTTACAAAACAAGTCATTTTTAAGTTAAAAATTTTAACACTATAAACAAAATAAAACTATAAAGACACGCAAATACCAAAAACAACGCCACAAACACCAACCAGTCCAAACCAATTATTCGATTTCATAACAAAATGACAGAGTGCAGCGTTGTCGGACGTCCTACCCATGCAAATTTACGTTTGCTTGCATTTAAACGGTTTGAATGTAAATTTATGCTGTCTGAGTGTTCTTATTAAAATTTGTAGCAAAATATTGGAAATTTATTGGTTTTTATAATTAAAAATTATACGGTTGAAATGGTTTTGGCAACGTAGAACCGCCATTTTTACCGTTTAGATGTCAATTTTCTATCTATTGTTAGCTTTGTTCGGGATACGCTAGAATCAGTTCTGGACTACTGTTTATTGGTTATTTAAAGTCACATGGTAATAAGGATTAAACCTCCATTGGTCAGAACCAGTTCTGAACTCGAATCTCGAACAAGCCTGTTATTACGCAGCGCAGAACCCTACGCAAACGTTTATTTCCTCTATATATTCTCTACCTATGTGATCAATTCGAGTGCAATTCGCGTAATTTCGGTCTAATTCGTCTAAGGAATCTGCAGTATAGCACAAAGTTAGGTATTAGTCACTGTATGTTTTATTGGAATTATACTAGATTGTTTATAAAATAACAAATAAAACACGGTAAAATTTAAATTGTAATATGTAAAAATATTTATCCAATATACAGATAATAAGACAATTACCAGCTTTATTTTAAATAGATAAACTCAATAATAACCCCCGCGTGGCTTTTACTTTATTGAGTGGAAAATTATTTATTTTACCCACTCAACTGTCACTTGTCAAATTATTTTCTTGTAAATGTCATTAAAATTTTTAATAAAAATATGAATTCCTAAGCTATTTATTGGATAAAACCTTGTATGGCACTCATGGTTTATGGAATATGGAATATCCAACTCTGGATATTGTAAATTGCGCAACACCTAAAAATGTCGATGGATCCATACGCTATTAGGGTGTTAGTACGTTTTTCTTGTAGAGTATATCTGAGTTTTTAATTTAGCGAAATAAAAAACAGGTCGTTCCGTTTAAAAATTAGCACAAAATGGCGTTAAAGTTGATTAAAAAAAAAACTTTAAAATAACGCATTTTTCATAAAAACGAAGGAAAATTAGTCTCATATAAACAGTAAATTCCTAGCCTGCTACTAAAAGATTTGAAATGTCAAGTTTCACAAATATTCCAATATGGACGACATAGGACCGCCATATTGTATGGTATCACTTGCGCTTAGACCGGAAGTGATATTTGTTATAATAATCATGCCAGAATGGGGGCATATACGGTTCATAAAAGCCCTGTAAATTTTAAAAATTATCTTTTATAGTTACGGAGATAATTAGGCAATACTTCTTACGTCTAAAAAACGTCTTTTGGTTTCCTGACTATTTTTTTAATTAAAACCACATTTTTCACACATGACAAAACCTATATAGATAAGAAAGTACAAACTTCATATCATTTGATGGGTTATCTACCGACATTTATAATTAATTTTAATATCGATAAATTATTAACAGAGTTAATATTTTCAGGGGTAATATCATAAGTGATACTAGGTTAGGTATCGGTGGTCTTTTACATAAATTTTACGAATATTAATCCCAATGACGAAAATGCAACGAC